>OX244268.1:11220252-11655252 GCA_945867215.1 Epinotia demarniana | reverse complement strand
TGACTTAATAGCGAAAATAATATCTTCAAATATAGGTACAGATTTTGTCTTGCTTCCCACTTTTTATAATAGGGATGATGACTACATTTTTTTATGATGTCATTTGAACCAGTTTTTGGACAGGAACAAATGTTTGTATTGGAGGAACTACAATTAAAGAACATAAATACCCAAAAATTTGAGACAAAGATTGACCTCGCTGGCGGCAGCGCAAAACGCTTAATACTGAAAGACAGACAGGCGTGACGTCACAGCCGACATTTGTTAATACAAAGTACCTACATGTATCGTCGTATGGAAAATCAGGTTCTTAAATTGTTGTTTCATTCGCGGAATACTGCGTTTAAGTACATAGTTGTGATACACTTTTGTTTCTATAAAAGCGTAATACACAATAAAAAAAAAATCTTAACTTTCAAGTACAATAAAAAAAAAATCTAAACTTTCAAGGTTCATATCTTTTTACGATTTTAATTATATGTTATAATTTATACTTTATTACGGTAATTTTATGGTTTACATACATATATAAGATACATTTAGCATCACTACGTTATCAATTTGAACATGAGTCATCATGCCTATTATTCATAGGTATTCATCACGTTTCATCTGACTGTCGGGGCATATACTATGCGAGAAGGAGCGGGGCAGCAATAGACGCATCAGCGCGGCAGGTGCGGGGCGCGCGGGTGATTTCTGATTTTTCCCTGGCGGTACGCCCGCTCTTAAAATATCGCGCCGTTACCCAGTGAATGTCAAAAGACGTTTAATATGGTCGTCGAACCACCTTACCGTAAACATATAGGTACGAGTAGGTATAGAAATAAAATAAAATAAACTATAACTTAAATATCAAAAACAGGATTGCTGTCTCGTAAGTTAAATTAAGAGATATAATATGTAATTAGTTCCTATGTCTAAATCTGGCGTGGTGCCTATTATTACACTCTACATTAGTGGCGGTCTACACAGGATCACTGGATATGAAAGAGATTTATAAATCCCTCATTCAGAGTGTTTTTTTTTCACTATTTATAATAATACCGCCCCAATTTAAAACGTGGTAATGCCTTGTCATTTGTTTTTATGCAACGTTTTGTTTATCCATGGTCACGATCCATATTCTCTAAACTCGTGATTTAGACGAAATCGAATCTAAATTCTGTTTTATTTAGTCATGCAATATCCAAATCGTGTAGATTTAAACCTTTAGACAACAGTTTAATGGAATTTATTCACGCGTCTGTTTACGCAAACATTGCCTAATATGGCATAATATTTATCGATTAACCTACGTGTGCCAATATGGTCCAGCAAACTTATCTACTCACTATGAGCTTTTGATGATTATTCTGCAAATTAGTCACAGGAGCATTACTTCATTCAAAAGCTCAAACATGCAATAGAGCGCCTATGGCATCCAGAAAGATACACGCATGTCTCTTTAAAATACAACAGTTTGCTAAATAAACATATTATTACCAAAGTAAAGATAAGTAAGTTAAGTGTTTTATTAGATCTCCGAATGTCAACATTTCAGTAAAAAAACATATATAAAAAATTGCATTGCGGCACTGTCATTGTCATTTGCCCTTTACTCGTTGCAGTGGGAGGTCTGCAAATATTTATGCCTAATGGCCGCGAGAAAGTGGTTGTTCTTCCGCCATTGCAATATCGTCTGCCCAGGAGCATGTGACTCGCCGATATCATGTGACTGGGTGCAACAATGCTCAAAGAGGGGGAGTTACGAAAAGTTCAGACGCAGCAAACAATATCTGAGTAATGTTACTTTGGGCTTTACATGTAGAAGGACAAGGTTCAAGTTTGAGAGTTTTCTGAAGTTTTGTGGTAAATCGGTAATAGTCACGTCCTAGGAAAACTTAGGCGAACATTGAGGTGTTACGTTGGGATATATTTTATAATTCTAGCGTGTTTCTATCGACATGGATCGGTTGCACAATTAATTAAACAGTTTGTATTCATGTGTACTACTTAGTTTAGTGTATAGCGATGTTTGTAATCTTACGGCGGTATATGGCAATTAAATTTAAATAAGTGAGAGGTCTATGTAATTAGACGCAGTTAGTTGGTAATATGATTGGTGTTTAGGGAAAGCACTCGATGGCTAGTAAAAGTAACAATGCTAATAAACCTAAATAAGTATTTGTACTTTTCAGTCAGGACCGATTTTCCATTTACAAAATGTGACGTCTCCCTGGCATATCGTAGGGATATCCTCACACATTGCCTGTTAAATGGTAAAGAGACACAGTAACCTTCAAAGACCCACAAGTGTGTTGCCGACGCTTTATTGATTTGTGGATTCCTTCTGTCAGCAGCTAGAGATAAATGCAGGTCCATCACTCCCAACATCGCGCATCGTCGGGAGCTCGGCTCTGGCGATCTTACTCCCCATTAGCACGGCTATCACGGGACGGCGCGCGAGCTCTCTCGATTTTTCTCGCACTATCTGTCTCTCTCTTATTAGAGAGGTATAGAGTAAGAAAAATCGAGAGTATGTCGCAGTGCAGGCAAACAACACCACACTAGGTTTTATTATGGCTATCGCGGTTTCTGTAAGGTGCAATGGATAATATGATAATACTTCCCCAGTTGGGCTGCTCCAAATACGAGCGTGATAACATTCTGATTTTATCTACCTCTTTCAAAAGTCTGTCTTTTAAGATCAGACAAGGCATGGAACAAAACGTTATATTCTATATGCCCCATCTTCCAACAAAGACGAATGGAATCGCGGCTCAGTATATAAGCACTCAGATCTGAGAATAAACTATCTACTTGTGTTGAAAAATCTTGGAATAAACTTAATCAAAACAAACAGGGTGTATCAAAAATGGGTTCTGAACCGATCAAGGGCATTTTCGGTAGCATTTTGCGATTACAAAAATGCATTTGTTTATTTTTTATTTGTTTTTGTTTACACTGTAATCTTGTTTTTGTTTACTTTGAAATTTTGTATTTGTTGACATTGCTTGTGTATGAAACAAATGCATCTTATTTGGAATCGCAATGCGCTTCCGAATATACGCTTGCTCGGTTCACATCCCTTTTTTGATACACGCTGTATATCAATATACTTCATGTACATCAGTTGGGTTCTGTTCTGTTGTCCGATCTAATCATATTTATTGAACATTTGATATCTAGATTATCTATGCGGTCTTAGCAACTTACTTACTTACTACGCTGGCTCGAAACATACTAGGATATATTAATAATTAAGTCGCAACTGATTCTTACAAATTAGCCTTACTGAGGCCTCAGTAAGAATACAGCAATAAATGTATTAGCTTAAGTTTTATATTTAGAAGAAATACAAGTAAAAAAAACCTTTGATACAATAGAACGCTATACTTCCCTATTTTGCGCTAGGCCGCTTTGCAACACAGTTATTAAAATCAATTTCATCGTAATAAATCGTATACGACCGGGCCAATAAAATCAAATCTGCATAAAGATGTATATTATTAAAGTCAGCAACAAAGGCCAAAGTATTTAAAGTCATGTGACTGCTATGTACACAAACAAAAACCCACAGAGTATTCACTGTACTGCAGTCTCTTTGTTTGTATCAACTAAACATGCCTCTATAATTCCGAGTCCATTCATTCCGAGCTTCATCTTAATAGCTAAGTGGATTTTCTGTAGCTATTCAGGGTATGTGTTGTGTACGATAAGCCGGATTATAATTAGACTGAAAAAAATCTGGTTAAGTGCGAGCAGCTTTTGCAAGTTTATATTTATAGAACAGAAATAGTTTCATACTTATAAGCTGACCTCATCTAAAGTCACAATTAATCGATCTTATTTCAATGCAGAAAGGTTTAAGATCCAATTTATTAAGTGGGTTTTAATGTCGTTATTAAGAAATAAAATTATTACAACTTACGTGAGTAGGCGCAGATGGCGCATAGACTCGACTTACTGGAGGACCAACAGTGTAAAGCCGCGTTTACGCACATGCGTAATGTTGTGCCACCTTATTCGCGCACATGTATAGTGTAGTCACCTAAGACCTTGTTTATATTACCTTTAGAAAAGCATGACGCAGCCAACCATCGAATTCATCGTACACACACAATTACCCGCTGACGACACGCGAGTTAACAAAATCAACCCTCCTCTTTGTGACAAACACAGGCCTTAATAGGGGAATTTTGTAACAGAAGTGACGATTTTCTTACACTATGACGGTGGCAAACATCGCTGCCTATGGTTGCTACTGCAGAGGATCACAAGCGCTTTGCAGACCCTTTATAGACTGCAGGATTCGTTGCGTTGATAGCTAGAGACCTCAGGTTCGTCACTCTCAAAACAGAGCGTCTTCAGGGTTTTATAATATTTTCATTTTTCATTCGACTTCGGATAATCAATATATCGATTGAACTAAAGCAAAATGTTTTGACCTATGCTAACAATGCAAGCCCTGCAGGATTTGCACAGTAGGTTAAAGTTCAAGGTAGGTATAGAGGCGCTGGTGGCGCGGGGAGGTGTGTGGCCAATTATCGTTCAAACGATCGGATAATTCGAGCCGGAATCCTGCGCCTGCGGTTGCTATCAAACTTATACACGACGTAGTTATACTGGCCGTAATAATCAGAAATCGTACATTTTGTAGCATTTTCGGTGCAGCGTAGTGTTGTTAACAGTTTCAATCGTAATGCTTATTTACCGTTAATAACGTAAATATTTACTATAATTAATATTTTTGATTTATATTGTCTATACCAACTCCATTAGCACAACCATTCTGCACCGAAAATGCTATAAAATGTAGGTACGTTTGTCTGGTTATAATTGTTCAGTATTTTTTCTTCGTTTTAGATTTTATGTGATGTTTTTATAGTACCTACACGGTATAACATTGTTGGGTTTTATAGGCCAGGCGGAAAGGTTGCCTATACCTATATGTTGTGTATGTGTTTCCATATACGAACTGCGTGGACTGGTAATCCAAAGATACCGAGTTCAATTCTTGGTCTGTTCCGCTTGTGAGCGAGTTTTAATTTTTCTTCGTTATTTGATCTTTTTATATACGGTAGCCTAGTAGATCAGGCATGCGGCTGTCAAGCGGCGGTCGTGGGTTCGAATCTCCGCTCGAACCAATGAGTTTTTCGGAAGTTATGTACGGAATATTTACCGTTAGCTTTTTGGTGAAGGAAAACATCGTTAGGAAACTGGTCTAATCCCAATAAGGTCTAGTTTTCCCTCTGGGTGGGAAGGTCAGATGGCAGTAGCTTTTATAAAGCTAGTGACTATGCTAAATCTTGGAATTAGGTGTCAAAGCGGACCCTGGGCTCCTCTTGAGTTTGATTGGTCTTTGTATCTATTTACGGTACAAAGTACTGATTACTAAGATTAGATATGACATTTTGGTCTCGATCTTTATAAAATTGGGTTTAAATCGAGTGAAAAGTCCAACTGAAGTAACTGGCAAGCTGTTAAGGTTGAAAGATTAATGGACCTTACGTTTATGCTGTATTCATGTAAACTAGCACTGGCAGACATCCAGCATTCAACAAGGTTGCCCCTCAATGCACACTGCTTTCGTGAAGTGTTATTTGTAGAGATAGAAGCGTACTAGACGGCATTGAAGTCATAGATATTCAAATTGAGTGTATTCATATTCAGTTCAGGGGACACATTATGTCACCGCGCTCTGCCAAGATTTTAATTTAATGAACCAATAGTGGATGTTGAGTGTATACTACGAATGATGCAGTTTAGTGCACTGGCTAGGTGAGATTTTATTATATTTTATTTTCTTCATTGGGGAAAAATGCCGAGGTAGACAAATGACAGAAACGTACGTATAAACGTAAAGCCTATATCCTAAGACACTATCGTCGACGCTTAACTGCACAGTCGACGAGGTGAGGAACTACAGAACATAGTGGACACTTTTAATGACTGTGCATCTACTTATGAAACCACCCTACAGCGTGTTACTGCACTCGAAAGTGAACTGAGTGTTGCAAATCAGACAATAGTTGAACTCCGCAGTGAATGTGACTCGCACCGGGCTACCCACACGCAGAGCCTCTATAGAGAGCTGATGGGCAGCCAGGGCAACCCAGTGTTATCCACACTAGAGTCTTCTATAATAGACCTCACAAAGGATGATACTTCTTCTCTGTATTTCAAAAGTAGGAAAAAACTCAAGAAATATATTAAATTTAAAAAAATCATCCGTCGCACTAAAAAAATTTTAAAATCTAAAAGCTGTGCTCAAAAAAATGTGGAGTTGATGAAGGAACGTAGGGTGCTAATAAATAGCCTAAAGCAGAGCAGTGCGGAAATGAAAAATAAAATACATTTACATGACAATCATACCCGTTCACTACAGGCTGACATAACTAGATTAGAAAACTCACTACGGGATATAAATTTGAAATATGAACTCAGTAAACGTGAAATTAAGGAACATACGGAGGTCGCAACGCGGCTGGCAGAAATGAGCCGGGAAAACGAAGAACGTTTTTACTCTTTGCTCAACAATCATTTGTGTAGCGACTGTAGCTGTGCACCATCACTAGCCGCCGCGAGTGAGCCGAGCACGCCGAGCCTACGCTGCGAGCCGCCAACCGCGCCCGCGCCTGCGCCGGCACCCGTGCCCGTGCCTTCGCCGGCACCCGCGCCGTCGTCCTCACCCACGCCTGCGCCGACACCGCACGCGCCCACACCGGCCCTGCGCCCGACCTCGCCGGTCCCCCGCTGCCGCGACCCTCCTCGGGCCGACCCTACGGTGCTGTACCCGCCCAGCCTTCAGGAAGTACCTGCTCCATCGACAGTTGTCTATTCTGATGAGATAGGTGCAGGCCTCGGGCTTATGTTGAGTAAATGTCTCCGGCAGAAGGTCACGAACAACTGCCTGCGTGGGGCCTCTGTAGAATGTTTTGTGGACAGATTAATGAAGGACCGCTTTGATAGAGGTACCACGCTAGTTTTAGTACTGGGGAATAGTGTAACCGTTAGACGACTGCAGCTGGAAGCTCTTCTGGAGTCGTTGACTGACATTGAGCGGCGTGGAATCCAAAAGATTATTTTATGTGCACTTCCGTATTCTAAGTTGTTATCGCATGAGCAAAATTTAAAAATTTCGAAGTTGAATTCCATTATGTACAATGCGACTTGTTATCAGAATAATTTCCAATTTTTTGATTTGAACAATTTATGTAAAACGGTAAATTTTTTTAAAAACCGAATGTATATGTCAGAAAAATGTAAAATAGCAACAGCCAAACTCCTAGCTTACAATATCTCGCCTGAGCACGGTGGCTCGGCGGCTGCGCCCCTCGCGCGCCCGGGTGCTCCCCCGGGCACCGCCAGCCTCCCGAAACATTTAAACTGACGCCTGGGACAGCGGAGAAGCCCCGGGGACTGAACGTCGTACACCAGAACATCCAGGGCTTCTCCAGCAAGGAATTAGAGGTGGGTCTTTTCTTGGACTCTAGTGAAACTGACATTTTCTGTGTGACCGAGCACTGGCTCAAGGAACATCAGTTGTCATTATTTAGATTTCATAACTACGACATAGTTAGTTCGTTTAGCAGAGAAAAGGCCATCCACGGAGGCTCATTGATAATGGTAAAAAGTAAACTTAGATGTAAGGAAAGGAAAAACATAGTTCAGCTATCCGATTGAGCGAACAATAGAAATGGCATGTGTGGAATTGGAAAAGTATATAATAATATGTGTGTACAGGCCACCCTCATCAGAGTTTAGCTAGTTCGAGTCAGTAATGGAAGATGCTCTCAAACAAGTCTTTGTTACCAGCAAGACTGTTATAGTATGTGGAGATTTTAATATTAATTTACTCGATTCCGCACATACACAGAAAGGAAGATTATTGAATTTATTTACATCTTTTGATTTGTTCCCTTTATTTTATGAACCCACCAGAATTACAGCTAGTACTGCAACTTGTTTGGACAATATTTTCTGTAACTGTGACACTATAGACAAAACCATATTTAACTGCTTCAACTCAGATCACAGCGGACAGAAAGCCTGTTTTAAAATGAACACTGATATCCAACACCAAGTAATTATTTATAGACCTGTTACTGTCAGTCGGATGGAAAGTTTCAAGGATATTTTATCACGCGAAGTTGCCGTACTCCCTACGCATAACATTAAACCTAACATACTATATAAAGACCTGTCTAATGTGATACATGGTGTGCACAGAAACGTATTTACACCTAGGATGTTAAAACATGATACACTGAAGACAAGGTTTAGTGACTGGGCCACAGTTGGTATTCACAGAAGTAGGAATACACTGTATGAGCTTTATGAAATGAAGAGTTTTAATCACGAAAAAATTTCGTTCAACATGTAAGAAATTATTCCAAAATATTTAAGAGAGTTTGCGCCGCAGCTAAGGCTATATATATAAGTAAAAAAGTTCGGTCAGCGGATAATAAAATAAAAGCAGTCTGGAATGTAATACGAAATGAAACTGGCAAAACGAAACCTCGTGATAGTAATCACATATTAAAGATGAACGATCGGATACTGACTGGAGACCTTGAGGTAGCTGGCGCATTTCAAGACTTCTTTACAAACATAGCTGTGAATACTACGCAGTTTTTAAATTCATCTGTAGCGAAGACTGATTCTTACTTAGATCCTAATACAAACGCGAAATATGACAAGGAACTTCACTTTGAATACGTTGAGCCCCATGACATCATAAAGGCGTTTAAATCCTTGAAGTTAAAGAAGACCGAAGATCTCTGGGGTATGTCTGTAAGAATTATGCAGCCCGTCATCGTTGTCGTGGCGCCTTACCTTGCCATTTTGTTTAATGCATGTGTGGACGAATGTGTGTTTCCCGATTTGATGAAATTTAGCAAAATCATTCCTTTATTTAAATCAGGTGCTAAGGATGATCTTGGAAACTTCCGCCCAATTTCCATATTACCGGTTTTGAGCAAAGTGTTTGAAAAGATCCTGCTAAACCAGTTGCTTCGCCATTTCAACAAAAATAATTTACTCCACAACCAACAATTTGGGTTTACCCGGGGCCGTTCGACGACTGATGCCGCCTCTACACTTATGAGTCACGTTTATGACGCATGGGAACACTCCCAGGACGCTATAGGAGTTTTCTGCGATCTCTCCAAAGCTTTTGATTGCGTAGAGCATACGATACTCGTACACAAGCTCAAACACTACGGTCTATCAACTCATGCCCTAAACCTTATCAATTCTTATTTAAGTCGAAGGATCCAGACGGTCGTTGTCAATGAAACTAAATCAAATGGTTCAAACGTCAAACTTGGAGTACCGCAGGGATCAATTCTGGGACCTTTTCTCTTTCTCATATATATAAATGATTTGCCTGATTTAGTGAAGAACAAATGTGAGATAGTACTTTTTGCTGATGATACTTCGCTAATTTTTAAAGTTAATAGAAAGGTAGATGACTATAGCCATGTTAATGAAACTTTAAAGGAAGTACTTGAATAGTTCACAGCAAATAATCTTTTACTGAATGCGAATAAAACTAAATGTGTAAAGTTCTCGCTACCTAATGTGAAACAAGTTGCCACACTTATAGAATTAAATGGAGATAAACTTGAACTGGTTGATCACACGCTATTTCTAGGCCTCACGTTGGACCACCAGTTACAATGGACGCCTCACATATCTGTCTTAGCGAAGAAGCTCAGTTCTGCCGCATACGCAGTTAGACGAATAAGACAATACACAGACGTGGAAACGGCCCGTCTGGTGTACTTTAGTTACTTTCATAGTATTATGTCTTACGGCATAATAATCTGGGGGAAAGCAGCGGACATAGAAACTATCTTCGTTCTGCAAAAGAGAGCCATTCGATCTATCTATAACCTAGGCTCTCGAGATTCGCTGAGAGAACGGTTCAAAAATATAGGTATCCTTACAGTAGCATCACAATACATACTAGACGTGATAATGTACACACATAAACATATTAATAATTTTAAGAAGCAGTCTGAAGTCCATAATTTTAATACAAGAAATAAGCACAAACTACTCATGCCCAAATTTCGACTGCAGAAAGTAAAAAAAACGTTTATGGGTAACTGTATAAGTTTTTATAATAAAGTACCCTTAGACGTTTGGAAATTGTCTTATTGTTCATTCAAACGATACATTAAGAATGCTCTTCTGAAGAAAGGGTATTATAAGATCAACGACTACTTGGAAGATAATGAAGCGTGGCCTACCATTCAGGTTCGATAGTCGTCGCTTTTATGCTGTTGGTTTAATTTTATTAATATTTTGACATTTTCATTGAATTATTTTTCTTGAAAAAAAATTAATTTTAATTCTGACATTATAGAAATTATACATCTCTGTACCTAATTATTTTTTATTTTAATTTATTGTGACATTAGAGACTCTATACATCTCTGTACCTAATTATTTTCTTTTTAATTTTAATTTTACTTTGACATATCTGTATCTGTACCTTATATTTTTTTGTGTGACAATAGTGACTCTTTACATCTCTGTATTAGTTATATTTAATTGTCATAAGTTGTATTAATCTGTCATTGGAGACTATACATCTCCCGGTGCGTATGTGCCCATGTTTGTAAGGCTGTTGCTCATTAAGAATTGTTATGTTATAATCATGCTTATTGTTGACTTGTGAAAGAGCCCATGTGGCCTACTTACAGAATAAACGTTTGATTTGATTTGATTTGATTTGACGTCAAAGATATGTTTACACTTTTGCACCTTGTTACTGTTGAGATAGATGTACAGCACTAGCTACGTGTCTCTACACTAGTACTGTTGACTGGTAACTATGGTTAGATTCTCTTCTTATGTAGATTGTGTCGTGCTAATGTTTTATGAATATAGTATGTTTTGTGAAGAATAATCCTTATTCTTCTACCTAAAACCACAACAGTTCCATTGTTATAAATTATAACTGATATAGAAAATGAATAAAACTTGTTATCCTATCGCAACCACTAAATTTAAAATCCCAACTGCAACGTTTGTCCGAATTTCGGCATTTTCAGACCGTAAAGTTTTCAATTATTTTTAAACAATTATCGTGCGTAGAACCCATTAGGTTGGGTTAAGTTTGTTAATATAGTTACTAGCGTCTGCCCGCAATTTAGTCTGCGTAGACCCGGGATAGAAACCATTCCAAAATTTAATCAAGGCTTTGTGCTAAATTTCATCCAAATCGATTAAGCCGTTTAAGCGTGATTGAGTAACAAACATCCAAACTCGCAGTAGGATTGCAGTCTCGGACCAAGAAAATATACAGACGGAGCGTTACGAACAGTCTAGTGAAGCCAACCGGTTTTCAACCAAGCCCCATAAGTTTAGCACACGCTAAACAAATTAAATCGCACAAAACTCGAAATAAATGATCTTGACTGCGTTGCGACACGCGCTAAAGAGATTTGTGAAATTTTGTTTGTATATGTATGCGTGAGCGTGTGCTAAACTTGATGTAGCTTGGTTTTGTTTGTATGTGGTTTGGCTTCACTTGACTGTTCGTAACTCTCCGTCTGTCTTTTTTTCTTAGTCTGAGGATTGCGGTATGACGTTTCAAAATGAGAACTGAACTATGCTTGTACCTACAAGAGCTGACTTGAGTCAACTGTGTCGGGAACTGTTCATCGCAGTACACCTCGACCGTGCACTTTAAGCTGAACACCCGTCTTCTCAAATGTCAAGGCCGTCATTGTACCGCCACATGACGCATCATGTGACCGCTCGTTTTCCTACCACTAGTTCTAATAGCGCGGGAATTCTTCTGCATTCTGAGGAGCCTGTTTTCCTTTTGGCTAAATATAGCAGGTGTGTGAAATAGGATCGCGGCATGTTACCTTATACGATTGGCATAGCTATGGTATTACCAGAGACTAAGTCTACTTATACTAATATTGTAAGGAACAATCTGTGAGTTTATAGCGTTGTAAGTTTGTATGTTTTAGGTAATCTCCGGAACTAGTCGTACGATTTAAAAATCCTTGACCTGCGTATAGAAGGGATTTTTCTGAATGACATAGGCAATGTTTCATCCCGCGGGTTTGGCTGCCTGGTATGCGGGCGAAGCCGCGCGAGCAGCTAGTCTAAATACTAATATTATAAAGAAGAGAAGTCTTGCTTGGATAACACGAAGAACTTAATGAATGAAATTATAAATATATTTTGTCTGCATCTGCGGTACCATGGTAGGTGCTGACGGACATCATGCAATTGAGTTGCCGCCGATGTGTCCAGAGAGCTCTCAGGTCGGCAGGTGTTCCGTCCGTGCTGAAGCCGCTGGGGCTTAGCCGCACTGCTGGGAAGCGGCCAGATGGCCTCACTTTGGTGCCGTGGGAAAGGGCGGTGTTTGGTGTGGGATGCTACATGTGTCAGCACATTCGCCGCCACCCATATCAGTCGCACTACGCGTGTTGCCGGAGCTGCTGCCGAGACCCAAGCGGCGGTGAAGCGGCAAAAATATGCTCCTTTGGGACCGGGATATATTTTTGTCCCTTTGGCGGTGGAAACAGCGGGGCGTTGGGGGGCGGACGCGAAACGGTTTGTTCGCGACATAGGCCGTCGACTAAAGACAAAAAGGGGAGGATCCCCGCTCTGAGTCGTTCCTCGTGCAAAGGCTTTCCATGGCTATCCAGCGTGGCAATGCCGCCAGCATTATGAGGACGTTTGCGCCAGGAACGACAGGGGGTGATTAAAGTTAGATTTAGGTAATTTGTGGTTTGTGATGTATTATTGTATTTCATAAATTATAAATTAAATAAGGATAAATAAATCATTTAACAATTGTAATATTTTTGAAATATTATAATTTTAATAGTATTATCAGATGAGTAAGAGTATGAGTAAAAGTCAGTAGGTTAGGTTTGTATTATAAACCTGAAAATTTCATGGTTTCAGAGATAACGGCTTTTTGCGAAGCTGAATATTCGGACAAACGATACTGTTGAGAAATTAAATTTAGTGATTGCGATAGGTAACCAAACCACAATAATATTCGAAAGTTAAACCTTGTTTTTCAAAAAAGGTTTATTCGCCTTTACTTCAAAGGAGTGCGTTACATACTTGTACTCAGCGAATGTGAATCAGAATCATATATCTGCGAATGTAATATGCGTAACAGACTTTCTCAGTCTCAAGCATTTGGTCTCTACTTAAGTTTTATTTAGGTAAATGGTCTTAAGGGATTCTACATTAATATTAAAATATATTAAGCAAAGTAAATCAAGCGACGAACTTTTTTGAATTCATCCTTATTACTTATTTTTCCCCATACGCGGGTACGAACTGTCATTATTAACATTTTTCTAGAAAGATCTGCCAGTCGTTTTTAGCTACATCTGAGTATAACGTGACTTCACTAACAACGAGTAAGATTATGTTTGGGTTTGTATTTCGTAGGACGCGTTTCTATAACTGTAAAATATAACTACTACTTAGACAAGTTGAGAAGCCCCCGACATTTTCATTTCCAAGTCCAATATCTCAAAAACGGCTTATCAGATTTTCATCAAACGTAGCTAAGAACAATCGGGATAAAATTATCTACATATGACACAAGAAAGACTAAACGAAAATCGGTTCATCCGTTTGGGAGCTTATGGACTTAGGAACGTTAAACTTATAATACCCCACCTCTTTGCGCAGGGGTTAAAAACGATAGTTGTCACTTTCTATCATAACGATGGGACCTATTTTGAGGAAACTCCCGTTTTATTTAAAGACGACTGGCACGAACGATTTAGGTCTCGTTAACCCTTTTAGCACAGTGGGACGACAAATGATATAATTAGATTATTTTATTTCCTACACTAGATTCTCCAGTACTGATTGTTTTAAATGCAATGTAACAAAATGCTAATTTCTAATAAAAGCTTTTTGATGTTTTTTTTAGAGATAATACACATAGCGCCATCTATTGGGACTCGAGGAAGTTACTTGTAACTTTGGTCACGTTATTTACGACCTGTAGTTGGTCGACTGCGCGCACGCAAAGGAAAGGCTTCACTACCTAGTAACGCCAGTCCACGGCAGATGGCGCTGTTATTGCATTGTTTGCATTGTGAATTATTTAACTCGGTTTTATAAGTAAGAAAATAACAAGCCATTTAGTTTTAATTGCTTGAAAACCTTCTGTATATTTTTATATATTAATTAAATAATATTTTTCATATATAATTAGTATTTTTCAAGTACCTGTTTACTATACAGCAAGTTATATTTCAAAGTTTAGTGAGTGTTTTCAATAAGTAACTCGGTATATACGTACTTGATTTATATTTATGGAAATCAATAGGAAAAACTCATGTATTCTAATAGTGATAATTGGCGAAACATTATTCTGAATTCTAAATACCTGCTACCTGCTTGCGGCTGCAAGTCGTCCGTCTCAAACGCGTTGATGTCTAAAGTAGTACAGAAGTAGTATAACACAATATAATAATATTTCCCATGTTACTCGTATGTCTTTAGTTTATATTAATACAACTATGTCGTCTAAAATCAAGTTTACAAACACAATGCTAAATGGCAACTATGTACCTATAACAGGTACAGAGAAATAATGGGAAGAAAATCACCGAGTACATTTTTAATTATGTAAATTATCTAAGAACGTATTTTTATCTACAGTTTATCTAGAACTAGGAGATATAACGAGCCGGTACGATGATCGCAGTGAAGCTATGATCATGTACCGGAAATGGAAGCCGCTTTTTATGAGTTTAACTTGAATCCTAGTAGTTGTTGATGCTTGCAAATAATGTTAGTGCTCACGTTTCTAAATCACAACCTTGTGAGTACTTAGTCGTTGCTAACTAGTTAGTTTGCTAGTAGTTATTGGCTTTGAGAGCTGTAAAATTCGCAAAAAACAGGTTTTTTTAAAACAATCGACAAAAAAAAAATTGTTTCTCCACATCGTTGCCCCTGCGGTACCTTGGTGGACAGCCTGGGACACCATGACCTATCTTGCTCGAAGAGTGCCGGTCACCTGTCCCGCCACCCCTGCCTCATTGATATCATCCATCGGGCTTTCGTCAGCGCGTGCCGGCCGTACTGGAACCGCCGGGGTTGGCGCGGGACGACCGCAAGAGGCCAGACGGTATATGTCCTGACGGTACAGGGCCTTGGAAACTGCGACGACCCCTTGTTTGGGACGCCACATGCGTAGTCACCCTGGCCGTACACATAGCACTACATCTTTGATGCCGGGGCCACACTTCGCCCGAATGTTGTTGCCGTCCTTGCCTAACGTATATAATAAGTTAGAAAAGGACGGCAACAACATTCGGGCGAAGTGTGGCCGGGGCATGAGAGCAGGTGGGGCAGCTGCAGCGGTCGAGGCTACAAGGTGCCGCAAATACATCGGCCTCACCCCATGTTTTTGCGGCTTTTGCTGTCGATACGCTCGGTCCTGGAACCCAGGCGCTCACCATTGACTCGGTCAAATTAAAAAAAAAAACATGTTCGGAGTATCCGGAGTCCATAGGGCTGGTTCGTGTCTTGCTCAACGGATCGGCATAGCTATCCAAAAGGGGAACGCAGCCAGTCTCATGGGAACCCTTCCGCAAGGTTTTAGGAATTTTGCAATACCCTGTTCAGGGTCCATGATATACTATTACTTATTTGTAAAACAATGTACCATGGTGAGCAATAAACGAATAATAATAAGGTACCTTCAGTAATACCTTCGGGACCTTTTTTGATTTAATTTTTAATTTATTAATATTTGTTACATTAGTCTATTTACGTTTTTTTTCATTATGTTTTAATTAGTACAAAAGGCGAAATTTGTTTACATGTTGTTTCATCATATCCGAAAGAAGTCCACTGCTGGACATAGGCCTCCCCCAAAGAGTGCCAAAGTGACCGGTCCTGCGTCACCCGCATCCAGTGGACTCCCGCAACCTTTACAAGGTCATCAGTCCACCTTGTGGGGGGCCTACCTACGCCACGCCTTGCGGTACGAGGTCGCCACTCGAGAACCTTTCCGCCCCAACGGCCATCGGTTCTACGTGCTATGTGCCCTGCCCACTGCCACTTTAGTTTAGCGATTCGGAGTGCTATATCGGTTAAATGTTGTTTAATGCTATAATACTTTGTAGATAAAAGTCTGTGATAAGATAACATGGAATGTAAAACTATATGGAGGAATAAATAATCTTAGTAAAATAGTAGTATTAATATATAAATAATTAATGAACATACTCACAAAATTATAAGAGAATCTGTAGAGAATTGCCACCTGTAGTGGAGGACAGGCGGACATCTGGACATACGAATGAATTTTGGCCCGAGCTGAAGTGGACAACTTCTTTCGCTTTGCTTGCTCGTTTATGCCCGGAAAAAACAATCCCATAATTTTACATTAACTAGTACCTATTTCATAGGAACTGTAAACTTTTGAGGACTGTTAAATGAAATGAAATTGAGGATATCGAAGGTATCCAATTTGTCACATATCCAGGTGATATCTATGACCTCTGACATAAACTATTTTGAAGGGCAAGTTTTTACCGCTCGCTGTAAATTATTTCGTATATTGCATTCAAAATAGGACATAACAAGAAATCGTCAAAATTACAACATTTTGATTCAGGAATACGTTCTAATTTTATGTTTTTATTATTCCAGGCTTGATATTTTTAAATACCAAAACTAAAATATGTGGTGCGGTACCTACTAAGAGTTAGGCTTTATAGAGTAGGATTATTTATAGTATTGTAAATTGTATGTAAATACAATAGTAAATATGTAAACTGTCCTTGAAAATTTTGTAATGGTTATTTGGTAGTAAACTGAAGGTGGCTTTTTTGCCAGGAACATTCTGGAAATTGTAGTACCTCTCTCGCAATAGCAATGCTAATCACTAATCAGTATGTTTTTACACAAATCGTTTTTTATTTACTTGTTACATTGTTCACTTAATTAACTCTGTTATTGGCCAAGCCTACGCTTATCGCAAAGCCAAAAAGGAAGGAATATATTTTAAACAGTGTATATTTTCTTCACGATTTCGTGGGAAAAGATATTTCAGTATGACCATCTTCTTCACTTTTTGTCATTCCCTATCATGACCCCAAGATACAGTAACCCAGTATTACATTAATTAAGGAACCGATTACACAAAATCTGATATCATACAACATCAATTAAAACTATTCTCGTACTAAGCTAATGTATGCAATTACATACATTTCCATCTAAACCGCGCCCAACACAGATAATCATAGTTACTTTAAAAAGGTTCTAAGTGACACCAACTGTGTGCAACATAGAACGTTGTAACAGCGAGTTGTCAGCAGGAAGTCACCTGTATCTCTTGTCCTTGTGCGTGGAGGCCTGCGGGCGGAAGTGAGACCCGAAAGAAAGTACCAACCGGTCGCGATAGTGGGCCACTCAAGCGCAGCTTGTGTATGCGCAGCGGGTGCGCTGTGGAATTCACCACAGCTTTGAATTGGTCTAAATTTAGCGTGCTAACTGGAGGGGAGTTAAACCATCTTGGTCTAGAGAGTGAGACCGGTTTGAAGCGGCCTTAACACCTAAGTGCCAAGGATTTCGTAGCGTTACGCTCGTAGCCGATAACATGCGATAAGGTGTTTGTAAAGGACAGCGGACGAGAAATATTCCACACACAACAGTCGGGGACAATTGGCTACTTTCCTAAAAAAACTACACTTTTTAGCATAATGATACGTCACGCGGAACTGTAAAGGCCTGTATCTTCATATTTTTTTGTTTCATTGACCAAATAAAATACGTGTCCAATATTATTTGATAATCTGACTGACGCACTAAATACCTGGATATATTTTTACCAAAGTGGTTTAAATGCATGATTCAAGAAAATAGAGGTTTCTTCAGAAAGATACTGCGGTGATAGGTGATAGTAATATTAGTAATTAGACGAGTAATACAGGTTGTTTTCTAAATCAATTTAAATTAGTGTTACGTGAAATGGATCGATTGTTTTGGTTACAAATATTTAATAGGAGAATGATGAATAGGTTTATTTTATATGTTGTTTAGTTTTCCATGAAAGGTAACAAATACATTTAAATCTAGAAATTTTTGTCGCTTGGTGCTTTGGTTCAGTTTAGAACAATAAACAGACAAAAACAAGAGTGGTTGCGCTGACATTAAACAATCTGTACCAGTAAAATCCGTGCTTATATATATTAAGATTGATTTCTACGTCAGACATTCTTAAAGGCGATACTAATCTGGAAATTCCTGTACTTGAGAGCCTCAGTAAACCAAGTTCATTGATTTAAGTTTCCGTTCACCGAGATGAACTGGCTTTCCTCTGACTTGTAAAGGACCTCGGGGTGAAAATCCTCAGGGTTAAAATTTAAATGTAAAATGTATGGGTAATTGTCGTTACTCAAATGAGAAAAGTTAAAGCGTAGATGAGATTAAGGCCCTTAACTATGTACAATTTTTTTGATTTTCACTCCTGGTTATTTATAATTATAACGTTCAATAGCTCGTTAATGGCCAACTTGGAATGTTCCACTTGCCGCTTTGGTTATACTCGACTTTGGGTAACTCACCCGGGTCGCTGTTACTTTCAAATGTATTAAAAGTTGGGGTGGGGTTATCTTATCTAATAAGAAATTAAAAATCTCAAAAAAATTAATTGAGTCCACAGGGGACCGAAAATCTGGCAGCTTCCTCGCCCAACGCATTAGTATTGCTATCCAGCGAGGAAACGCTGCCAGCATCTTGGGGACAATGCCAAGAGGGCCCAAATTTTTTAATATTTTTTAGTTTTTAATTAGATTTTTAATATTTGTCATAAGAAATAAGTATCTGTCAAAAAAACATTTTTGGTTTAAGCTTTTATTGACAACTCCTGTATACCGTCTTACTCGTTGAGACAATTCTAATGAGCCAGTTGCGTCTGTTAACTCCTGATTTCCCATGGCCACCTTCTGTCTTCATCATCACATCAGCTCGATGAAACCATCATATTGAAGTGTCAGCCAAACTATACTTAAACCCAAAATTTCAGCTCAATCAGTTGAATTCAGCTCAAATGCTTCGTTTACGAAATACCTATTCATATATTTTCGAAAATTTGCATTGCTGTCTCCCTGTAAAAGAACCCAATGAACAGTCATAAGTTACTCCCCATTAATTGAATAAGTGCAGCGAGCAACTTCAGAAGTTTTGCACACTGAAACACAAAAAATTATTAAGCTGAAGCTGTTTTGAAATATAAAAAGTTTAAATGACATATAGGTAACAAAGCGGACGCATGACCTGGTAAAGGTTGCGGGAGTCCGCTGGATGCGGGTGGCGCAGGACCGGTCACTTTGGCACTCTTTGGGGAAGGCCTGATATGTCCAGCAGTGGACGTCTTTCGGCTGATATGATGATGATGATAGGTAATAATTGGACCTATGTTGCTGTAACATTATTTGCACTTGAATACTGTCAGGAAGAAGGTTAAAGTTGGTCGAATCACTCGGGCCCACGGTGAATATTTTTTTAAGTAACAGCTATTCACTATACTTGAGATTGTTTGAGTTGGCCGAATTCCATACAAGTAGTCCATTCAAAAAGCTACTCTACCGCCTAAGGTTTAAGATTTCAATTCCAATAACAATTTTATAAAAAGTCGGCCACATGAAATATTCTCAACCATAATTGGGATGTCGTTTAACCTGAAAGAGGCGGATGCTGGGACAATGCGCGAATGTGGAGACACGTTACATCTGCTTTGTAACTGAAACATGTGTAATACGTTTTTGGGCCAAATTGTTTATGCTAGTGCAGTTATGTCACGTAGAAGTATTGAAACGGACAGTTTCACAATTGTGACTAAATCCGTATTTGGTAAATAATATTATCGGTATTAATACGGAAAAGACCGAAAGGGATATAATTATTTCTTACAATAGTAGATATTGTTCACCGAGTCAACGATGTTTGCCGAAGCCCGCACGGATGGTTTTCACGCGATCCTGCGAAAGAAAGCAGCATCGCTCTTAAGTAGACTGCGGGCAGCAACAATGCCTTCCTTAAAATTATAGCCAACTGTTTTGAGTGCCCAGTAATATTCGGTTTGATTAAAAGATCAAATCGAATTTATGAAATAAGTTTTGAATATAAAATTGAATGTATCTAAACCAATACTAACACGTAATTGTACGTGTAAGTGTTTTTACCAACAAAATGGATCATGCTATCTGAATTACCCGTGTGGTGTCGTCGGGTTAGAATTTCACCACCCCCTTTCTTCCCGTGGGTGTCGTAAAAGTCGACTAAGGGACCAGGGTTGAAGTGTGTTGTGGGCGATGGGCTAGCAACCTATCACTGCAATATCACATTTAGTCGATCTTTTATACCCACATTTATGCTAAGAGTGGCGCTGGAACATACGTTTCATGTGCTCTGCTTACCCCTTTTGGGAATTAAGGCGTGAATGTATGTATGTATGTTATCTGAATAAATTGTTTTTTATTAAAATTGAATTTTTGAGTATACATAATCGTTTGTAAAAGTAGTCTTCTCATACATCATCTACGGAAGGCTTGTGGTTTGGACATTACTGACAGTGACATTACAGTAGGGATATCGATATTTACCTATAACACGCCGGGGAATATACAATCTCAAAAGTTTAAATATATTTTTAAAGCCGCTCTAAAGAGTACCCCTTGCATGTCTCAGGTATCCAATTCGTTTATTATCGTACCTAGTTTTTAAATACCTACATTAATTTAAACCAAAACAGGCTACATAAAAATCGACTCGAATACATTTAGCATTTGTTACATCACGAAAACGAATCACTACATTTACATTTCTCTGGACTCTTCTTTTGCACCTTTATTGAAATTAACATTATTTTTTGAAATTTTGTAAGACTTATCAGATGGTCACGGAAGCACCCTGTTGAAAACCAAATGCTTTAAAATAATTTCAAGAATACTTTTTAATTTTTCTATAATTGAATGAAAATTCTTAATCAATCATTTAAAATTAGATCGACGTTTGACTCCCAATAACATCCAGGCAAACCGTCCATAACCGCAAAGGAAGTGCGACTAATAATCGATAACTATGTCAGATTGCGAATACATTGACCTTACGGCGACAAGTGTCGACTATTTGTACGAGAGAGCTGCGTGTGAGTGTGTCGCGGGCGGTTGCGCTTTCCGACTTCTTAGGAATGTCTAGTGTATAAAATTATTATTGTTATTTTTTTACCTACTATGACGGCAGAAAATCAGCATTTGCCTGATGGTAAGAAGACACTGTAGCCTACGGACGCTGGCGGTATCCGAAGAATCACAAGCGCGCTGCCAACCCTCTACTCTATTCGTTCGGGTTGTGGGTCACGAATGGTCAAGCTACTTGTGTTGGCGTTTGTACCTTTAGGAATAGGCATGGTGCCACATGTTCAAATTGATAACTTAGTGACGCCAAATGGATAGTAATAAACCATCAAATTATCGTAATAAAGTATAAATTATAAAATATAATCAAAATCGTAAAAAGATATGACCCTTGAAAGTTTAGAAGAAATATGCATTTTTTTTATTGTCCAAGAGTAAATTTAAAGTTACCAATAGAGTCCTTACGCTTTTATAGAAACAAAATTGTAAGACTACTATGTACTTAAACGCAGTATTTCGTGACTTATACAACAATTTATTACCTGATTTTCCATACAATGATACAATGTACTTTACTAACTGACTAATGTCGTTGTGACGTCATACCTGTCTGTCTATCAGTATTGAAGCGTATTGCGCTACCGCCAGCGAGGTAAATCTTAATCTCAATTTTTTGGGTATTTATGTTTTTTAATTGCAGTTGCTCCCATACAAACTATTGTTCCTTTCCAAAAACTAGCCTCCAATTTTTACCCATCCCAAAAAAGTGCACAGCGCTGCTAAAGAAGTTTTCACTCCACAAAAATAACTTCGATTCTGAACAAACTGTTTTCAGGTTTTGCGTTCTTTTACTAACACGTTGTGTATAAAAAAGCTAATTGGTCAACATAGCAACATACTATGTCCTAACTTGACCAGCCACGCATCGCATACGCGCGCCAGTGTGTGCTAGAGACTCAGTTTGAGCGAGAGAAAGTCCTCGAGGCCCATTCACAGGCCGCATACAAATATTTGTGGACGCCTACAATACCAAAAACGGGTTTAGACCTTTCTCGTTGCGATATCGACCTGTAAGGCAAGGATTGTCGGGCAGTTTACTAATTTCCAGGCAACGTCAACTCGGCAACTCGTCAGGCAACTCGGAAAATTGTGTTTCTGAAAAACGCTGTTACAATGATCATAAGAAGATTATAAGAGTCTAATTTTAGGTACTCTTGATATGTAAAATATCGTATTTTATGAATAAATATCATTATATTATAAACCGCCTCCAAAAAATCTCGAACACTTTTGTTTTTTTACGTATATTCCCCGTTTACTCAAAGGCGCAAGGACCGATTTGTAAAATTATTTTTTGTTTGAAAGGGTATCCTTGTCAGGTGGACCAATAGTCATCCGGTATCATATGATAAAGGGATCTTTGAGACATCGATGGAGTTCAAATAAGCCTTTATACAGGTATGATCTTAGATTGGATCTTTACAATAATTATAACAAAAATAAAACAAGAATGACACATTTTGAAGCCAATAAGGCAGGCAACTCGAAGCACAAATTTTATTTGAAAGATATAAGTCAAATTTAAACCAACATCAAGGTCCTTTAAGGTACAACCGGGAAAACGTTACATTATGAAGTCAAATTAAGATTAACAATGGAGATTAAGTTATAAAAGTCATCGGTATCCTCTCTTCTATTTAGGTTTAACTTATAATAAAATGTATGTGGTCGGTAAATCGCCTCGGCCTTAATAAGGGTTTACCATTGTCCAAAATTAAATTGTGCTATGAATCTAAAGAAAGTAATGAATCCCACAAGATGCTTGCGGCTTCACAGGAGTCACAAGCACGTTGCCAACCCTTTAATTATTTGAGGATCCGTTGTGTTGACAGCTAGAGATGGATGTAGGTTCCTCATTTTCAACACAGCGCACCCTCGGGAGCTCTAGCGAAGATACCACCAGGAACACAACGCCACATAGGTACTTATAGAAAAAAATGTAGCGATATGTTGAGCCTTGTGTATAGGGTGATGGTACTTCTCCAGTCGGGCTGCTCCAAATATGAGACGCATTACAACAACTATTCCCTACTCTAAAAAGTAAAATCGGCCAAGTGCGTGTCGGGCCACGCGCAGTGTAGCGTTCCGTAGTCGCGTGTCTGTCTTAGTTATATCGACACGCGAGCGCCAACTAAAAGGTGCGGTTGCGTCGACAGAGTTTGTACGAAAGTTAGCCTTTCTAAGCACATTTTAAGTTGGTTGACTATTACTCGGTAATTAATTATGCCTTCTTAGACGTGATATTTTTCCTTTTAAATTTTTTATATGCTACGATTTTTTTCACATCCCCAGTAGCCAGAAAATTAGGGCTTTAAAGCCCAATATCTCGCAAACGCATATCATCCAAGTTGAAAAATGGTTTTAAGAAACCCATAATATTTTTGAAAAAGCTATCCAACAATACCCCACATTAGAGGTTTACGGAAAAAAAACAGGATTTTATTGTACTGTTTTGTCGGCGTGATTGGTTTATATACCCATGCCGAATTACAGTTTTCTATTTGTAAGGGTAACTGAGATAAGCCGAAGAGGAACGTACAGACGGACATGGCGAAACTATAAGGGTTCCTTGTTGACTACGGACGACCCTAAAAACCATTGAAATCGACCCCTAGCTTGTTATAAAGGCAAAGGTCTATTCATTATTCAAATACACGCTTAATTACAAGGAACGATGTAGGTAATCAGTAGGAATGTTTATAATTGTTCACCGTAGCTACAAACGTACATTTCAGTGTAAAATATGTGAACATAGCTCATCAGAAGTTCCCACTTAACAATATGTTGTCGCGTTACCGCTTCGACTAAAGGAAAACTATTTGTAGCGGTGGTAATTATTCTACACAGCTATTAAAGAAGTTGAAAAACACTGTTACCCATTGTTACGTACTCGCAATTATGGAGCTTATTCTAATAGATGAGGGTGATTCTCTGAGTATTTCAAGTCGGCTATCAGTTTGGCAGTCGCCTGCGGTTATTTTGAAGACGCTACTATGGAATAATCAAAAATGGCTGGCGAGAATCACCCAAAACCATACAGAGGAGATTTACTGTAGTCGTTAATTCGAAAGTTTCATTTTATGAGCTTGCAGGCAGAAGTAACAAATAAAAATGAAAGTAAATCGTTAAAAACCACTGAAAACTGGTCTGTAACATTATTGAACCGGGTAATTTGAAAATAAACATGTATAAATTACACTGTTGTTTTAAAACTTACTTAATGATCCTTATCTTCCCCATATACCTACGTTCCATTGCTGGGAAAAATTCACGGATATGAGCGGAAATAGAAATTGGAAGATACTCAATTCAATGTAATATAATATATTTATCTTTATTTTTAAAATATTATTTCGGTAGAGTACTACCTACACTCAAAAGAAAAACGGCAAGGTAAGGTAAACAAATTACATAAAGTACGTGGGCCACTATTCCATCCGCGATATTTGACAGAAGGGGACATAATTATCGCCACTTTCATGTGTTTTTCATTCTAATTTTGAAAAAGAGGTAAATGCACCCTATTGTTGAATGCTATTATTCTCAATTATCGTGGCTTTTTGAGTCGTTAACTTTGTAATTTAAATGTTCACTAATGGGAATCTAATTATGAATTGTGAAATATTTCGTACGACGGGATGCTACATAACTCTTTCACCTCTACCTCTAGATCCAGTTAATTTTCTAATTTTCTGCGAATTTTAACAAATCTGAAGCTTTCTAAACAATCGACTCGCAGCCGAGTCGTTAGCTGTCATAGTAGAAAGTTGATAACTTACGGAAATAATACCTGATCAAAGGTAAAACGTAAACAAATTACTGGTCATCCAAATTAATCGAGGTTAATAACACAGTCAAGTTCTAGGACAAAGAACAAGACACTTATTGTTATAATAGGTATATCCCAGCGGTCTTGTACACTCCATTGTTACCATTAAGATGTATGGAGGTGTTGCATCTGCTCATTGCATTATGTAAAAGCTGTCAGTGAATCATTACCCTCATTATCAGTCGTCGAAGTTTTACGTCACGTTATCAATTACACCTTTAAGCATATTAACATACATAACTTTAAGTGAAAGTATGGGGCTGGCCTACCCATACTAATGTTCAAAATGTTTAAAAATTCCAGCTTGGCCTCGCACTTTTCTCCGCCGAGACTCAGCAAGTTGGTAAACAAGCAGAATAAATTAATCGACTCGAACTAGCCATAGGTACTCTTCGATTCAAAGAGCAGATAATCTCAGCCACAGAACCTCCATCCTAAGTTAATCAAGGCAATATCATTCATATTCTGGAAACAAACTGAGGTTCTTTGTTGGAATCAGTTACGGGTTTGATAGATTGTAGGAAAAAGTGTAATTTGATGCGTAATTGGAACTAAAACCCGTTTTGATATAATGTAGCGCATCTGCGCGTCCGCTGGTCTGTGCCGCGGCTGCTACCATCACTACTTTCCTTCCCTGCGTGTGTGACGTAACTCTATAAAAGAGTGTGCGGTGAAGACGCCGCCGCTATACCGTTTCCGTTCGCCAGGCTCGGCCATAACGTCCCGACCACCGGTACAGAAGGACGCGAGCGGAACCTCTTCCGCTGAGCCCCCACGGACTCAACAGTGACCACTAGTTCAACAAAAGGTGAAGTGCTCCAAGGATCAGTGCACGTGCTGTGTCGTGATAGTGTTGTGATATCGTGATGGCAACAGTGTCTGTGCTAGCGACGGAGTGTGAGGCACTGTCGCGATCGCGGTGGAGTAGCTGGTATTAAAGGCCTCTGTTTGTTTCAGATACGAGATGAGGTCGTTGTTCTTGTTAGCGGCGCTGTGCTGCTTAGTTTTTTCGGCGACTGGGAGCCCCATCGCGCGACCTGAGGAGGCGGAGAAGGAAGTCGGCAGGCAAGCGGCAGCTCCCGCGGTGCCGGCAGCGCCTGCCGCTTCGGCTGACGACGATGATGATGATGACGATGACGATGACGACGACGTAGACCTCGATGAGGCGCTTGCAGGTAACCCCCGTTTCAAATAGCGGTACCTAAAGGTTCAAGATGTCAACTTCGTGAGGCTCTATTTTTCCGGTTTTAGTGTAATTGATACTAAACTAGTACAAACAGTTTTTCGCACTTGTCTAGCGAGCTTGGGTATATTAACCTGTTGACAAGGTTTACCGTTCAAATGAGCTGGTACCATAACGGTTGAATACACACAATGTGTGAGATTTACGCTTCATTCTCTGCACCTGCAACTATTTACTTACCTTAGAAGGCAACTCACATTGAAATAAAGTTATAAAGTTAATTTATTGCATTTAAATGTACATCTGGGTAATTGCATCGTTAGAGGAATCGTAATCATCGTGAATGATTTTAATCTAACAATTATAAAACACCTCAGTTATACTTAAGGTGTAGATGCCGCGATAGGCAAGAAGTGTAGAACATGCTATCGTTTTATAACATAATCTTAGCAACTAATCGAATTATCAAACTCGTTCTTAAGCATGGTTTAATTACCTTTTTTGTATTACAATAGCAAACATTGTTTATTTAGTGATGTCTCTTTTGTAGAAAAACCATTATTCGTTACACAAATCGGACAACGAACTTTCTTTTTAATTCAAAACAATGGAGATCATAATTAAAATGATCGGTAAAGAGTACCATAACGTTGAAAGTGTTACGTTTTTTAGATAAAAATACCTGAGAACCATTACGGCCGAGGAATGTGAGTCGGCGGCCGTGACAGCCGCGCTCAATACTTAATTAATTCAAACAGATACTCAATCAGAGAAATTGATGCTCCTCTGCTTTCTAACGACGAAAGTCTCGCGCAGGACGTCACGGTCCGGTACCGTCTCTGATTAACTGTTTATTTAACAGTTCATTTGCGTTTAGGTGATGCTAACCGAGCCAATGAACAAGCGCTGTGCAACTAGCATTGCAATGCAAGGGGCTCTATTTTATAATGATTTTGGATACTACTTTTCGTTGGTGACAGAAGCCAGTTACCAGTTTCATCAGTAGTCAATTGCTGTAACATTATTATCTTTTCAAGGTGACGACGACGACGATGATGACGACGACGACGATGAGGAAGAGGCCGATGATGATGACGACGATGACGACTACTTGGAGAGGTTCTTCGACGACATCTTAGGAGGTGAGCTTGTTTTTACGATAAAAACATTAATAATTAATTGTTATCCAAGAGAGTACGGTTTACATTGGGGATTTATCATTCGCAGACGACGAGGATGACGATGATGACGACACGCCAGCAGCGGTACAGCCGGTCGTGGCTCCCGCTGATACCGTGGCCGCCGCTCCCGCCGCCGCCGCCGCCTCAGAAGAAAGTGCCGCTGTCGCTGCCGCCGAAGAAGGGGCTGAAGCTGACGGCGAAGCTGCGGCCGATGGCGAAGAGTCCGAAATTGCTCAGAAAGAGCCAGCCAGCGCCGAGGCCGAAGCCGCCGCGCCCGCCGCCGAGGAGGCCGCCGAGGCCGCCGACGATGCCGACGACGACGACGATGAGGAGGACGACATCGCCGACGCGCTCGACCCCGAGGACGACGACGACGAGGACGACGACGACGATGATGACGATGACGACGACATCACCGACGCTCTCGGCAGAAACGTCGCTGGCAAACAAGCACGTGAGTCCAAAAAGCTGAAGGCTAGTCTCATCAAACACGCGAAAAAGTCAGGGAAAAAAGCGAATTACCTGGGTAAAGTAAAGAAAACCAAAGCGACGTCCGCCGCGGCAGCGACTGCCGAGCATAAAAAGTTCAGATAGTGAGTAGGCCGCCGGATTCCCGGGCGCCCGCCCTCATCCACCTGAGAGGCCTACACGGTCCCCTCCTTAAGTTTAGCTATTTATTGACTATTTATTTATTCTATCTAATTTATTTTATTTATTAAGTGAGTGTGTTTGACGTGTGAAAGTGTAAGTATGGAACCGAGAGAGTTAAATTAATGTCTAGATCATGTCACACTGGTCTCGTGGCAATTTATTGGAAATAAATCTGTTGTTCTAACTTGTTGTGTGCAATTTTTTATCTAACCTTCAGAATGATTTGTGCGTTCTTGTTCATATTGCAAAAGATTGATTGTAACAAAAGGTCGGTCAGAAATCTAGTTGAAAATATTATTATTGTCAGCTGATAGAGTGACATTATCTAGTGATATTAATTTAATTTTGATTACGAATAAAATGTGTACTAGTCATCGTTGTAAATAAAATAGGGCCTAACATCCTAACCTATTTTACGTATGCTCTTAAATGTATGTAATGACTCTCTTAGGCATTTATCTATATCGATCCCGTATTAAATCCAAAGTAGATCATACTATTAATATTGTATATGTAGATATTAAAGTGTAGATATAATTAACTAGCCTTTTGACCGATTTATCTATATAATCTAACGCACAGACCAATTTCATCCCGTCCTTGATTCCCATAAAGTTGGTGATAAAAATCTAAAATGAAGATGAAGGAGAGAGAATGAGGGCTATCGGAATAGTTCCTCATGTGAGTTGGAGGTGAGCGAGTGGCACAGGCGCGGCCGGTGCGCCGTCGGGCATAGCAGGAACTAGTTTGAGGTGGATGTGTGTTAAGGGGTCGGGTGACGGGCGCCGCCGGCCCGCACTTTCCCAATCCGGCCCGAACGATGAACCCGCCCGATTTCTTCCACAGCCTTGACACTTTCTTTGACCTTGCCACCCGCGCTCAGGAGTGACCTTGACGAATCTCATAGCATTTCAACACTGTTAGAAAGTAAATCGCACTAGATGTTTACTCTCACTGAATGACGCGTGCACCGCGAAATTTGCGTGCCGGGCGTCCGGCTTAGTGAAAACGAGATAATGAGATGCGAGAAGAGAAATTTTAAATGTTTGTCGTCGTGAAATGCTGGGAGAGTCGCGAGGAGTCATATTCGACCCGAATGGAACTCGTTTGTTACCGGTAGTGGCAACCTACATACTTGAGGCTGTCCGACAGTTGATTTGCTGTTTACGGTAAAACTACGAGATTGGAGCGGTCGTTACGAATGAAATTTATTTACGGCTATAAATAATAAACTTAGTCGCAGTCGATCTAGGGTGAAACGTTGCATAACGTTAGTTATAAAGTCATTATCACGGGCGCGGCCAGTATCAAGACACCAGGCCATAGCCAGTGTAGCAGAAACCTATATCGGTGAGTGCCGGTTCGTAACTATGCCACACTAGTCAGATTTCTTTAGCACGTCTCGGCACGCAGTTTCTTTTACGTGTGGAAAATAGAAAATCCACCGTTGACTGCGTGTATTAATTGTAACTGGCCATTAGAATTCAAGCTAGGCTCCGGGAGCGTTACAGTTACCCGCTCGCGTGTCTTCAGTACGTGCTCAGAATTAGGTGTATTTTATGAATTATGCAGGCCAATAATTAATTGTATGTAGGTACTCGCGTAATGCAATGAAAAACTTGACGAGTTTATATTTAAATATATGGAATGTCACGTCCGTTGAAAGAGAAATTGTTTGGCAAAGTTTCCCTTTAGCTCAGACTCATTCGATGCTCGTTTGCAAATCAAACACAAACATGGGTAGGTCTACATACCTATGGAATCATTTTAAAATAGTTTGCATAAGTTTACAATACCGTTGAATGCCTCAATATACGAGCAGAATTTCTCTAACAAATAAAACTTTTTTATTAAAAAACTATGTAACAACGGTAAATGTTTTTATGAAGTCAAGTATCGCCAATTAATTAATTAAATGTAATGTTAAACAAGCGCTAACCACGAATCGTCAATTAGAAACTTATGATGTGTACGACCACACTTATAATCACTTAATGGCATGCACAACTTGGTTTGTCTAACCCGTCACTATATTACCGTACTTGCGTTGCAGCAAAGCATAACCAAATGCGTCCATTGGTGTTTAATTGTTAGGTAAATACGCGTCTATGTAACGGTAGTAGATGTGTATCTCAAATAATAAAATTCGAAAAAAATACTAAATACAAACGTTCTTCGCCAACATTATCATCATCCTTTCAGCGTTTTTACCGGTAATGCTAAAACCAGCCCGAGGTCCACTTTGGCCTCTAATCCCAATTAGGCGTAGGCACCAGTTAGTATAGTTTCTGATGTTTTTCACCACCACAAGTAACTAACTCGAAATAAATAAAAAAAACTCAAAATACTGAAGGGTAGGTACTGGCATGAGGGGCTCTTTCAGCAATATCGTACTTAGCACGTCCAAAACTAAGACTTCTGATGAGTATCGCTGCTATACCTACCTACTAAAGTAATAATTCGTCTCTCTTGACTTAGTTTGTAAGACCGAGACGAAGATGGAACTTATAATCCTGCAAGCTAACAATACTGACCTATTAATACAAAGTAAAACTTTAAAATCACTCACGTCTCCGCCGATCAATCTGACTGTCCTTTCAACCACCACACCCATTTTTTCCGGAAATATGGCGCAAATAGTCATGACGGTTTTTTTTATTCCGGTACCTATCTCTGAATTAACGAGATCTGTAATAAGAGAAATCTTAGTTAGAACGCTAACTTATATATCAAGCTTTTTTTCAATGCAATCGTTACTAGGTTACATTATATCTCAAGAGAAAACCATTAGGTAAGGAAGGTAGCTTTTAGACACTCGCTCGCTCGTAATTTGCTTCCTCGATTACATAATTTAGGTACATACCTATAGAAGGTGAAAAGGTAGCTACAATGTCGACCTAGTGGTTTCCAATTATTTCTACTTTATTTAAAAATCGAAATAAAACTCTGTCACTCTCTGATTCGGGAAGTAAAAGGAGGCAGAATTTTGCGTTGATACGGCGGCCTTATGTTTGATGAAAATTATAGTGGAAATAGTTGGGCATTTCTAGAAAAGTTTGAACCAATTCAGTTGGTCAATTAAGCCACAAGTTTAATTTTGATCCTTTGTTACCAATTGTTTAGAAATTCTATAGGATCGTTCATTGCTATTTTCGATACTTATACACCTACATTGTATATATGTAGGTATTAGAAATTACGAAACAAAATTGTAAGACGAGTGAAATCACAGGAGTAAAAATCCCCAACCGGTACCTACTTTAAAAAAATATGCACACGATTAAATAACGAATCAAGCGACACCTCATATGTCAAAATGCATCAAGCCGTGTGGACTATAGCCTGTGAAATAGAGTTAACTTTTCCACATACATACATACTATACATAGGCTCGAAAACCATAACTCTCGTTCTGAGACAGTCTGGTAAAAAGAGCAAAGTTATAATCGTTGTAACCATAATTAGTACAAGCTTTTCTAGAAATGCTTAAATAACAAATAACCGCGATAGATGTTTCTTGCACAAATACGTAGGTATCGTGTCGTTAGTTACACTTATAGACATAGCATACCTACTGCAAAAGTGTGTATATGTCGTTTAACTACCTATCGCGGTTGATAAAACCACTAGGTAGGTAGGTAAACAAGCTGCGCACTTGAAAAGAAGTTTCCGTAAAAGTTGCAGTTCGAATCCAGTTCATCGGTCTTGTCCAGAGTCCATGTTTCATCCAGTGACATAAACGACATAAACAAATGCCACAACCACTGTGAAATTAATTTTGATTGTAACCGTAGTACCGAATGACAGCCGCCACTTGAACCACAATTCTTTCAGGTGGTTCCATACTTACCGATTATAAAAAAATATTTTGAATTAAAATAAATAATACGATTCTATAAAGAGACTAGACAAACAAAGTATCTATGCACTGAAAAAGATTCCAGATTAAATAAATACTTTAGAAAAAATAATCAGATTGTACTAGGTAGTTAATTTTCATCAATCATTCATTCTTGTTTCTGAAATCAAAAAATACTGAACGTTAATTTTCAGGTATGAAGTATTATCAAATGAAAACCTTTAAAATTTTACGCATCCTGAACAAAAGCCCATTCACCGGTGCGCAGAAGCGAAACCCGAGAAAAAGCCAAGACTCGCAACGTACGTCGTGAAATACAGCCGGTTCATAATTCATGCAAACCCGTATAAAATCTAAAACCCATACAAGATAGTATTCCCGCGAATCCCGCTATATATTTACTTACAACTTATAAAAAAGGAGATAATAGTCCTTGCGATATACACAGTGAAACACAACCGCTCATGATTCATGCCAACCCATATAAAATCTAAAACCCTTACAATAACGCAAATTTAACGAACAGCCCCATCGACAGGTGCGCTAGAAGCGGGTCCAGCGAAAAAACCAAAGAAGACAGTACTTATCCGTGATATATATCGTGAAATGCAAATGCTTCATATGTAATTCATTACAAATCCAAACATATCTAAAACCCATACACAACTTGAACGAAAAAACCCCATCCACAGGTGCGCTAGAAGAGGACCCACAGAAAAAAACAAAGAATCCATCCTCTTGTTCGTGAAATACAACCGCTTCATGATTCATGCAAACCCGTATAAAATAAAAACCCATTCGCAAATTTAACGAACAAACTCCATTCGCCAGATCTATACTATACGCGTTACATAAGTTAACCTCAAATCGCCTCCCGCACACCCGTCGAACCCCTTTGAAACCTCTGCTACGCTAACATCGGAGACGCAAACGTACGTCGTTTGTAACGCAATATGAACGAAAAAGCCCCATCCACAGGTGCGCTTGAAGCGGAACCCGAGAAAAAGCAAAAGGAGGCAGTACCCGCGATATACATCGTGAAATACAACCGCTTCATAGACAACATCCTTGAGAAAATGAACGACATCCTGCGCCGCTCGTACGACCCCGTCAGCGTAAAGCTGCAGCCTATTGACGCTAGCAAGAAGACCACTAAGCCGAAGAAGAATAAGAACAAGACCAAAAAGAGGTAACTCGATATTTTTAAGAACGTAGTTATAAGGTTGAGATTAGGTTTTTTTTTAAATGAAATGTACTAAAGTAGTTTGTATTGTATTGTGTGGTTAAACCAAATCTTAATCATTTTCTCTCTCAAATAATTTACATTCATTTTTCACTGACAAACGTAGAACGACATGTGGAAAAGAGAATAATAAAATTAGCATATTAGGTATTACGCTTCGACTTGTTACTATTAGTAGTTTAGGATTACATCTACTTGAGACAGGCATATTCAATACAAATCGCGAGGCATGTCCGATCTCCTTGTTTCCTATATCTGTGGATTACATAGTCTAGGTAAGTGCCAGAAATGATTAAGGCGTCGTACAGAAATTTCGAATGGATACCTAAATTGACTTAGTTAACTTCTAGTTTGTGCCAAGCTATAGGAACAGTAAGATTTGCCAAATATACGGAGATAGGTAGCTAAGTATCGGAGATAGGTAGGCCAGATTGCCTAGCAGGCATTCTACGATACGTTTAAGACAATTTGTTCAAATGGACCAATAATCAATAATCGATATCGTGAGATAATACGCCCAATGGTAATAAAAAGAAACGTTTTATAGCCGCCGACGAAATCGAACAACTTTCACTTCTTTCAATCATGATTAACATTTAATACGTTTCCAGGAAAACAGCCAATAAGAAAAAGAACAACGCTCGGGCTGGCAACGCGGAGAAGACAAGTGACAAAATCACTTCTAACGACACTGAGAAAATCAATAAAGTCGAAGAACCAATGACAGAAAAGCCAGTGGAAGAAGTTCTGAAAGTCGAAGGCAGGGCGTTGAAATCGGAAAGTGGCAAGGCGAAACCCACTCCCAAACCGAAACCGCCGACCAAGACCACGAAGCCAAAAACGAAACCCCCCAAGCCTACTTCTAACAAGAAACCAGTCCCGATTAAGAACAAGACTAAAACGACCGTTGAAAAAAGCAAGCCCAGGGCAAAGGGAACTTTGTACGGACTTTCTTCGCTGCGGAGGACGGGAGATGTCGCTGTCAGCATAATGTCGGACCACACTACTGTGAAAAGTAACTTTGCTGTTGGCCCTTTGATCCTTAGAGTTGAAAAGGAGGTATGTATTCTGACTCATAATAGATATTAGGTACGAGTACATACACTAGTTCACAGTCGTAATAATTACTTACATTGTTTTTGTCACTGAAATTGTAACTTTACCACCACGTTTTTCCCCGTAATTAGTACGATTGTGAACTATGGTATCGATATATGCGAAAGTAATTAGTGGATTTTTTGATTTATAATGCTGTTTATTTAAATATATGGGATTACAAACATTATTTATGCAGTTGGTGTATCTATAAAACTGGACCGAAATTGCAAAATATTATTGTACAATGCCTGCTTGGTTACTGAAAATTCAGGCTTCTAGTTTAATCCACAACGAAGTTAGGGGGGTCGAAAATGGCCTGAACTGCTTCGGGAAAAGGAAGGTACGGCCGTGCTGCTGTTTTGCTCGACTTGGCAGGAGCACTACCGTGCCCCCAGATAAAAGCAACTCTTTTGCAAATGATAGATAGAGATAATCGTAAGTTGCTCCGTTAAGTAATTTTGTATCAGAAGTTGGTTCTCTACGAGATGATAAATGCCAGCACGATATTTAACGTTTACCAGCCGATTGGTTGATTCCACCCGCCCTTAATGAATAGTCTTGCGACGTAAGATTTATTTACGATGCCATTCGAACCAGTTTTTAGAGACGAAAATGTTTGCATGGGAGAAACTAAAATTAAAGGACATAAAACCCCAAAAAAAAAAATAGGAAAAGACAGGCCTCGCGGCATCCCACACGCAGCTTACTAATTGACGAAAAATTATGACGTCACACTTTGCAATTTGTACTTATCGTTGCTTTGAAAAGTAAGAATTGCTGTTTCGGTCACGAAATACTGCGTTTAGGTCCATATTTGTTAAACACATTTGATTCTATAAAAGCGCATGCATTCTATTAGTAGCTTTAATTAATGGACATTAAAAAAAAACATATTTATCAAAAATTTCAAAGTCCATATCTGCTTATGATACGAGTATTAATTAAGTATATTTTGTAATTTATACGTTTTTCATCATCATCCTCCTAGCGTTATTCCCGGTAATGCACCTTCAGGAGCCCGGGGTCCGCTTTGACACCTAATCCCAAGACTTGGCATAGGCACTAGTTTTACGAAAGCGACTGCCACCTGACCTTCCAACCCAGAGGGAAAACTAGACCTTATTGGGATTAGACCGGTTTCCTCACGATGTTTTCCTTCACCGAAAAGCTAACGGTAAATATTACGGTAATTATTAACGGTAATTTATACGTTATCACAATACATAAATTGATGGTTTTCTATCCATTTGGCAACTTGACGTTATCAATTTTAACATGACGCAACTACTTACTCTATTGCATATTACACGTCTCTAGGTAACGCGATTGATAGAGCCTATGTTATCAATGTATTTTTTAGGTTGGGCGCGGAGCTAAGAAGGAACTGAAGTCTGCTACAGCCACCACAGCCGAGATGACAGGCAAGATCAGCCTGCGGGTGAACAACCAGGGTGTCGCTACACTGCACTCCATCAAGGTTTTACAGCCCAAACAGGTAATTAAAAACAAACCTTGCTACTTTGCGTTAAGGTCTTTGTTCGTCTTGTGTTGGAGGATATAGGCGCCATGCTTGACACTTTCACTGCAAGGAACCAGATTAGCGGGAGCCTACGCCGAAGTCGCTTTCCGCTACATACGGATAAAACCATGTGATCGGCTACGTGCGTAGCGCGTAGCGATTCTCGGCAGTGAATGTGGGAATCGCTCGTAGTGGCATGATTCATATGAGAGTCCGTGAAATGTTTAACAATGACACTCTGAATGTACCCACCGTAAATCGGGGTTACTTTAGGAAAAAAGGGGCTAATTTGATCATTTAGAATGTAGTATAAAAGCAGAACTATTTGAAATTAGCATGATTTAATCGAGTAAACAGCAAGATATAATACTAATAAATTAACTACCACAGTTCCCCCACAAGTAAACAATGATTTCGAAGAAAATCCTATTTGATCAAAGTCGCCCCCCGAATCAAAGTACCCCATTCCATTGTGCCTACTTATTCGTCTGAAAAAACATCATAACGAATTTCGTTCGTGTCGCACAACGTAGTTCAGGAATAGTAATTTTATACTTTACTGCAATAGAAATAAGACTTAAAACTCTATTCTCCAGGTCCGTGTGGACAGCAACCACGAGCGCACGCGAGAGCTGGTTTGGCGTCGCAGCGCAAGAATCGCTCACGTCGTCTCGGAAAAACTGATGTCAGCCTCAAAGCCCATGTTCATTCACCAAACTGTGACCAAGGAATAAGCAATCTGCATACCTTTAAATAAGGCTTAGAATTGTATAACAGATTTGCATTTATAGATTTAAGGTTATTTACAACTTGAAGACTGTTAAATGAATGTAGTTTCGTAGGTTTAATGATACTCATAGATGTGGAATAGTCAGAAGTTGCATTTATTAATTTATAACTTTAATGGTGCTAAGATGTTCGGTGTCAAATATTAAAATTAATTTATGAAAAATAAATATTATACTAGTAACTGGCAGTTTTCATAATCACATTTTGCCAAGGATTGAAATAAAATCCACTAGTGTATATTTAATTGTGCTTATTCTTCTTGTTTTTGGGTAAGACCGCTGAGCGTTTTAACCGGCACACTTGAATGCCGAATAAAACCTCATGGTGGCATTTAGTTTTAATATATATTGCAAGTAGAAATGCAAGCTTATTTGTTTCATACACAATTGGTGATTCCACAAATCGTTACATAAAAGTGCGTCGGTTGAAACGCTCCACGGCCTTACCCTTTGACCATAGGCGCAGATTTAGTTTAAACAGTTTTTTTATATGATATACCGGCGGAGTAAAGAACAGCGAAAATATATGGTTGATATTATTTGATGTGGACGACTTTTTATAAAACTCACATTGGAAATAGAATCTTCAACCTTAAAGATAGGGTTGCTTTTTGAATAGACTGCTTTGTTGTAATCTGGCCAACTCAAACAATTTCAAGTACGCATAGGTACATAGGTTCTCCGTGAGAACAATTATGGCATGTTTCGGGGACCAATTCTTGATGCGACTGAAATTTATAAGTTCAACATTTCATAGAAGTAAGTTCGATTGCGTTACAATGTAAATAATACTTCGCAATGACACCGAGCGTTATAAATGCTTCGTTTTATTTTTATTGTTATATCATTATTGTCCTAAGTCTGGCCACAAGCGGGGGTCAGTAACTACTTCGTATTAAATAGAAATGTATATCTTATAATTGATGTCGATATCAATGCTTAGATCACATCCTACTATACTTTTTTAAATGGGAAAGAACTTTAGATGTTTGGATGTTTGTCACTCAATCACGCTTAAACGGCTCAACCGAATTGGATGAAATTATGCACGGAGATAGCTTATATCCAGGGTTCACGCAGACAGTCGCAAATAATGAACGATAAGCGTGTTCTATTCAATAAAGAGAAAATAAATTAGTAGAAAATAAGAATTTGTGTATAGCGCGTAGGTATAACTTACACACACAGATATAATTGACATACATTTTACAATACTGACTGCTATGCCCTAACATTGATTTTCAGGCCAGCCAAAATAGGGAAACATATCTAAAAACTAAACTTAATCTAAGTAGTGCATATTCCAAGCATACGCAATGTAAACACAATGTAGGGATGAGATTACATACTGGGAGAGAGCGGACTTCCATTTCTCTGTACAAAAGACTAGGTACTATAATACATAGGTTCTATTATACTTCAGTTAAATACTTAACATACTTTACTTACTGGTCAAAAATCACTGGTTACTGATACCTTTGGCGATATTATACACTGTAAGGCCGTACACGACCAATTATTGTACACTTATTGTCCTGTAATATTGGACAAAAATGCTGAGACGTCAATAAATTGCAAAAAATTGTTCGTGTATGGATCCTAAATTGTTTTGCGTCTCATACAATCTATACTACTACTGACGATGACGGTATTATGTTGGCGGGTATTTTAAGTGTACCATTTATTGTGCAATAAATGCATATAATGAGTGCATACTTCATTGTGAAATAAATAAAAGAAAAAACTTTCAGACATATCATGTGTATAGACCGCCTCATGTGGGTTGGTAATATTATGCTCAGCCATTGGGAATGATTAGACGTTTAGTTGTGTTTAATCTCTTGTAAAAATAGACATTACAAATTGAACTATCACACTTAGACCATAATATCGATATTTGAACGGATTCAGCGGTCAAATAATTTCACTACGTATTTTTCATCTATATACGCCTCATTTCCAATCCCAATCCTCATTAAATAATTATTACAATAAGCGTCAGCAACATGAATGGTCAATTTGTCAATACCATACAGGTCACGTGTCATTGACCTCGCTGGTCACCTTTGATGCGCCGTCTAGCCTCAGCAAGGGAGTGACGTTTCTATCTTCAGTTATAACCTCCGTGACCACATCGTCGAGTGTTTGTAGGGAGTTGTAGGATGGTGGAGGCGTCTTGTTAACCTTTTTTGTACTGCTTAGTAGAGGCATTGCTATTTGACCGGTGAGATCTGGAATGGAAAAAAAAGTATGAATGAGAAGTTTTCTAAATATTGGAACAATTGAAAACGCCAGGGGAAAAGACTGTTAGATGCAAACGTAACTTAGAACAGTGCCAAACGGAAGAAATGTACACCGAAGGCTGACCCCAAAAGGTATGGCATGTTTTGGCTGAAGCTACGGTAGCCTAGCGGTTCAGGCATGCGGCTGTCGAACGGCGGTCGTGAGTTCGGATCCCGGCTCGTACCAATGAGTTTTTCGGAACTTATGTACGGAATAACATTTGATATTTTGCCGTTAGCTTTACGGTGAAGGAAAAACATCGTGAGGAAACCTGCATAAATCCACGAAGAAATTCAAAGGTGTATGTGAAGTCCCCAACCCGCACTGGGCCAGCAGGGGACTATTGCCCGTTCATCCATGAGAGGAGGCCTGTGCCCACCAGTGGGCCGTATAAAGGCTGTTTAATTATTATTGTATATATTAATTGGCGTATTTGTTCTATTTATGTCATCGTTTAACATTTGATGGAATTCCTTTGAACAAATAATTTATTTACACTGGCGAGTAAGTCTATAATCCTACTATATCCAACTAATATTATAATTGCGAAAGTTCGGATGTTAGATGTTTGGATATTTGGATGTTTAGATGTTCGTTAGTCGATAACGTTTAAACGGCTCAAGCGATTTGAATGAAATTTGGCACAAAAACTCCTATATAACCTGAGTTAAAATATAGCATAGTTTTTACACAGGGTCCAGACGTAGTCGAAGTCGCGGAAGCTAGTATATCATAAATACCCTTAGGCACTTACTCAGAGATCAGCACCTACACGGCTGAAAACAAATATTTCTATATATAATCTCAGCTAAATTAATTAGGTATTTATTTCACGTTAACTTTGTTTTAATTAATTTTGGGATTTAATAGACTAGAACGTCACCATATATATCAGCTGAAAAACGGTTACTGCTGGACACAGGCCTCCGCCAAAGTGTCACAATGACCGGCCCTGCGCTACCCAGCATACACTTAAATTTTCAAGGTTCTACCCACGCGGCGCCTCCCGGGATGTGCTAGCCATTCGGTAATCTTTCCGCCCTAACGGCTATTGGTTCTACGAGTAATGTGCTCAACCCACCTACCAACTAGAACTTACCGGGGAAGTATAGGCAGTTGTACCTGGCAAGACGACTTGGAAGTCGCCTTGCAAGGTAAATTATAAGCGGCCCATTTTACGAAGCTACAAATTACATTTTAAAATTCTAAACTGGCAAGACTTGTCAAATGACCAGTCGTTATTGGTCACTGTTGCTACTTAAGACCTGTAGAACTTTGGATTTGTATTTTAGTAAAACGCCACAGGCGGTGCGGGAGGCAATGACTAATAAGTACTTATTTGATGACTCCTCTACACTATCGGCGATTACAGGCGATCAAGGGCGAGCTCGTCGTGTAGAGGGCATACTTGGCTGTATGATGGTCGCCTGTGATCCGTGATTTGTCGGTATTTGGGCACGCATCAAAGTGAATTAAAGGGAATCGCCTACTACAGACGGTCGTGAGGATCCTTGCACGATGATCGTGCCCATCATATACGATCAACGATCATCGCCGATAGTGTAGAACGGCCATCAGAAGTATATCAGCTGTACCTAGCAGACCTCCAGGTCGACAGCAGCACTAGCAGCACTAGTGGCTGCCCGCGCGCCTGCAGCGAGCTCGATAGTGCGCACATGCCTGTAGCTGTGGAGTCTGTACCTTGCAACACGACCTCCAGGTCTTGCGGCGCGACGACGACAACGCTGGCGCCGGCGCCGCTGAACACGGCGGCTACACTGCTGCGCGGCGACAACAGCACTAGTGGCTGCCCGCGCGCCTGCAGCGAGCTCAATAGTGCGCACATGCCTGTAGCTGTGGAGTCTGTACCTTGCAACACGACCTCCAGGTCTTGCGGCGCGACGACGACAACGCTGGCGCCGGCGCCGCTGAACACGGCGGCTACACTGCTGCGCGGCGACAACAGCACTAGTGGCTGCCCGCGCGCCTGCAGCGAGCTCGATAGTGCGCACATGCCTGTAGCTGTGGAGTCTGTACCTTGCAACACGACCTCCAGGTCTTGCGGCGCGACGACGACAACGCTGGCGCCGGCGCCGCTGAACACGGCGGCTACACTGCTGCGCGGCGACAACAGCACTAGTGGCTGCCCGCGCGCCTGCAGCGAGCTCGATAGTGCGCACATGCCTGTAGCTGTGGAGTCTGTACCTTGCAACACGACCTCCAGGTCTTGCGGCGCGACGACGACAACGCTGGCGCCGGCGCCGCTGAACACGGCGGCTACACTGCTGCGCGGCGACAACAGCACTAGTGGCTGCCCGCGCGCCTGCAGCGAGCTCGATAGTGCGCACATGCCTGTAGCTGTGGAGTCTGTACCTTGCAACACGACCTCCAGGTCTTGCGGCGCGACGACGACAACGCTGGCGCCGGCGCCGCTGAACACGGCGGCTACACTGCTGCGCGGCGACAACAGCACTAGTGGCTGCCCGCGCGCCTGCAGCGAGCTCAATAGTGCGCACATGCCTGTAGCTGTGGAGTCTGTACCTTGCAACACGACCTCCAGGTCTTGCGGCGCGACGACGACAACGCTGGCGCCGGCGCCGCTGAACACGGCGGCTACACTGCTGCGCGGCGACAACAGCACTAGTGGCTGCCCGCGCGCCTGCAGCGAGCTCGATAGTGCGCACATGCCTGTAGCTGTGGAGTCTGTACCTTGCAACACGACCTCCAGGTCTTGCGGCGCGACGACGACAACGCTGGCGCCGGCGCCGCTGAACACGGCGGCTACACTGCTGCGCGGCGACAACAGCACTAGTGGCTGCCCGCGCGCCTGCAGCGAGCTCGATAGTGCGCACATGCCTGTAGCTGTGGAGTCTGTACCTTGCAACACGACCTCCAGGTCTTGCGGCGCGACGACGACAACGCTGGCGCCGGCGCCGCTGAACACGGCGGCTACACTGCTGCGCGGCGACAACAGCACTAGTGGCTGCCCGCGCGCCTGCAGCGAGCTCGATAGTGCGCACATGCCTGTAGCTGTGGAGTCTGTACCTTGCAACACGACCTCCAGGTCTTGCGGCGCGACGACGACAACGCTGGCGCCGGCGCCGCTGAACACGGCGGCTACACTGCTGCGCGGCGACAACAGCACTAGTGGCTGCCCGCGCGCCTGCAGCGAGCTCAATAGTGCGCACATGCCTGTAGCTGTGGAGTCTGTACCTTGCAACACGACCTCCAGGTCTTGCGGCGCGACGACGACAACGCTGGCGCCGGCGCCGCTGAACACGGCGGCTACACTGCTGCGCGGCGACAACAGCACTAGTGGCTGCCCGCGCGCCTGCAGCGAGCTCGATAGTGCGCACATGCCTGTAGCTGTGGAGTCTGTACCTTGCAACACGACCTCCAGGTCTTGCGGCGCGACGACGACAACGCTGGCGCCGGCGCCGCTGAACACGGCGGCTACACTGCTGCGCGGCGACAACAGCACTAGTGGCTGCCCGCGCGCCTGCAGCGAGCTCGATAGTGCGCACATGCCTGTAGCTGTGGAGTCTGTACCTTGCAACACGACCTCCAGGTCTTGCGGCGCGACGACGACAACGCTGGCGCCGGCGCCGCTGAACACGGCGGCTACACTGCTGCGCGGCGACAACAGCACTAGTGGCTGCCCGCGCGCCTGCAGCGAGCTCGATAGTGCGCACATGCCTGTAGCTGTGGAGTCTGTACCTTGCAACACGACCTCCAGGTCTTGCGGCGCGACGACGACAACGCTGGCGCCGGCGCCGCTGAACACGGCGGCTACACTGCTGCGCGGCGACAGCAGCACTAGTGGCTGCCCGCGCGCCTGCAGCGAGCTCGATAGTGCGCACATGCCTGTAGCTGTGGAGTCTGTACCTTGCAACACGACCTCCAGGTCTTGCGGCGCGACGACGACAACGCTGGCGCCGGCGCCGCTGAACACGGCGGCTACACTGCTGCGCGGCGACAACAGCACTAGTGGCTGCCCGCGCGCCTGCAGCGAGCTCGATAGTGCGCACATGCCTGTAGCTGTGGAGTCTGTACCTTGCAACACGACCTCCAGGTCTTGCGGCGCGACGACGACAACGCTGGCGCCGGCGCCGCTGAACACGGCGGCTACACTGCTGCGCGGCGACAACAGCACTAGTGGCTGCCCGCGCGCCTGCAGCGAGCTCGATAGTGCGCACATGCCTGTAGCTGTGGAGTCTGTACCTTGCAACACGACCTCCAGGTCTTGCGGCGCGACGACGACAACGCTGGCGCCGGCGCCGCTGAACACGGCGGCTACACTGCTGCGCGGCGACAACAGCACTAGTGGCTGCCCGCGCGCCTGCAGCGAGCTCGATAGTGCGCACATGCCTGTAGCTGTGGAGTCTGTACCTTGCAACACGACCTCCAGGTCTTGCGGCGCGACGACGACAACGCTGGCGCCGGCGCCGCTGAACACGGCGGCTACACTGCTGCGCGGCGACAACAGCACTAGTGGCTGCCCGCGCGCCTGCAGCGAGCTCGATAGTGCGCACATGCCTGTAGCTGTGGAGTCTGTACCTTGCAACACGACCTCCAGGTCTTGCGGCGCGACGACGACAACGCTGGCGCCGGCGCCGCTGAACACGGCGGCTACACTGCTGCGCGGCGACAACAGCACTAGTGGCTGCCCGCGCGCCTGCAGCGAGCTCGATAGTGCGCACATGCCTGTAGCTGTGGAGTCTGTACCTTGCAACACGACCTCCAGGTCTTGCGGCGCGACGACGACAACGCTGGCGCCGGCGCCGCTGAACACGGCGGCTACACTGCTGCGCGGCGACAACAGCACTAGTGGCTGCCCGCGCGCCTGCAGCGAGCTCGATAGTGCGCACATGCCTGTAGCTGTGGAGTCTGTACCTTGCAACACGACCTCCAGGTCTTGCGGCGCGACGACGACAACGCTGGCGCCGGCGCCGCTGAACACGGCGGCTACACTGCTGCGCGGCGACAACAGCACTAGTGGCTGCCCGCGCGCCTGCAGCGAGCTCGATAGTGCGCACATGCCTGTAGCTGTGGAGTCTGTACCTTGCAACACGACCTCCAGGTCTTGCGGCGCGACGACGACAACGCTGGCGCCGGCGCCGCTGAACACGGCGGCTACACTGCTGCGCGGCGACAGCAGCACTAGTGGCTGCCCGCGCGCCTGCAGCGAGCTCGATAGTGCGCAGATGCCTTTAGCCGCTGTGAAGTCGGCACCTGGTTCCGATAGACATGGATATAACAAGAGCTAGTCGAACGTAAAAACCTACATTCTTTTTTCAAAGGTTGTCAGTAGTTCATTTATTTCTCAGTTCTGTCAAAATTAGCGATACCTAATTTTTTAATAATAAAAAGTATTTCTTTTCGTAAAATGTGTTAAATAATGGGAGTTTTTTTTGTGTTTTTAGTGGAACAGATTCCAAAATTTAAGGCAATTATGGAAAGTAAAATCTTCTTCTTCTATTCCTTTATAATCTCGACAGTGATTGAAATCGTATTTCCAGGGGCAGTGAGTGGCACGTCTCGTAATCCTAAATAACAAAATAATACGTAGCTATCAAAAAAATTAGTGGTGGGAAATTGTCGTGTTTTCAGAGCATTAAATTACAAAATTGATAGCGTTTGCCACTTTGATTCTTCTCATAATTTCAGTTAGAGATAGTATCAGTCAATGTCAATAGATGCTTACATTTTTCGCCTTATTACAATGAAGTAAGGTGCAAAACTAATCAAAACTTTGCCGTAGACTGTTGGTACTTAGTGACTTACCCAGTACATATCTGCAGTCTATTACAACAGGCATGCTACAGCCTCCCTGCTTCGTAGCAGCTCGTTCCACGTATTGCCTGATGTATTCCACTCCGGGGAAGTACAAACTGTTGCCTACTGTCACTAGCAGGTACCCGAGACCCGATGCACTCTGGAAGAAAATATCAAGTTAAAATCGGTCGTTAAGTCGGTCGACGACATTAGAAGAACTCGAAGACCTAGGTGCTGGAGGGTTGACAATGTCCAAAAAGATCTATACGGAAAGAACATTGGACAGTATTTAGTGTCGCAGGCCAAGATCCACTTTGGGTCGATGCGCCACAGCAGAAAGTAAGGTCACTGCTGTATAGGGCTTGCTTGGAACTAAAAAGGGAGAGCAGTGGGCGATCACATGCTGATTCGCGATTAGGGTTCCAGTGCATTAAATATGAGATCCTGGGAGACCCCATGGGAGCGTTGATGGTGGCCATGGTATATATCGTATCTCGTATATAAATAGCATATGATCTTGAAACCCCCCGATGTCTGGTTCGCAAGTTTTCTCAATGGAAAAAAAAACTTTAAGAATATAGGGCCCATTTCGTAAAAAAAAACTTTGGATACCTATACCATATAATTGGATTGTCAACCTAAAGTGGGTCACAAATGTCCATCTGTGGTTAGGCGACGAGGTAAGCTGGCGGGCGCTGCTAAGTAGCAACACGTAGATCACAAGCTGCACCAGTATGCCCACCCAAGGCAGTTTACATCTTGGTCCTAGGAGCCGGGTGCCGGGGTTATGTACCCTAGGGATTTCCATCCCTAAGGAAAAAGGAGCTGTGTAAGATCACCGACGCGTTGGACTGACTGAAATCTTCCAGGGAAACTTGCAGACTTCTACCCGGATGGCCGAAAACCGCCTGCCTGAAGAGCATTAATGCGCAAAACGACTTGTTGTCACGACCCTGAGTCGTGGCGATGCGACGAGGAAGAAGATCCTAGGAATATGCAGTATACGAGGTATGTAAGTGTCATCGTACCGTTACAATCTCGGCTTCCATCTGTGGTCTGGCGCTCGGGTATAGCAGCAACAGTACGTTGATCACGACCCCCACAAGAATGCCAAGTTCCACACCCACAACCAGACACACGGCGAATGTGGCAAAAGCCGGCAGTAGGTCGGCGCGGCGGGAACGCCACATTGGCTTTACCACCTGAAAATAAAAAACAAAGTTTTATTTAAGGTAGGACTAACACATGCGGCTTATACAGAGCGAATAAAACGAGTCGTTTTTCCTGTAGTCAAAATTAAGCTTCTGTACGTGTAAGTTAGAATTTAATCACACAGCACGTCTATCATGGGACGGCCGCGACATACCTACTCTCGATTTTTCTCGCACTCTACCCCTTGTTCTAATTTTTCTAATAAGAGAGAGATAGATAGTGCGAGAAAAATCGAGAGAGCTCGAGCGCCGTCGCGTGATAGCCATGCTGGTTCATATAAACCTCGTCTGGTGTAGGGTAAGAATACACTACCGTAATAGCCGTATCCTCGTAAGAGTCGTAATAAGGGAACAGGGTTTCAGTTAAAGAAGAAAACAGAATAGCCTCCTTAACAATATCTTAGTCAGTTGCAAAATATTTAATTATATTGATTAGCGGCTAGTTTATATAATCACGTATTTGTAGGAATTCCTAACTATTTTATATTACGTGTTCAATTTCCTAAAATAAATGGGGCTATCTGACTAAACCTATATGTTTATGTCGCGGTTTGCGTCGAAGCGAACGTGTTCGACAGACATAAGTTTGATTGCAATCTGATAATTATATTAATTAAAATTTTACCCACTTCCCAAAATTTAGTTTCGCGAAAGCTTAGTCGTACGTCAATAGTTAGCTAAGTGTAAGTGTGTAAGTTTGATGATCATGCTCGTCATTTTATGTCGTAGGTATTCATATCTATGTGTACTAAGTCTGACTACTTAGAATGGTTCTGATGATGCAAATAAATCTTCAGAAAAAATAAAACTGCACTAAAAAAAAAGTAATACTTCTACTATGCGAACTTAAATATCCAACTGATTTTAAGACCGCATTTCTCTCTAGCTTTAAACACAATCAACCGCAGTGCACTTGTGATTTGTCTAGTTTCACAAGCGTCCATAGGCGACAGTTTTCACCATCGGGCCGGCCCCCATATGAAAGATATATGCTTGTTTGCTACCACCATAGTAGTAACAAAACGTAACAAACAAAACAAAAGATAAGTTTGGCCTAGCCAGCCATATCAGAGCCCACAATAGGGCAAATCCGTAATTTCTAGGGTCGCCGTCATCGAAATCGTTGAGGAGGACTATATATATAACAAAACGAGAGCGCTGTGTTATCAAGTGATGTCAGAGGAAGATAAACACCGCATACATAAAACTTTAAAAACAAAGTTTTAACCGATTTTAATTCAGTTCGCTTTATTTGAAGAGTTCCCTTGATTTTTCCAGGTTCCCATCATCAGTTGACTTGATGACCATGGACCACCTGGAACCACACCTGTGCCACAAATTGTGGAAATTAAAAAAGACCATCTTGCAGGCCTAGGCCTCCAATTTTGTATGAAATGCCATTGCGGGTCTCTCGTCTCGCTGCGCCCGAAACGTGACACTTCGAAGCCCATTATGAAGAACACTTAGGAAAAACATATTTTTCATATCGGTCCAGGAGTCTTCGAGTAATCAGGGAACATAGGTACATTAAAAATAAAATTAATAATAAAAAGACATTGATCTGTGTGGTTCAATTGAGACTGCTCAAATGAGTTGACGGACTAAGTAGTGGGATTGTGTTCAATTTAATGCAGTTCCTATTCATTGAGTCATGATAACAACTGATACCAATGCAATCAGTATAATAGGGATAAAACATGAATTATGATGACATCATCATAAGCGAAATTGAAGTATGATAGTAAAATTATAATCCAATTATGGTACTTATTACGTATTTCAATATCCGTGACATGGCTATGCAGCATTTACTCGTATGCTGTAAGTAATTAGACTTGGAATCGCTTAACGTTCCTGAATTGTTTTTGACAGAACGCATTACTTGGTAATAACCGCTATATTTGTTGAGCGAGTGTAAAACACTTGAGTACATATACACGTAATTGATAAATGTCAATGGGTATAGTTGAGTTTATTACATGACGATTAATCATTATAGAAGGATAAGCTTGCCAATTCGCTGATGACCTTCACCTGACTTAATAATAGATGTTATGATAATGTTTGTAGAACGATGATATCGTTTGCTTTTAATGGGCTAGTTTCCCATTTTTAACCGACTCAAAAAAAAGGGGAGGTTCTCAATTCGGTGGTATTTTATTTTGTTTTTTTTTCAATGTTTGTTATCTTATCTCAGAACTCCGTCATTTATGACCCGATTCGTTTTTTTTTTGTTTGGAAGTATATGCTTCCAGGTGGGTCCTTTAAAGAAATGTGTAAACGTTCTCGTGGTTTCGCGGAGTACTAAATTGAAGTCGGTTACAACTTTGTGTTTAAAGGAAATTATTTTGCGGATGATTACCCCCATTTTATATATGATCAAATGTATGCGTGGAACCAAGTTCAATTAGAGCAGAACTCAAAAGCGGACATCGCTAGCGACCGCAAAACGGCTAAATACGGAAATTATTGCCGTGAAAAATGCCTTTAGATATATTGCTGTTATACAATTAAAACATTCGCCAACCGTAATGGTATGGGATCATATTTTAAAATGTCGAAAATGTTTATCAAAGTCATATTTGACCATATTTGACGTTTGAAGACTGGTTAACCTAGTCTTGTTATGATATTGGTTGTGCAATTTACAATTTATTGAGATAATACTGTAGTGACACCAAGTTATGAAAGAAAATGAGGAAACTACATCTAACCTTAGTTTGTACATTTTTTTCCACAACCAATTTGGTTTATATCCCACATATTTCAGTGCTTAATCCCACATTTAAAGGTTCGCGTTCATTATTACTTTAGAATTCACTCCACTGTAATAAAATGCTCGTAAAGCATTTTCCATTTTGCATCCATTCTCGTAAAGTCCGTCATATATCGCACTGGAGACATAAAATGCCACTTTTGTGCTCTCCGTGCATCATAAAGTTCCTTTTATCTTTTGTCACCTAAACCATACCATGCTTTGACCTAGTTCAAAAAGTCAAAAATCATTGGATTTGGTTAAACCAACCCCACTGGCTTGACTCATTTAAAAATAATGTCTCAAGAGTTGATGATGATTGAATTTTGGCAAAATCTCTCGATTGACTCCTAGTACCTACTGTATTTTCGGCACTATTTAGCGGAGTATACAGTGGGCATCTTTCGGCTGATATGATGGTGATAATTTTAAACGTTTAATTAATCATAATCGCAAGGACCAAATTCTTGTTCAGTAGTTAGCCTGTGGTTAATTATTGGTAGTAGTTAAAAAGCCCCGTTGTGACACGAAAATTAACCATATAATTGCACTGGTGTTATCTCCAAAATGGGGTTAAGTCGAAAATCACAAATATCTACTAACACTGAAAGCAACTTAAACTCTGGCAGCACTTGTTAAGACGCCATGTTTATCTGTACGCCAACTTCTGTTCGCTGCGGTCAGTAGCTGTGTAAATACGTGTGCTTCCAACAATTTTCCGAGTTTCCTCAACTTTGGTGTATCTTGAGGTCTTTTGAAAAAACATTCGTTTGTAATATTTAACGCATTCGTGAATTCTTGAGTATAGAATAAAGCGGTCTAACTGAAGATCAAAAGAAGCTTTCGACTTTACTCCACTGGTAAAATTCTAAAATATGTACTATTTCGAAAGTTCATTAGTTAAACACTTCAGTTAGACCGTTATGACTTACTCAACAATGCGTTAAAAATGACAATCTAACGTTAAAGCAACAGACAATGATTTAAGATGTCAGGCTACTGAGTTAAATTACATGGGGTACTTTCGAAATTTTAATGAAAAATATAAAGACATCTTTTTAAAACTTAAATTAATGAGGCAGGTACTTATTTTAAAGAGGTAAATAAGAACAAAAAGGAATTGGAACTGATAATGTATAAGAACCATTTTAACAATAAGTACGTCTAAATTACCCCGAGTGTTTTCGAAAATGCCAATCCAAATGCCATCGCTTGCAAGGAATAGTTCTTAGATTGTGACTTTCAAGTCCAAACACGAACATGCTCTCAACTCGCCCAAAAATAAAAGTAATATACACCATTGCATACCTTAGTTTTAATTTACCTAAACAAACAATTTCCATTTCAGAGACCGAAAATCGCTCTTAGTTGCAAAACTTTGTATAAAAATGGCAATATACCAAAATTTTATGGTTTCTGATAAGCCGTTTCCTACTATAGAGGTTGACGACCCAACTTGTATAATTGTGTAATTTATAAGCCGTAGCTTGGTTCACTAAACCATTGTTATAAAGATAAAACTGTCTAGTAAGGAGTAATTATGAACTGGTAATGAAAAAAGCCACATAATAGTGTAGACAGCTTGTTATTTATAAAACCAAATGCATATAAGTACTGAAGTTCACCGTTGACCGTACCTACTTGATCGATGTCCAAACAAATACAGTAATCAAACTCTTTAAATATTACATTGATTTAAACTATCACGATTTTCACAATCTATTGTATAATATTTGAATATTAACCAAACAATACTTAATGAGATTTTGTGGAATTGCCGTAGTTTATTTAAATTAAAACTAAGCAATTGAATATTATATTATATAGAATATAGAATTGTGACAATGTGTAGGGGGTGTTCAGGGAGTTAAGGGAAGTACTCACGCCTCAAATATTATGGTAGTCCAAATACCAGTGCACTTTTCACTCTTTTCACACGCGTTTGCAGGGCTTAGAATTTCGGTAGCCACACGAGACACGGAGGGTGACTAGATTTCACCCTTTTGAGTCCTTTCAGGTATTTTCGAAAGCGGACACGCGCGACGTGTGTCAAGCCCGGGCGCACAGTGTCCGCGCCGAGCGTCGATAGCGGCGAGTTAGGATTTGGGAAATGGGAGGGTAGTTAGCACATTGTCACAGAATATAGAATATTATATATATGTGATGCATGTCAACAGCGTCGCAAAGGTGTCGTCTCTTAGGTTTAGAACATTATTATAGTGAAAAGTACAAATTATTAATTAACATTAGATATAATACTAAGAGTGTAAGAGACAAAAACTGAAGATGGTAGAATCGTTTCCTCTAAACCTGAGATTCTGGGTGAGATAGAGCGCTTTTACGGACAGCTATACACATCAACGCGCAGACCCGAAGTTAGTCAGGCGGAAGACCCTAGAGCTAGACTAACCCGACACTATACCGACGACATCACGGACATCAGCCTGTACGAGATTGTAATGGCTCTTAAACAGCTCAAGAACAACAGAGCACCCGGTGAAGACGGAATAACAGCCGAACTTCTGAAGGCGGGTGGAAAACCGGTCCTTACGGCCCTTCAGAAGTTGTTCGGTTCCGTCTTACTGGAAGGGAGAACTCCAAAGGCATGGAACAGAGGTGTGGTGGTGCTGTTCTTCAAAAAGGGTGACAACACTCTGCTGAAGAACTACAGACCCATCTCACTTCTGAGCCATGTCTATAAGCTGTTTTCGAGGGTCATTACAAACCGTCTCGTACGCAGGCTAGATGACTTCCAGCCTCCCGAACAAGCCGGTTTCCGAAGAGGCTTTAGTACCGTAGACCACATCCACACGCTTCATCAGGTTATACAGAAGACCGAGGAGTATAACCTGCCTCTCTGCTCCTCTCTGCTTAGCGTTCGTGGAATACGAAAAAGCCTTCGATTCGATTGAAACCTGGGCTGTACTACAGTCTCTCCAGCGGTGCCAAGTTGACTATCGCTATATCGAAGTGCTGAAGTGTTTGTACGAGAGCGCCACTATGTCAGTCCGACTCCAGGACCGGAACTCGAAACCTATTCCGCTGCAGCGGGGAGTCAGGCAAGGAGATGTTATTTCTCCAAAACTGTTCACCGCTGCACTGGAGGACGTTTTCAAGACTCTGGACTGGAGAAGGCTAGGCATCAGCATCAACGGCGAGTACATCACTCACCTTCGGTTTGCTGACGATATAGTAGTCTTGGCTGAGACCATGGAGGACTTAAGTACGATGCTCGATGACCTCAGTAAAGCATCCGAGCGAGTTGGTCTAAGAATGAACATGGATAAGACGAAGATCATGTCAAATGCCCATGTAGTACCAACTCCCATTACAATCGGACACTTTACGCTCGAAGTTGTAGACGATTATGTATACCTAGGACAGACGATCCAGTTAGGTAGGTCCAACTTCGAGAAAGAGGTCAATCGTCGAATCCGACTCGGCTGGGCAGCGTTCGGGAAGCTACGGCAAATCTTTTCGTCCAATATTCCGCAGTGTCTCAAGACGAAAGTCCTTGACCAGTGTGTGTTGCCAGTGATGACATATGGCACTGAAACGTGGTCGCTTACTATGGGCCTCATAAGAAGGCTCAAAGTCACCGAAAGGGCAATGGAGAGGGCCATGTTGGGAGTTTCTCTGCGTGACCGCATCAGAAATGAGGCTATCCGCAGCAGAACTAAGGTAACCGATATAGCCCTCCGGATCGCTAAACTTAAGTGGCAGTGGGCGGGGCACATAGCACGTAGAACCGATGGCCGTTGGGGCGGAAAGGTTCTCGAGTGGCGACCACGTACCGGAAGGCGCAGCGTGGGTAGGCCCCCGACAAGGTGGACTGATGACCTGGTAAAGGTTGCGGGAGTCCGCTGGATGCGGGTGGCGCGGGATCGGTCACTTTGGCACTCTTTGGGGGAGGCCTATGTCCAGCAGTGGACGTCTTTCGGCTGATATGATGATGATGATGATGATAAAGAGACAAAAGGATAGTACAGCCAAAAATGAAAAACTATTATGGCAAAAGATGTTCAAAGTACCTAGTACCAAAAATATTCAATAAAATTATTTTACTAAGACAAAGTCCTAAATTAAGTAAATCTATGATAAAAACTAGACTAAAAGAATGTCTTCTCGACTTGTCATGATTGTGTGTGTGTGTATGTATGTGTATACGTATGTATGCGCGTGCATGTGTGATGGGTCGAGGAGACATTCTCGATTTATCATGTATGTAACTATGTGTGTATATGTGTGCATATGTACACATATATGGGGCCCACGAAACTGTAACCTACTTTATTTTATAAAATGAGTTTGATAGGTTAAGTTGCATGAAAACGTAGCGCGTCTCGCCATCAAACGTAACAGTTTGGCGAGAATTTAAATGTATAGTAGTTACGTAAGTTTTCATTTGATCAATAAATAAAAATAAAAAGAATACTGAGGAAAGAGCAAATAGTTAGTCACTTTTGGACCTTAACGGCACTGAAAAAAGTCCGAAAAGTGGCGAAAATTTTCATTCTTCGTCCATATACAGAGATCGGATATGAGATATACTTCTATTAAAAATGCATTCATATCATAAATTTCTTCCTGATAATGAGTTAACGTTGTATTGCGGTTGCCTCAACCTGTTGACTGACAAAGACGTAATTACGGCGTTCTGAATGGTCTAGATCAATATCAGTCACTGTTCAGTTTGTTTAGTTTTCTATTTATTTTTAATCTGCTGTAATCGGTACTAATTTTTATGGAACCAAGTACTGTCAATCAGAGCACAGAAAGACAAATAACTAAAACTTAGAAAAGTTAAAAAACCCCCGACATTTTCATTTCAAAGTCCAATATCTCAAAAACGGCTGAACAGATTTTTATGAAACATCGCTAAGAACACTCGGGGTAAAATTATCTATGACACAAAAAACCGCATTCAAATCGGTCCATCCGTTTGGCTGCTACGATACCACAGACAGATACACAGTTACACAGAAAGACACGTTAAACTTATAACACCCTCTTTTTCGTCGAGGGTTAAAAAGAGACACCGTCAGACGTAGTTAATATGGCAAAAACGCTCTGGGAAGTCGATCGAATTCGACACTCATACTAATGAGATAAAAGTGAAATGAAAGCATTTAAAAGGAAATGCTCACACTTGTGCGTGCCAAGCAGAGCTGGGCACCGTTAATCAAATGGTTAACTTCGTTAACCGCTTATCCGATACATAAAAACGTTAACTTCGTTTATCGTTGAAGTGTTGTATTTTGAAGATTTCACGGAAGTTAACGTTAATTGTTAACCGTTAACTCGTGATAAAAAAAATGCGTTAGTCAATCTCATAGACCATAGTATTGCATTGTCATCCGTCTTACATAATTTCAACTCGATTGGACTTCACGAAGTTGGGCAATTTTGATCTGCAAGTTTTGCCCCATACTGTCACGCCAAGTTATTATAAAGCTTGTAAAAAGGAATTGGTATATAAATCACAATAATCAAAACCTTCAAAACTACTCGATCATCGGTAGTCATGGATGACTCGTAGGTATCAAACCAATTTCATCGCAGTTTTATCAGTCACATAACATGACCGTCGACCGACCCAAAAGTACTTGTCAGACCGTGTTTTTGGCGGCGCGGCGCTATCTGCGTATTACTTACTTAACGATAAGTTAACTTGAAAATTAAGCCGTTACACAAAAACGATAACTTTGTTAAGTAACGATTAATGAGTTAACGCCCACCTATGGTGGCAAGTAACTAAATCCTTTTGTGCTATCAGTCTTTTCTTAGTGCAATACGGATGAAATAAATAAAAAAATGTATGTAGGTAGGGTTTTGGTAATTAAAGTTCTTACCTCATATTCTATCATAAATATCACAGCACATATCACAACAGCGGCCAAAGCCGCCTTAGGAATGTAGTAGAAGTACGGAGTTAGAAGACTCAGGGCCAGCAGGACCAGCGTTCCTGGAAATATACAAAAATAAGTGTAAGACCCTGTTTATGGATTCGCCTGATAAGCGTGGCGTTTCGTAATTCAAGGGTATCTCTATCGGCACAGGTGGTGGCCGAATGTTATACATACATACATACAATCACGCGTATTTCCCGGAGGGTTAGGCAGAGATCACGGATTTCCACTTACTACTTGACAAAGCTTTCTTTCTTGCTTCATTCACTTTCATGACATTGTTCATAAATGCTCGTCGGTTTCAGGTACTATTGACAGGCCCTTATTTAGGATTTCTCCAATTTGGCCGGATAAAGTTCTACGAAGTCGTCCCCCTCCACCTGTAGCATCCTATTTTCCCACGTACACTCTTTTTGTAAGTGAAATGTTATCTGGCTCATATACGGAGCAGCCCAACTATAGCCCGTTTTCTTAGACATTTAGAAGAATGTAAACAAACTCAGCCACGTGACTCGGCCAATCAGCCAATCAAACTAGACTTTCGTTAATACTGTAATATGCGAGGGGCTGCGCACTGCCTAGAGAAACGGATTATAGCAAAGCATACGTGGTATTGTGTTCCTGATGGGAAATAAGGTCACCGGAGGAATGAGTTAAATCGGGTTTAAATATGTTTAGCTACAGACAAATACAACGTATTTATTAATTATATTAGGAAATGTATTTCATTAGCTACCTATCCTTTTCATTTGTGTTTTGTTCAGCTGCCTGCACCTATAAGCTTTTCTGTTTAGCCCCGTGGTTGACTAGTAGAGAATGCCTTAAGGCATTAAGTCCGCCTTTTCTACTTCTTATTTGCGCAATAAAGTTTAAATAAATAAATAAAACACCTAGACAGCAGGACGGGTGAAAACAAATATAACAAGAGCAAGATGCGTGTGACTTTATCAGCTCAATAAAGGTAATTTTTGCGTAATAGTCTCACCTGCCAATGCTATATTCATATTGTATACTATATAAATGTCACCTTTGTGAACGCAGCGAATCATAGGTGGAACTAGGATTGATTGTTCTTTGTAAAATGGTTGTTGCATTATAAATTTTAAATCAAAAGGAAGAACATGAAAGGCTGAGACAGATTGTTATAGCTCAGTTGGTTAGCAGCTACGGGCCATGAATGCCTGTGGTCGCCGGTTCGAATCCGGCTCGGAGCATTACATTTTCAACCTTTCCTTTAATTTAAAATGTACAATTTCGTTAGCAGCGTTACTGCTTAATACAAACTTAATGGTGTATTATTTTAAACCATATATATATATATCTCTTTGGTCAATAAGTCTATAATATCTTGCGGTAAAATATAATTCCGTCAACTTCAGCCGGGATATCTTATCTTGTCAATTTGATAAAATAAGTATATACACATACATGGATATAGATACAAACCTAGCTTCTCGTGACTTTGTCGGCTTGATAAAGACAATTTTGCATAAAAACGTCAACTACCAATTTAATTAATTTTCATATTAAAATGTCACCTGTGTAAACACTTCCAAACTGTGTGGTCACACCGCTGGCATGGTTGACGGCGCTGCGCGAGAAGGAACCAGTGATAGGGAAGGCACCCACGAACGACCCCAGTATGTTAGACAGGGACAGAGTCAGGAGCTCTTGCGTGGCGTCTACTGATTCACCACTCGCTAAAAAAAGTGTCAAATTAATTACGGATTGCTGAGAAATGTAAATTCAGTCTAAGATACAGATAATTCAGGTTATAACATCTTTATTTGTGTTCCAAGATGACTTGCAAGATACGACAGTAGAGAAAATGTAGAACTTGATTACAGAAGACGCGTCTGTAGTATCGTACAATTAATGAGTTGTGTTGTGATGAAGAAATTTACGCGTTAATTACTATAGAAAAAAACCGAATCGCTGTGTGTGGGCCGATAATATTTGAGGACTTCCGTCGATTCCCCAAGATGGCCAATGGCACTTCATTAGTTCCTATTTCAACGGAATTATATCAGAACCTGTGACGTACTTTTGCACTTTTAAGTACATAATTGAGGAATTCGATAAGTCATCTGTGGTCTTCATCATCAATTCCTCGCCACCAAATTTATGATTGCCGGATGTAAATACACGAGTTATAATAGAAAATACCAAAATAAACAAACAAACAAAACACAGGCTACTTTTTACCGCGGGAAAATGCTCTATTCCTACGGAAAAACAGAAAACTAACCGTGCGAAGCCTGGCCGGGCAGCAAATCTCTAATAAACATCTCATCGAAGTTTCTACAAGGGATAACCTCCGCTATTTAAAAGTAATCTAATACGATTTACAATAGTGATTGAAAATCAAAACCGTTAACTAGACGAAGTTAAACAAACGTCTGCAGAAATCGTTAAACAGAGTAGCTGCCACTTTAAAATGAAAGCTTGCAAGTAATTACGACCCACTTTTGCAGCCATAACTAACTCTAACACTAATCTTCAATACTGAACTTTAACAACAGCAGATTAAGATTGATTTCCCCTTACCGAAAGCTTTAGCAATTGCCACGTTGCCCAGTACGCCAATAATGGGAACTAGAATAATTGATGAACCGAGCTCCGAGCACATCTCGATAAAGGAGACATAGTTGCCATTAGTATATGTACTGAAGGGAGGCATGTTCCAAGATGGCAGACCTTCTCTGAAAATTAATAAATTGTTTTAGTTTGCATAACCACATTCAATTCAGTGTGTTAATCATAATCATAATCATTTATTGCACCATGGTAAAATACAAGTTGTTACAGTACGTATATGTACCTATAAGCATCTCATGGACCCAGGCGGGTGTAGCAATTTTATTTAATGGAGTGTCACGTAAAAATAATAGTCCTTCTCGTAAAATAAATAGATCAACACATTAAATATGTATCAATAACATACAACACATTAGTATTATTATAAAACTTAACTTTTTAAACACAATCATGTTCAAAATACGAGGAAATTTCGTAGCGCGTTCAATTGATCATAACTTCATAACGCTGTGTCCTGGCGGTACAGTTGAAGTCAAAGGCAACGTTAACAATTCGCGTTTAGCAAAATAATACGGTTCGAAGAATATAGGCATCTTTAGCGTCGTCTACTCGATTGCATCACGACCTCAAATAGTGTTAAAATAAAATTAAATTCATTACTAGTGTTCGGAGTTTCGGTGGCAAATTTCACATAGGTAAATGGAGTCGCCTAACTATTTTTTTGATTAAACGAATAACGATTAAATGATTAATTTTGCATAACACTCCTTATAAATTATCTGGCGAGCATTACCTACTTATACCACGATAACACAGGACTACTAATAACACAAGTATGGAGGTAAACATTGTGTAATAAATTTATTTATTTTTACTTATTACATACGTACAAACATGTCACCTAAACAGTCCGAACGGGTACCTGTACCTACCTAATTAATGTCATACTAAGTACTTCAGGTAAATGAATAATTTTTTTATTCAATTCTTAAAAGTTAATCATAAAAACGAATCCATTATCCACTGTGTGAAATTTGCCACCGAAACTCCGAACACTATTAATTAGAAACAAAAGGCTGGAGAATTAGCGATGTGGGTAACTAAAACATTGGTAGGTTTTAATTTATGATAATTACTAATACAACTTTCATCATCTTAGCCAAACAAATTATATTATAAAATATCTTTATTTCGTGTTATTTTAACCTGGACGTTACCACGATCAATTCTAAACGTTATGATACAGAGACAAGGAATATAATGGAAAAGTAATCCCATCATCGTCTGTAGCCTGTAGCTGTTTGTTTCCGGTAGAGTGCTCTCTATAGGTACTCTCTAGGGTCTCTTAGATTAGAGTCATGTGTAGAGCTACAGACTATGACGGTTTATTTTGTACAATTATATTCGTTCTCTCTGTATCATATCGTTTACAACGATCTTCATTGCGATGCTAGAAAAAAAAAAACAATAATTCTTAAAAAGTCTTGTTTAGTTAAAACGATGTAGCAACTTTTCTAGCCAATTCTAAAAATAATAAAAAGCTATGCTTTGTTTTACCATAGTAGTCCACGTTTTATAATATTTTATAGAACTAATGACTAATAAAAAACATTGTATGCACGTGTATCTGCATTTGTGAGCATAAGTTTTTGTTGTGGATTATAAGTTGAAACAGATGTTAAGAAAAGCTGCAGAAGACCTCGCAAGAGTAAATTACTTTTCTCACTATATCTCTAGGTGTTTCAATTAAAAAGAGATAGATAGTATATTTCTATCTCATGCGCGTTTTTGTGCTTTCCGTGCTGACTATCAGGATTTTTCTATAAAATAACCGTCATTGCGAATCTTGGCGCTACATTTCCTATTTCCTGGGCAGTTGCTGAAATATTCCTACGTCGAGTTGCTAACTAAATTAAATAAAACTGTAGAAACTTAGACACTTAAGTGAAGAAGTTGTAAATGTGCCATTCTCAGCGCAATATCTATCGCTTAGTCGGTTGTTAATAGTGACGATTGCTGCTAGTAGCACTTTAGTGACTACTGACAAAGTTGCAGTTTTGCCTGAGATCCAGACAAATATACATTCTTTCATTGCAATAAAGATATCAGTGTTGCATTAACACATTCAGTGCCGGAAACCCGACTAGCGGGTGCCTATGCTGTAGGCGCTTTCCGCTACATACGAGAGGGGCTACGAGCGTGACGATTCTTGGCACTTAAGTAATAATAATATGCATCGTGTTTGTAAACTCTCTGTTTCTAGATTGTTAAATGAGAATCTATTCTTTAGTTATTTAATAGTTATGGATGAGGCACGTGTGTCTTTCTTAATAGCACGTGTGTGGTGTGATACGTTATTCCACGGTCTCCGGTTAACGCCGCACGCCGCTTACGTGACGTTCTATAGAAATGTAGCTGCATAACAACTTGATACTGCGTCGTGCGAACGAGACCAAGGCCTTAGGAACTATATAAGTAGTGTCGTGTCCACGGGTAAACCGCGGACACATTCGCAAGAATCTGCCACATACGACTCAAAAGAAGTCGCGACGCGACAAGGTGGTGGAAAACGAGAAGCCTACTTATCGGAATCTGTGCGGTACCGCACCGACTGGACCAAATCACCTGCTGCGTCCTGCTACACCTTCGACGCAGCTTTACGTGTCCCGGGTGCACTACACTACGAAGGCAGAGGAAGTAGTGGTGTATGTGCCCGTGAAGACCGGATTCATCCTGAGGGTCGTGAGGTTGGAGTCTCGCCATTACGTGAATTTTTATTCCTTTGTGGTCAGAGTTCCGACGTTTTGGTGGTCGGTTAACTGACACTACAAAATTGCGCAACATGTCGCAGTAATTGTAGGTATTAATAAGTTTATATTGATATTTATGTTAGTCTTCGAGGTATTTGTGATATGGGCCTTGTTGCCTGATTTAAATAAATAAATAATAAATCAGCCTCTATTAACGTCCCTGCTGGGCACAGGCCTCCTCTCATGGATGAGAGGGAACGTGCAGTAGTCCCCACGCGGGCCCACTGTGGATTGGGGACTCCACATACACCTTTGAATTTCTTCGTGGATGTATGCAGGTTTCCTCACGATGTTTTTCCGTCACCGAAAAGTTAACGGTAAATATCAAATGATATTCCATACATAAGTTCCAAAAAATACATTGCTACGAGCCGGGATTGGAACCCATGTAAATAAATAAATATAATCCGACTTACCTCACAGGGCCTGTTATCTGGAAGGGCTGGCCTCCACTAAACTCAAACCCGAACGATATCAACGAGCATACTATCACGACGATGGCGTTTCTCGAAGTTGACAGCAGCCATAGAGTCTTCTTCATTCCTTTTTTACTCCGAGATAGGTTAATATCTTTCAATTTCTGGGAACAAAATTCCCCGGAACTGTTTACGTTCGATAGTTTGATATATGTGAGCGAAACTCGTTGCAAGCTTTGGCGTATTCATAAATTTTATATGAATATCGCACATGATATTTTACTCGGGTAGACGGATTTATGAATAATAATATAAGGGGATTTAAGAAGGTATAGTCTGATTTTCAAAGGAAACATCTCATTTGAATACAATGTAGGTGTACATTTTAAGTACCTATTATGTTAAGAGCTGGTTATATTATTGGCTATGTAATATCAATTCAACGCTTATATCGTTGTATTGTCGTTTTTTACTATTGTGTCAAAAAAATAAAAATACTTACACGCATTAATAGTAATATAATTATACACGTTATTCCCAATGTGCTGTCGGCTAGTTTTGCATTTGGCATATTTATAACAACCTGCAAGAATTAATTAAGTGAGTGAATAAAAAACAACAATAATTGTACATAGGTCTTCTTCTTCTGCTTATTTAAGAGCTAAGCTCTTGTCGGTGTAGCTCAAAGTAGGCCCTCCATCTACTCCGATCCCAGGTGGATCCCAGGCAACCTTTTTGACATCTCGATACGACCTAATATCAACTATTTTTATGACCTGCTCTCTCAATTATATTGAGATTTTATTTGATATAATTATATATACATATACATATGTATCATATCATAAATCTTGCCTGATTACTAGAGGGGTACCCGATCATGGATTTTCCCTTCCTACGATAATTACCTACGTATCTTTCGCTTTATTAACATATTAATGCCAGTCTTCATGCAAAAAGGGTAATTAAGTACATCTACACAAATGTCATAATAAGTCAATATTTAAAGCGCGTTATATTGTCAAATATGATTATCACACATTGCGTATTCTAATTCCATACACATATATACACATCCACAGCTGAGGCACTTTGTTCCCGACAAACGGAATCATGTATTAATATAACCAGCGCTGCAGTGAACTTCCTGTAATATGCTGAAGCAAGCCTCTTTTTAACATCAGACAATCATGAACGCTAGAGTACTTACTCAAATGCATTATGTTTAACTCTAATCTTAAGTGATGTTAAATAATATATTTCTATTATATCCTCGTGCCGTCCACTATACAGATTTGTTCAGTAAATTTTAAATCATCAACATCATCATCATTAATATATATGCCAAAATACGTCCACTAATGGACATAGACATCCCCCATATTTGAATCATGTGTTTAAGGGGGTGAGTCGAATTTATTTTGCTCCAAAATGGAACGAAACGAATGAAATACGTTTAAAACGTGTTAACAGCAATAACGCGTAGTTTGCTGTGTCCAAAAGGCAACCGGATTGCTCGGGGTTGAGCTCCAGAAGTGTTGTGGAGCTCTGCAGCCTGAACGGTAAATAACTACAACTTAGAAAAGTTGAAAAACCCCCGACATTTTCATTTCAAAGTTCAATATGTCAAAAACGGCTGAACAGATTTTCATGAAAGATGGCTCAGAACACTCGGGATAAAATTATCTATAACACAAAAAAACCGCATTCAAATCGGTCCATACACATACACAGATACACAACCCTCTCTTTGCGTCGGGGGTTAAAAAGGTGCCCCTCGGACACTGAAACTGCGCGTCATTGCTTTAACTATTTCAATCCCATTGAAACCGAGTATTTACTGTACATTCCGGTGCACATTGAGCGGCACGAGTCAATTATATTTTAACATGAATCTAATTAAATTACCATTTTGACTGTTTGCATGAATCCTCCCGACTTGAAGCTGAGTCCCAGGAGGCCTTTCAGTTGTGACACGGCGATTATGACCGACGTGGCCGACGTGAACCCCACAGTGACCGGCACTGATATGAAGTCTATTAGAACTCCTGTCAGAGAGAAAATAGGAGGGTCATTTATCGTGCATGTTCTCTCAGTCTTTGGGCCATTGGGTCTATTTAAGATAAATAAAAATAACAAGTGAATTTTTTTTTTAACCTAACAGTTTTTTTAATATAATGTCCCTCTCACGATTATGTATGAATTTTGACATATGGAGTTATGTTAACGAAGGTTAACATAACTCCATATGTCAAAATTCATCAAGCCGTTTGGACTGTAGTCCGTGAAACAAAATTTTCTTGTCCACATACATACATACAATACATACGATACAATACTCGAAAAACATATAAGTAACCCTCTTTTCGAGGCAGTCGGGTGAATATTAGGGGACGATCTCACAAAAATCGAACTAGCACCAGAGTAAGCTCAATAAGGTTTGTGTTATGGGTGGGTACTAGACGACCACATACATAGTTACAAATAAGATCTTGTTACCTCTCTCCTATAATTATTCAACGAGCAACTTTCGCAAATTTATTTATTTGCAATTGTAGTTTCGATCACGGCTCGATCAGCAGGTCGATCACGTAACACATTAACCGCGCGTCATGTAGATCTAAATGTCACGTTTATTGTACGATTCTCACCGACCGGACCGGGCAGGAGTTTCTGCAAGTTGCCAAAGGGATTTGAAGCTTTAATATAGACGTTACTTGAATGTACTTCCGGCCGGTCGGCTCCTCGCGGACGTGGACGGCTGCGGTCGACTGTCGTCTCACTCTTTTGAAACGCACCCGGCGGTAGCCGAGCGCGCATCGTTTGCGACGCCAGGCTACCCGGCCGGGCCCGTTCGGTGGGAATCGTACATTATAATATAAGGAACAGTTAAACTGTCCTAATGCGCGTTCAAAACGTTACGTGAGTATCCCTCAGATTTACAATACAGGCTTTACACTTTATTTGTCAAATATAATGAAAGCACATCGTACCAAATCCCCGATGGAGGTCTCTTACAGGAGCGACAAATATATCTAGGACTCAATTCCGTTAAAAAGGAATCTTTTTGGTTTTTAATGACGATGGCGAGTAGTGTTCAGTTTCCTAGCACCTATTAATTATTGTAATTATTTTACCCATATTTTTAAATGTAAGGTTGAAAAATGAAGTTTAAATAAAAATCATGATTCCAAGTTTATTAAAATGCTACAGCATAGCTCAGGATTATCCTCGGCATTCAAGAGAAAAAATTAAACATTCATGACTTAAAGAGCAGCATGGTAAATTTCTAAGCTGATGCTGTATTTTTTTATATTTTAAGGTAGATTAATAACTAGAGTCAGAGGGGTGGGGTAATCACGCAACGTTTCGAACGCGCGTTACGACAACTCAAATGTAATTTTTCCATATAAAAATTGACATTTAGATCTACCTAACGTACGTACAATGCGTTAAGTTTACAATTAGCCTGGTAGCTTTAATAGCCTCACTCACTCACAATGTTCGCACATTAAATCCGAGTAGGATATATCATCATCATCATCATCATATCAGCCGAAAGACGTCCACTGCTGGACATAGGCCTACCCCAAAGAGTGCCAAAGTGACCGATCCCGCGCCACCCGCATCCAGCGGACTCCCGCAACCTTTACCAGGTCATCAGTCCACCTTGTCGGGGGCCTACCCACGCTGCGCCTTCCGGTACGTGGTCGCCACTCGAGAACCTTTCCGCCCCAACGGCCATCGGTTCTACGTGCTATGTGCCCCGCCCACTGCCACTTAAGTTTAGCGATCCGGAGGGCTATATCGGTTACCTTGGTTCTGCTGCGGATATTCTCATTTCTGATGCGGTCACGCAGAGAAACTCCCAACATGGCCCTCTCCATTGCCCTTTGGGTGACTTTGAGCCTTCTTATGAGGCCCATAGTAAGCGACCACGTTTCAGTGCCATATGTCATCACTGGCAACACACACTGGTCAAAGACTTTCGTCTTGAGACACTGTGGAATATTGGACGAAAAGATTTGCCGTAGCTTCCCGAACGCTACCCAGCCGAGTCGGATTCGACGATTGACCTCTTTCTCGAAGTTGGACCTACCTAACTGGATCGTCTGTCCTTGGTATACATAATCGTCTACAACTTCGAGCGTAAAGTGTCCGATTGCAATGGGAGTTGGTACAACATGGGCATTTGACATGATCTTCGTCTTATCCATGTTCATTCTTAGACCAACTCGCTCGGATGCTTTACTGAGGTCATCGAGCATCGTACTTAAGTCCTCCATGGTCTCAGCTAAGACTACTATATCGTCAGCAAACCGAAGGTGAGTGATGTACTCGCCGTTGATGCTGATGCCTAGCCTTCTCCAGTCCAGAGTCTTGAAAACGTCCTCCAGTGCAGCGGTGAACAGTTTTGGAGAAATAACATCTCCTTGCCTGACTCCCCGCTGCAGCGGAATAGGTTTCGAGTTCTGGTCCTGGAGTCGAACTGACATAGTGGCGTTCTCGTACAAACACTTCAGCACTTCGATATAGCGATAGTCAACTTGGCACCGCTGGAGAGACTGTAGTACAGCCCAGGTTTCAATCGAATCGAAGGCTTTTTCGTAGTCCACAAACGCTAAGCAGAGAGGCAGGTTATACTCCTCGGTCTTCTGTATAACCTGACGAAGCGTGTGGATGTGGTCTACGGTACTAAAGACTCTTCGGAAACCGGCTTGTTCGGGAGGCTGGAAGTCATCTAGGCTGCGTACGAGACGGTTTGTAATGACCCTCGAAAACAGCTTATAGGCATGGCTCAGAAGTGAGATGGGTCTGTAGTTCTTCAGCAGAGTGTTGTCACCCTTTTTGAAGAACAGCACCACCACACCTCTGTTCCATGCCTTTGGAGTTCTCCCTTCCAGTAAGACGGAATCGAACAACTTCTGAAGGGCCATAAGGACCGGTTTTCCACCCGCCTTCAGAAGTTCGGCTGTTATTCCGTCTTCACCGGGTGCTTTGTTGTTCTTGAGCTGTTTAAGAGCCATTACAATCTCGTACAGGCTGATGTCCGGGATGTCGTCGGTATAGTGTCGGGTTAGTCTAGCTCTAGGGTCTTCCGCCTGACTAACTTCGGGTCTGCGCGTTGATGTGTATAGCTGTCCGTAAAAGCGCTCTATCTCACCCAGAATCTCAGGTTTAGAGGAAACGACTCTACCATCTTCAGTTTTTAACTTCGCGAGCTGGCTCTGCCCTATAGACAGATCTCTCGAGAATACTTTAGAGCCCTTATTACGCTCTATGGTAGGATATGAGCTATGAGTAGGATATATGCTGAAAGTTAAAACGAACAAAATTAAAATAGCATTTTGTTATTTCCCTTATCCCATACATCGGTTTAATATCTTATTTTATTTGGTATGGATTTTCGGTTTATTTGTTTCTGGTATATATTATCTTCAGCATGCGGTACGGAAACAATGATTAAACATAAAACAAGAGCTATTGTTAATTCTTCCACAGAGGAATAGAGACGTAGAGTTTAGTGTTAGTTCAGTAATCCGTACAATTTAAACGTTCTTGAGTCGAGATTAAGCTTTTATTATTTAATTTAAAATTATTCTTCCAGCATTCGGTCGACTGGGGATTTTGTATATTTTGATATGTATGAAAGCTTACGTAAAAAGCCACTGCTTCTAACATCGTCATCATCGTCATCATATCAACCGAAAGACGCCTACTGCTGGACATAGGCCTCCCCCAAAGAGTGCCAAAGTGACCGGTCCTGCCCTACCCTTATCCAGCGGAATTCCTAGACCTTTACTAGGTCCACCTTGTGGGGAACAAACATCCTACTACCTGCCGCGGTGTTTCGGTTTTTGAAAAAATTGCGTTCGGCGTTTGTTGTCACAAACTTGGATTATTCATTGGGCCAACATCATAAACAAGTATGCAGAAAATCAGAACTACCGGATTTGACGCAAAGTAAGCCGTACTTTCAAGCGACAAGGTTACTCTGGATTAATAGGGGAGTTCTCATGAAGCCACGGCAACTACCGTCAATTTCTAAATAAATTTGATGACCCAAAAAACTACAATACAAGCAGAGTGAACTATAATTCCGCTATTTCGTCACACTCACGTAATAAGCGTGTGAAACGGAGCACACTGACAATAACTACATACTGTGCTTACTTAAACCTTACTACTCTATTAATTAACGTAACAGTAAAGCAAAATGGCTGCTAATTAAATAGGAAAACAGCCCAACAAAAGACAATCGTATGTTATTTTTAGCCACCAGTTAAACATATCACAGACCGCGATCATATAAATAGGAGCAGTATGGCGTATTCATTTATTGAAATTAGGAAAATTGCGTAATAGTACGGCGGAAATGCCAATATTGATAAAAGTCGTGGACACGTCTTCTATATACCTAAAACTGGTATGGATGTGTTCCTTGTTGTCTCTAGAGTACAAATCTACCGGTTTTAGTTAAGGGAGAGGGGAACGGACATAGCTGTGACGTCATAAAGATGGCGGCCGACGGTCGTCGATTTTTGTTCAAATCTCGGGTTCTATTTTTCTGATCGGTTCATGTGAGGTGTCATTTGAATGCGTATTAAATGTTCTATAATTCATTCTTTGAGATCTGTAACGTACATTCAACCGTTTGGAAAATAATTAAAAATATAGAATTTTTTACCTTAATGTTCTGGTTTCTTACCATCATAATTCGAGAAAGAGACACTTTAGCGTGATAAATGTCATTATAAAAAATATCAAACATTTTATTAGCTTTCCAATAACATGCAATTTGTTGTCGTTAAATAATAAACCCGTCATTTATGGCCAATTCCGTAACGCAAGTCCGCGGGAACCGGCACGATGCGTATGATTGAGGTACTATGAGAGTTCAATTTTGGTGTTCCAAAATGAAAGGTACTGTTGTTTCTATTGGTGTTGCTGTTGTTGTTGTTGCCCTAGGGCATCCCCGTGGTGATTAAGGCGGTGCATTAGAAATTATCGCGTGCTTTGAAACGCCGTTCTGACTAGATTAAGAAACAATAAGAGGTTTTCAGATATATGATTCTTGACTATATGATTGTTCATCTGATTTTATCGATGCATGATTGCTTAAAATTTCCGCGATAGAAAAAAAAACCAAAGTTTGGTCTGTATTTACCTTTTTTTATTCAGCCTACTCAAACGATGCATTATTTTACGACACAATCAAGTTAATACTATAGTATTTTATCTTATCTAAAATCTCACTTTATGAAATTTTTATAAAACTTCACCAACTTAGATATTTATCGAGTCCACAACAGCGATTCCCGAAAAGTGTTACATCTCTTTTGCTCGTGGGCGAAAGGCATCAGCGTGTCTCTGTCTAGAGAGCGTGTACGACTCAAATCAAGGCATCCCCTTAGGGCCTTCATAAGCTCTCGCCACGCCTTCCTGTGTGTTCCTGTAGTCGAATTCATAAATACTGTGTTTCAGGAGACGCCTTGATTTGAGTCGTACACGCCCCCTAGACAGATGAATATGTTTCAATAAAGAGGCATTTTAAATTCATAACTTCTTTGACTGTAGGCCGCAAGCTTTCTCCAAAATCCAGCCCGAGGACTAGGAGCCAAACTCGGAACAAGGCCGCTCTTGCCGTACCCCACGCATACGCAATGGCGAAAAAAGCGTTCAATGGCAAAAAACATCTCTTTGGAGCCAAGATTTCCAGAAGTGTAAGGAAACGTTTTATAAAGTCATATATCTGGAGCATAGCGTTGTATTGCTGCGGGACATGGACACTTACCCAGCGAGACCGAGAAAGATTAAGTGCCTTTGAGATGTGGTATTGGCGAAGGATGGAAGGAATTAGTTGGACGGAAAGAAGAACAAATGAAGAGGTTTTGGATTTAGTCGGAGAGAAGAGATCCTTGCTAAGGACGATTGAAAATAGAAGAGGAAATATGTTGGGGCACCTGTTACGACATGACATTCACATAAAAACTATAATCGAAGGGAAAATAGAGGGAAGAAGAGGCAGAGGAAGACCGCGACGTGCTTTTATGGACCAGGTCAAAGAGAAGGTCAATGTAGTGTCGTATCAGGAGCTCAAAGCAGTGGCAGAGCATAGAGCTGAATGGCGGTTACTCCACCGACAAGAGCAGAGCTCTTAAGTTGAAGAAGAAGAAGAAGAAGAAGAAGAAGAAGAAGAGATTCGTTACATTACCTTTCTAGCAACAGCTATATGTACATACTACATATTTTTTCTCTGGAGATGCGTATAGATATTTTTATATAGCTTGTCGACTGACATGTTTTGCGAACTATGGAGCTCCATAGTTCAGCAGCTGCAAGCAGTAGCAGTTTCGCAGGGAACAACGGCACTACCACGAACTTCGAAAGTCGGAGTTCGTAATACATGCATCCCTGTCACTTGAGTACGGGAGTGCGATAGAGATGGAAATACCCGAACTTCGACTTTCGAAGTTCGTGGTAGCGCCGCAAGTTCGAACAGATCAACACGGCTCGAAGGCGAGCGGTGAGGCTCGCGGGGCCAAAGGCCCGGAGCATCCCTCAAGAGCGTGCTCTTCACGCGAGTACTAAGGCCAAAGACCCCGAAAGGCGAGCTCCCGCAGACATTTTACTACTCCTAAATGCATTACAAACAAACCTGAGGGCCGAAGGACCGAAGCGTACCTTCAAAGCGGGCTGTCCACACAAGCCAGAGGGCCAAAGGCCCAAAGGGCGGGCCCACGTGGACACTTTACTACTCCTAAGTGACCTACAAGCAAACCTGAGGGCCGAAGGCCCGAAGGAGAGCAGTATGGCACGCGAGGCGGCAGGCCAGGCTCTGCGTAGGACCGAAAGCCCGAATCGTTCCTTCAGAGTGGGCTCTTGACGCAAGCCAAAGGGCCAAAGGCTCAAAGGGCGGGTCCACGTGGACTCTTTAGTACTCCTAAGTGTCCTACAAGCAAACCTGAGAGCCGAAGGTCCGAAAAAGCAGCATGGCACGCGAGGCGGCAGGCCGAGCTCTGCGTGGGGTCGAAGGCCCGAAGCGTTCCTTCAGAGCGGGCTCTCCACGCAAGCCAGATGGCCAAAGGCCTGAAAGGCGGGCCCACGCGGACACCTTGTTACTACTAAACAGTGCGAATGTGCGGTGCCTTACCAGCGAATCTAAGAGCAAGGCCCGAACCGTCCCTTCAGAGCGCGCTCTCTACGTGAGTCGGAGGGCCAAAAGCCGGAAGCGACCCTCCAGAGTGCGTGTGCTCTCGGATACTTTACTCCTGGGCTGGGCTCCGTAGGGCCGCAGGTCTGAAGTGTCCCTTCAGAACGCGCTCTCCACGCGAGCCTGCGCGGACAACTTGAGGGCCGAAGACCCAAAAGAGAGCGGCATGGTAAGCGAAGCGGCAGGCCGAGCTCTCCGTATAGGGACGAAGATCTGTAGCGTCCCTTCAGGGCGCGCTCTTGGACACCATACCCGCCAAGTGTTTTACAAGCGAACCTGAGGGCCAAAGGCCCGTACGGCAAGCCAACGCGGCCACACACTCCCCTTACTCTATCACATACAAGACTCAAACACTCACCAAGCGGAAACACACTCGGTGCGTGCAACGTTTCAGTTATAAATCTCTGTGCCGCTTTTCCTATAGCTGTTTTTCACTTATCTTTTGCGAGGAAATACATAACCAAAACAAGTCAGATTTGGAAAGTACAAGTCAAAGTACAACACAGAACACAGGTAACAGGAACTCGGGCAAAAACTAGTCGTACTAATATTATAAATGCATAAGTTTGGATGTTTGATGTTTGGATGTTTGTTACTCAACCACGCTTAAACGGGTCAACTGATTTGGATGTAATTTTGTACGAAGATAGTTTATAGCCTGGATTAAAATATAGGTCAGTTAGATGATCAGTTTATCCCGGGTCCACGCAGACCAAGTCGCGGGCGGAAGCTAGTTGTCTAATAAAGCTGTTTGCGTTCGTTGATTTATTAATTATTTTCAACTTTATACTAGGAACTAGACTAATTTTACATCATGTAAATTGGTAATAACAATCTCACTTGTCAGCCAAAAGAAGACGTAAAATTGTGTGTGGAGGGTGAAAAAGTACGCTTCAGTGCACTCGCCTCGCCGTCGGCTCGGGTTACAAAGTTCCTGAGGTGGCCTTTATTTTACTCCTTTAGGTGCGTATCATGACCGTCTGAGGTCGTATAATTACTCAGAAAACAAAAAAAGAGTTTGTAAAGGCGCGATGTGACGCCAGCGATCGCTAGCAGAGACGAGCGTGGTGATAGTTAATTAGTGCGTTATTTACAAAATTTATTATTACTTCGTTATTTATTAGTGTACACCAACACAATCTATATTTTTTGGAAAGCTTATAATATTACCTAACTTTTTTATATTAACTTTTATTACGCTAAAGTTATTATTTATTGAGTTACAAGCATGTTTTATCAGTACTCGTTCAAACGCGCGGGGTAAAAAAGTCATACTTTTTCTAATAATAAAAAAACTGTTGATTGTACGTCATAGCGTTCTAAAAATCAATTATAGTACGTTTAATAAGCTTTCAAATGACACCTCACACGGAGCAATCAGTAAAATAGAACCCGAGATCTGAACAAAATTCGATGACCGTAGGCGGCCATCTTTGTGACGTCACAGCTATGTCCGTCCCCCTCTCCCTTAACTAAAACCGGCAGATTCGTACCCTGGAGACAACAAGGAACACATCCATACCAGTTTTAGGTATATAGAAGAGATGTCCACGAAAATCGTGAAGGAGACGACTTTTTGCGATTTTGCCACCGTACTATAAATATTTTAACAAACAATTATCTGAAATTTAATTACAAATACTACGCAGAAAGCATTTTGTCCTTTTTGCCATGGTATTTATAAAACCGATATAAACAGATTCTGACTAATAAACCGGCCAAGTGCAAGTTGGACTCAAAGACGAGGGTGTTCGTGAGACATGTTGAAATTATAATTACACGGTTCAACTCACGGAATAAATGTCACTACGGTGTGATATGCGGAGTAAAAAGCGGATCTTTTGATTTCGTTAACATGGAAGTTTGATTTTTTTCACAGCTCCAAGGGCCTGCAGACCTGAGTATTTGCTATTAATTTAAACTTGATACCTCTACGCGTTTTTAAGAAAAAAGTATCAGAGAGGCAAGTGATCCTATTAAGCGAAGGGCCGCCTTTCCTTTGCGATACGGAACCCTAAAAACGACAGTTACTATAAGTCTGTATTTAAGTTATTCATTCGCTTCATTCGTTCACTATGAAATTCGGACTTGGTAAAAGAAACAAGCTGGTTTCCATTGTAATTTACCAATTGGTGTATACGATAGAAATTATTATGTATCTTAGAGGCATCGCAGATTATCAATTGGTACCAAAAAATGCTTTTAGGGTAGCAAATTGACACAACTGCCTCTTTGACCATAAGAAGGCTTTTGCTGTGCTGTCATTGCAAATAAGATAGTTTCGTATTCCGCTCTAGTAGGCATTTTCAGAAGGATAAGCTTGCCATAGAACCGGAATGAGTGACTAAATTAAATTAAAATAAATATTAATTTATTTCGGAATTTAAGGTTCCATATTGTATTAGTATCTTATTATTACTTTAGTTCTATTCATGATCTACCCTGTCCGCGACTGTGGCCAGGAGACTGTCGGCGCTGTTACGCACGCGCCGCACCAGCGACGCCATGCACCCGCTAAAGATATGCCTGTCTCATGCTCAGCAGTGGGCGATTACAGGCTGAAAAGGAGTCATTAATGATTACATATTTTCTACTTCTTAGTCGATCCCTCGTGACTGAGATCGTGACCCCATGCTTTTAGCTCTGCATGCAATTCGGTTTCTCTTCAAGTGGACTGCAAGGGAAAGACTGTCCTTCCACTTGATTTGTCTTCAGTCCACCGCACTGGAATCTTTCCGCATTTGCCTTCCACAGAACCTAGAATTATTTGTTTTTACACTAGTTCCACTCACCTAAATGTAGCATCCCCATAGCGAACTGGACGACGCCAGTCAAGAAACACAGCAGTACGGCGTATTCTGGGCGCGGCGGCGTGCCCTGGATTTGAGCGTGGGTCATTAATGCCAACAGGGCTGTTGGCCCTAATGTGATGTCCTTGCATGACCCGAATATGACGTACACGAAGCAACCCATGAACGATGAGTATAGACCATCCTGTGAAGTAACGAGCATATGACATCTTGTGAGTATAAATAAGTATGTGACAACTTGCCACAAATCGACCTAGTGCCAAGCTAAGCAAATGCTTGTCATATGGGTATTAGACGACGATAAACCTACTTGTATAGGTAAATAAATACATATCAAACATCCATGAGTCTGGAACAAATGTTCGTGCTCATTATCTACACAAATAAATGCCCTCACCGGGATTCGAACCCAGGACTTTTAGCCTCGTAGGCGGGGCCACTACCAACTAGACCACCGTCAGTCACAAGTAAAACTTGTAAAGTCGATCGTAACAAGTATTTATTTAGTTTCACCTGCTGACTGCGAGATCAAGTTAAAGTCGATGTTGCACTGGACTGACTAAGTTGGATCAGGGAATGCAATAATATTAAAGGTACGAAATAGCAATTTATCAAAAAACTGACTCTATGGTGAATAATATTGAAGGTGATAGGAATTCTGTAATAAATAACATAACTTAATCGTTGGGCTTGGTAGAATCAGTTAGATAAAAAGGTAAAAAAAACAACCGAACATAACAATCATAGCTAAGAAACATATCGACAGACAAGGATTTCTATAAAAAAACGCACTCAAATTCGTCCATCCGTTAGGGAGCTACGTCGCCACATACAAATACTTAGTTGTAAAATTTTTAGTTAAGAAAATACAGTAAAAACTTGTCTCAAACGCATATATTTCACAAAACTAAAACGTGAACTACTAAAAACTTCTTGAATGGGCTAAATGGTGTAGGATTAAGTTATGTATACCAAAAGGTAAAAACAGACGGCACAGAAAAGTTCTGCATTAGGAGCGCTGCCATACAGACCCCGGCCAAGCGAAAGTAGTGCAGGTAAATACTGTTTAAAACTCAGAGCTTGTACAATGTAAATTTAATTTCAATCCGTGTGATGCGAAATAGTTAAGTTTACTTACTAATTCTTTACCCAAAAGATTCGTACCGGCATATTCGCGAGAAGAGATCCTTTATATGTAGATAAATATTGTCATAACTTAATAAAATAACATAAGGTATGTTTAACTTAAAAAAAATATGTACCTACGCGTCAACAGATATGTGGTTTCAATTCAACACGGCTACACATGAATAGTTACTGTAGACAGAAAGATCTTGGGAAAATGCACAAAGTGCGACACTACAGTTAACATTGTAAATGTAGACGAATTCGAGTAGCGTTGACTTGAAATAGCGAAACCTTTGGCTCAAACTTTCAGGGAAACTCATTCATTCATTATTTCCAGACTGAAACCGGATGCTCCAGGTCATACTAATTAAACATGCAACATCTTTGGCTTACCTGCGGCTCTAAGCCCGCAAGTGTAGCGTAAGCCAGCGCTTGCGGGATGACCGTGAGTCCGACAGTTATTCCTGCAATCAAGTCAGCCACCGCTTTGTCAGAATTATACTCGGGAAGCCAGCTCACTATGGGCAGCCGCTTGCTAAGTAGCCGCCGGCACCACGCCTGCTGTTTGAAACGGTTTTTGGTGGGGGACGACATTTTTGGTACCTGGCAACAAAATAAATTGGATTTAATAATATATGAACTACTTACTTATAGATCCCACGAAAAACGTACATGTGCTGTTATGTTATTGAGCTACATATTTATACATTTAGCCTAGGTACTTTTTGAATGAATAAGGTGATGAATACTGACCTAATTCTGCTGAATTAGATAGGTATTTTTACTTGAAGAATTCTAATGATGGTTATTAACTATGCTTGGCCATGTACTCAAAGAATATTGATAATACTTTAAGATAAAATGAACACAAAAGAACAAGGTTGCAATTTTATTATCCTCGTTAAGCTATTTATTTTATTAACCTATACTCAATGAAAAATTTAGTTTTCGTTCAGACAATAGGGTCTGTTCACAATGTTTTAATTACAGTTAGGGGTAAGGCGATCATTAGGCCGCATGACCACATATTAAATTAATCTCGTTCAAGTACAGATATGAAGCGGAAATAAGGTAAATGTAATAACATCGATCTAAAACATAATTGTCATATAGTCTCTACATAACCAGTTGTCATTCAAACATCGTGAATACCGCCTCGGATGTCTAGGTATTCAAATTAGCATACGTTGATTTGTTAGCAGCTCTTGTGCCAAAGTAAATGATACAAAATTTCAAAGAAAAATATGATTCGTTAGGCTTGTTTCTTGAAAATAACTATTCACTCGAGTTCACATAAGGATGTATTCCTATACATCCTTATCGTAGGATCGTAGGTATCGTATCGTAATACGACGAAGAAACACGATCTAACAATATATTACACGTCAAAAGTTCAAAATACGTTCCGTATTCGCATTACTTAGTAGACTTTTATTTCCACGAAATGAACGAGCGGGTTTGAAATAAGTTTCGTAGTTAATTTGCTCGCGTACGTCGCGCTGAAAGTTTTCAACAGCGCTACGTGTTTTTCGCTAAAACGGCAAGGGAGAGGTAAGACTAAGATAATGCCCCATTTGTGTGCTGGCTGACCATACTCAGTCAGTATGGGTCCGTTGGGGCGGCGACGGTCGGATTACGCCCCACCTACCGCGGAGGCCTACAAAGCTCTCCTAGAGGGAATATTGGGACAGTTGATTTAATTTAAGGCCCTTTGTGTAGCACACTTCCAATTTCCTAATAAACGGCTTCGCCGCTAAACACGACCGTCCGAGAACAAAGGCGAAGTAGTTCTTACAGATGAAAGGGCCACAATATCGATGCTGCCTTGTATGTATTATTGTTCAAAATGACAAATATCACGCATTATTGTGGGGGCTTATTACGTCCGCCATTTGAGCTTTGCGTCCGGGATTAAAAAGACCCGTTGGGTGTTGTGTTGTGATTATGGTAAACATTTACGTATTGTTGCGTCCGAGGGGAAAACTAAACAAGCTTTGTAACTGTTCATATTTCGATATCTAATTTACAGGGTTCTGAAATCCCATCGCAGGGAGTGACAAAGTTGCGATTGACGAAATCCAATTACATCAATAGACCGAACGGAAACATCTACGAGGAGTAGATAGTTGGGAGTACACAATACGACAAAATATAACAAAAACTTGGAGTTTCTTCGCCAAGGATTGTTGGGAGGGTTTTTGGGGGGAAACAAATCAATTACTGTCAATTCTGTCCAACGGAATACGCAACTGGCAAAGGAAAATAACCTATTAAGGTGTAGCCAGGCAGAACAGGCACCTTTGGTCGCGTTGCCGATGATATTGAGGCCTGTGTTAATTTGGAATGAGATGTAACATCGGTTGATTGCTAATAAACCTTTGGTGAACAATGTCGTGGCTTCCTTTGTTGCCAAAGCCAGGTAGGTCTAACCAATTATTTGCCTTGGATTGGGGATTTCCATTAACCCTCATGTTTACATTTGTTTATACGAGATATAGCCAATACTGCTATTTAAGTGAAATGGTTTAAGGTGGAGGTTGTTATATCAAGAAGGGTTAGTTGACAATCAATGTGTGTTCAATGAGTCGAATGAATTTATATTACAGATTCTGTGTGTGTTTTGTATTTTCTGGGTACCAGTTTTAAGTGTAAGCTGTCGTATGCTGAGCGCACATTAAAATTATGATGGTCATTATTTCATTACGTACGATTGCGAATAGAGTATTTTTTCTTATCAAATATGAGTTGGATTAGTATGAGAGGGATTTCCTGCTATCTCCATAATAGACATCGCGTGGGAAGTAAGTACTTATTTATTGTACATATTAATGCGTCTTATCTAGAGCTACGGTAGCCTAGTGGTTCAGGCACGCGGTCAAGCGGTGGTCGTGGGTTAGAATCCCGGCTCTTACCAATGAGTTTTTTGGAACTTATACGGAGTATTATTACCGTTAGCTTTTCGGTGAAGGAAAACATCGTGAGGAAACCGGCCTAATACCAATAAGGTCTAGTTTTCAATCTGGGTTGGAAGGTCAGATGGCAGTTGCTTTCGTAAAACTAGTGCCTATGCCAAATCTTGGGATGATGATGATTATTGCGTCTTATCTAAGGGTGGTGGTATTCCACTTGCCCAAGATCATTGTCCAATGTGTATATGCGTTTCACATTTTGCTTAGAGAGTGGGTGAGACTCAATGCACATTGGATAAGCATGAAGAAACCTTGCATGAATCTGCGATTAATTTCTAATCTGTAAAAATAGGAAGCCTGCGAAGGTCGCAAATCTATTGTAAGTCTAACCACTGGGACACTTTAGGGACTATAGATACTCCATTGTCTTTCATCGGGAAGGAGGCGTAGCGTAACTGATTAATTGTTGACAAATGTTGGCATGGCAACAAGGTTCCGTACCCACGATCCTCTGTTTAAAAGGCGCACGTCAGAACCACTCGGCTACCATAGTTTGTGCATCGGCTACCATAAAGTGATACTGAAATTATCTTTGGATTATCATGCCGTAAAAGAAAATTCCAAAATAGATGATTTGATGATCAATGACAATGCCTACAGCGAATGATAATTGAGTATCATGATGATTAGCTAATTCGTATGGCCCTGGTCAAGCAATTTGTTTCGCTAACAATAATGAAGTATAAGTGAAGTGTACGTCAGATTTGATTGCGTGCTATTAGGTAGGTAAAACAAAATGGTATGCAAACTGATTATATAAATTAATGTAAACATCAGTCTATGCATACAGTAATTGAACGGATATATGTAGAAATCATGCCGCAAATTGAACATTACGTTGAATTATCCGCACCTTTATAACAATGCACGTAAATGGAAAATGTATTTTGTACAGAACTTTATAATCGTTTTACGTTGATACTACCTACAAAAAAGTGAAGCGTTATTCAGATGAGCATAGGTGAAATTCACGCAAAATTCGTGAAACAAAAGCAGAGATTCCAGCCTAGTACCTTTTAATAAAATGACTTGGAAAATTCATGTCAACCCCTCCAAAATTTCAAGTTTAATGAATACTAAAATAAACTGACAGATTGTACCCGGGAAGAGCATTCACGTTTTACTGTTGCTCCAAAATTGTATCCATCTTGATTGCTAATAAAAATGTCTCTTCGCTATCGAAGTAATATTTAAGCTTTACGACTCAGCGATTGCCATCAGCTTCATCTATCGCATACTAAACGTCTATCTGCGTCTCTATTCGTTTCTTCGCTTTCTCATCTGCTTCAGATTTCAAATATTTCAATATGTTATAATGCGGATTATTTTTCTGGCCCGAATTCACTTCTTTTTGTGCCTAGTTAACAATGCGATTGTCTTTTATTGTTAAGTAAAATTGCCGCTAATTGATACTGTAAAATCAAAAAGTAACTATAGAAACTTCTTTAACCAAAAGATATATTACAATATAAAATACTACTTATCAATGTTGACTACCTATTTTAACAATAGAGTCGCTATTCGAGTAAAGCGTTTACTAAACATTGCTTTTTCATTTCGAAGCGTTTGTGGCAAGTGGCTACTGTGGCTAAGCAATTGCCTTGTTGGACCGATGGGTCTCAAGATAATATCAGGTCTAGAAAAAGAATCCGCATTATACCCGGTCTCGTATCTATACGCGAGCCCAGCTTGTGGAAGCGAGTACGCAGAACAGATGCGAAGCTGCGAATAAAAGTAGACCTTCTGGGACTTAGCAATAATTCCATCTCCCAAGATGACGATCTATCATTTCGGTTTGGGAGACGTTAGCCACGTTATTCCCCGATCAATCGACGGAGCCGTCGGGCCGGCTGTCGGGCTGTCGCGCGATCCTTCAACGTCGGCATGACGAATGTGTCGCTGACTTCACGAAACTTCGGATGATAATCCGTGAAACCACTCTTTGGGGACGAGCTGACACAATTATACTGGTCCACTAAAATGTATGTTTCATAGAAATAAATGAGAAACATTGGTATGTATTGTTCGACAGAAAAGTACAACTCTTCGATAATAACATGATTTAGAACATTTCGATCTTGAAAACAGACAGAGCTTGGGTAGATATTGTCACAGAGCGGGAGCGAATGTTGACAGCCGCCATGACGCCATAGGGATGTGACAAGTAGATAGTGTTTTCCCCGTACTATTACGCTAATAGTATGTTTTACTCTTGGAATCATTACTCATAGAGTAGGTACCTCTGAATTACTGTCAACGTAGACTGGCTTAACAGGATTGGCTTCCATGACAAGCATTTGTGAATGCAAACCTACATCGATTGCTAAGAAAAGGAGAAAGGAATCTTATTGGGAGGCACACTAGAAGCTTACGGCAGATGGCGCTGCAACCGACTGTACCTTGTTTACGTTTCGTGTCCTCAACTGTGTGGTTGCGATATTTTCAGTGATCCTTGCGATTAACAGCTTAAAATGTTTATGACTGCTGTTCTTCAAGCTGTAATAAAGCACATAATCGGGCTGTATCACTTGCCCTAAAGTTATTGATGCGCAATTCATTCTCCGAACGTTTTCTGCGTGTTGGATCCTTGGGAAATAAGTGAGCTCCTCTATTTTTAAAATTTGGCGCACTACATTGAGGCATTCTTGAGAAAAATGCGATATTTTAAAACTACTTGTAATAAATGTATATGCGATTTGACAGTTCTTATGTCAATTCTGGGTACAGATCCTTATGCGCCACCTGGCGTGATAAAATGTCAGTTTTCCTCCTAATTGAAAGGCGTTGCATGTAGTCACCGGTATCAATATCTGCCGAAACAAAGCCGGCAAAAATACCTGACACGTTCTTATGGCATTAGACATAAGAGTCGTGTCAGATATTTATGCGTGCTATGTTGTGGCAGATCTCTGGTGACTGTACCTAAATAATAGGTAATAATGCTTTAAAAATAATCTCATCCTATGAGAAAAATTGTCTGTGTTTTGAATTACGAATTACCTCTAAATTATTTTAGACCAATTATTTTATCTTGAACAGAAGGCTTTATCATGCATAATTTAACGAACTCGTTCCACGAAAGAATTCAAACAGTTTTTGTTGTGTACCTAAACAGACTTTGATGTTTTAAATAAAATGTTTCTTTGTTATTTTATTACTTCGAATGGAAAAATATCTCGACTTGCGGATATCGTGATTTGACGTACGCTAGCTAAATAGAAGATGATTGTCTATTTCCTGGATTTGCACAATTAACCTCCTACTCCGTGAGCAAATATCTAGTAAACGAATGATTAGTACGTTTTGGATACTTTAAGTGGGCTTCGGCTCTAACGACGGTTAAAAAAACACGTTGTATAAGTAAATTAATTAGAAATTATCATAAATTCGTAATAACAAATAGGTAGCTGGAGTTTTTTCAACCACATGGAATATTATTTGCCAATAGCTATCCGAAGTATTCTCGATAATATTCTATAACTGGTGACAAGCCCCGATATTAGAAAATTAGAAAAACGCGTACTTTCTGTGAAACGTTCGTCCTATCGACGACCATTTTAAGAATATCCCAAGAATATTAAATAATGAAAAACAAAATTCTTCGCATATTCCCTTCTATTTGAAATAATATGTGCCCATATAACTTTTCAAGTAATACAATTGAGTATTCTGTGATTGATTAGTCGATTTACGTATCAATTCTCTAGCAGAGAAATGTCTCGATACAAATAATACGGAGTAAATTACTCGAGCATACATCACGCCTTCGCCAGGTTATATTATTCACGCACCTGCGCCTGGGTATGTTCGTTAAGGCGAGAATATACGCAAAAACATTTCTCGTAAATGAATACAAATACAAAATATTTTACTTTTAAAACACAGGTATGTAATTAGGTGTCGTTGGTAAAATTGTGTATGACTATGTGTAGTGTTGTGAATAATAAAATATTTTAAACATACATACACACCTTTATCCCTAAAAGGGGTAGGCAGAGCACATGAAACTTGTGTCCAGTGCCACTGTTAGCATAAATATGGGAATAAAAGATCGACAAAATGTGATATCGCAGTGATAGGTAGCCAGCCCAACGCCCAAAATACACTTCAACCCTGTTCCCATAGTCGACTCTTACGACACCCACGGGAAGATAGGGGGTGGTACTATTCTAACCCAACACCACACGGGTAATAAATAGATAACATAGTTTCTTAATAAATTAGCCAGGAAAATGTGGAAAAAACGAAGCTTTCAATATTTACAACTGCTTCAAAACTACGAAGGATAATATATTCCCACATCAGTTACAATCGACAAGCGCTAACGCCAATAGAAAACTAATAAAATGTATGGGAATGAAACTCGCAAGCATGTACTAGCGGAATGCGTCATACTGTACGCGGCACCGCGGTTTAGAGTATTCGGTAGAGATTTATTTTTATAATTTATTTATTTATTTATTACCATTAATATTAATATTAGCACTAACAGTTATACCTTACATGCTAATTAGTAAATTAATTATACTTATCATGCAAATTTGAAATGCAACATGTCAAATGATTTAATAATGAATACAACAGGAAAAAAAATAGAAAATGAATTATTGTTAGTCAAATTACTGATTATCATTCATCATTTTTATTTTTTTTATTTTTTATTTATTTATTTCACAAAATCTTATATGCTAGTTTAACAAATAAAGTTCCGCCAAACTGAGAACAGTTTGTTGGCGGATAATACGCTCGTTACTATAGCTGTTGTTTATTTATATGAACTACCTTAACCCTAGTAAACTAAACAATGAATAAGCGTTTCTACAAATAACTCGTTAAGTAGGTATACCTCGGTTATGCAACACATCATGCCATGCACTACCTAACACTTTTATCAAATAAATCTAATAGTTCTGCTTTTAATCTTTTCTTAAATATTAGCTTACTACTACACTTCTCTAAGGTTGCACTTATCTTATTATGTACCTTAGGAACAATATACTTACGGGTTCTTTTACCGTAATAGTTGTTAGCGTTACATTCTATGTATCTTTTTTGTGTGCTTGCTCTGAGGTTACGTAACTGCAGTCTACTCGTTTTAAACCTGTTCCAGCCATAGTCATCAATACACATTAAATACCTGACTTTTTCATGTACCGTATGTATGACATTAGTAACAGGTCCAGAAATACAGATGGTCAATAAATATTATTAAGCTAAAATTATATAATATTGAAAGGTCAAGGAATACAGATGGTCAATACAAAGGTCAATACAAAGAAATACAGAATGTCAAGGTTATTAATTTAGAATGTCAAGGTTATTAATATAATTCACGTTATGCAGTTATGGAGCTAGGAGTGAAAACTTTCTCTAGATACTGAGAGGCAGCTGCCAAGAACTTTGGTTTCGAGCTCAAGAATATGTCTAGTTGGCTGTCACTGTCCAGTATATCATTTAACAGCTTTAGTGCTTGATGTAGAGGGGAAGAGTCTAGTGCGCGAGTCTTAGTTGGGGGGACAGCGAAGAGATCGTGGCGACGAGGGCGTAGATGCTTGGCGGAGACTAGTGGAACTCTGAGTCCTATAAGAGCAAGCAGCGGGGGGTTGGTCACCAGGCCGCGTATTAATTGGAAGAAGTATTTCACTAAATACATATTCCTCCGGGTCTCCAGTGAAGTATACCCTACCATACCAAGCACGAATAGGGTAGGATACATGTAAGGGTAGCTGCCGTATAGTTTTTTGTACAAGAATCGAACAAATATCTTTTGGACCTTTTCCACACGCAGCGTGTACTCTTGTTCGTGGGATTCCAGATGATAGCGTTGGTTTCCAATTTACTACGAACAAAGGCGTTGTACAACACACTCATAGCAAGCCGGCAAGTAAGTAATTTGGACTGGCGGATGACGAATCCCAGACACCTTCAAGCCCCATTACAGATCTCAGTTATATGAGGGTTGAAGGTGAGCTGGGAGATGTGTTAGAGGAGAGGGAATTGAGGGATGTCAACCTTAAAGATGTCCTTCTGTTCTGCAGGAACACAAGAAGAATGGAAGATTGTAATGTGGGAACGCTGCCGGGACAGTAACCCTAAGCTCCAACCTTAGGGAATGGGGCTGAATGAACGCAACGAGCGATCGACTGCCCGCCTGCTTCCGGCCAGGCGTCTCTACTTATGGTTTCAGGCAGCGGAGGATGGAGATGAATGATCTTAGTCCAATTTAAGCACACACGATTTAATTAATTAATACAAGAAATAAATTATTTTAATTATGAACGAGTGAAACCGGTCGATGTAAGATCCGAATTAAGTAATTGTCTTCCCTCGTTCTGTTAGCGCGGAGCGGCGACCTCCCACGTCGCTGGGAGCCGGGCACAGGTGTCTCGCGGTGATTCAGTCTTCGCCGTAGCTGCTATGTGATACTTTGCCGATACTAGTGGTGCCGTATGGGTTCGCCTGGGTATTTAGTGTTAACCCATAACACCTCCGCCCTTAGAACGGCGACTATTTTAAAACGTTTAGTGAAAATGTCGACGCTTTGTCGTCTGGGCTTCTCTTATTCTCATCGGTTTTGGCAAGTGTAGGTGCAGCGTCTTCCTTACAGGATGCGCATCGTAGAAGTTCAGGACGGCGACATAGGATGATTGTTAGCAGCAGCACGACGATTGCAATGATGCCGTAGAAAGGTATAGTAGTATGGTATAAGCTTTGAGCGCTGGGTTCTTCCAGTAGTACAGGTGACTGGTGGATGATCTTTTCTTCGATCGAATGAAGGGCTCTGAGATCCACAGTACTCAGGTTAAGCGTGGGTAGAGTAGCTGCAGTTAAGTTTTCGTTCCTGTTTGGAAGTTTCATTATCTTCATGGGTTGGCCTTCGATGTGGTCATTGACATTGATGATGGTGAATTGATGAGTTTTTAATATGCAACCTTGAGGAATCGTTGCGAGATAGCTTCCATGATATGTATTATAATCCTCCCTGCCGCAAATTTGCTGGACTTTTGTCGGTTGCGGGAACACTAAGGTGTAAGTTCGGTCATCCAGTCTCTCCAAGGCCGTCTTAGTAAGTAGAACAGCTGTCTTCTTACAGGATTCGCTGACAGATTGGTCATTGATGAGGTGAAGGATGCAGTCCGCATGGGTCCTTATTTGGTGATTCGTCTTCTCCTCACAGAGATTCAGCCTCTACATATACATAAGAATCTCTACATGTTGCTACATAGGGAAACGGGGGAATTAGGGTGACGTTGTACCTATTCGGAACTATAGATAGCCTATAAAAGTTAAACAGATTTGGGGAAATTATCGGAAATCTAAAAACTAAAACTATTTGCTTCCTATTGTAGAAGGAACCAGGTTTTATAATACTATAATACTCTCTACGTTCCAGATCTAGTATCTGGTCTTTATTGTATAACTTTCTAAGCCTACTTATCATATTACCTAAGATGTCTATACGTAACATAGAGTGATGGGTACTAGATGCCCTCACATTAGCTAAAATATCTTCTATTCTATGTAATTCACTCAATAAATCGTCTACGTTTTCGCTAACAATAGATAAGATCTGAACAAATCTACTAAGATAAATCATTTTTCTTTCCACTTTTTGGCTATCTTGTATTAATAGCTTAAGTGTACTGTTGATACTGATTTGATTTTTTGTTAATTGTGATATTACCCTGGTATATTGAGCCATCCAATCTTTACCGAGACTTATATGGCTATTAAGTTCAGCTTCTAATTTATGTTCATTTCTTTTGTAAAGTGCAATGGCGTCATTAAAAATTTCAGCGTCTTTACTATCGAGATTTCCGGTTATGCTTTTTATCACCGTACCCAGACCATCTATAAGACCTCTCTTTTTACGCTTTGGATTCGGTTCAAAACTACTTAATTGGTACCTTGCTTTAATTAATTTTGCGTTAATGTGCTCAATTTGTATTTCAAATGACGGATAGTCGTCTTTGGTTAGTCGTCTTTTAATGTCAGTTAACTGATTAATAACAATAGTTATTTTGTCTTCTATGTCAGTCAGTTCAATGTACTGTAAAAATGTATGGTAATGGGTGATAAGATTTGCTGTTCCGAGTTTAAAGGGTAGGAGTCCGGGTCCGTTGTCTAGGCTTTCAAGTGTTATCTCGCGAGCTTGCAGGTGGATCGTCAGTGTCATTGTCATCGTCAGCACCAGTATCCTGTAACAAGCGTGCACTTTTAGGTACGCGTTTCAATCGTGATTTACCTATCTGACCTCTTTTTTTTGACGTGTAAATATGAATGGGTAAGTTCTCGATAACGACATCTTGGGTATACCGGGGTGCCAGTTTTTGACGAGCTGCAGCAGGGTTATTAATAAAAATCTGTTGCTGGGCCTGATAGTTAGCTTCTGGTTCGCGATTTTTGTTTCTACTCTCTATAATTTCAGTTCGACGTGCCAAGGCGGATTGATTTATTACATCGTAAACCTTTTGAATTCGTTCTCTATGTGTTTGCATATATCTCTGTAGTAGGTGTTCGGTTACACTTATGTCTATGGGGTCCCTAGGATCATAGTGTCCTGTAATAAGATCAATGGGTCTGCATTTTGTGAAACTATGGATTGAACTATTGTAAGCAAGCAAAGCGTAAGGCATGAGGTTAGTGACAGGTTCGTTAGATTTTTGAAGTAATAATATTCTGAGGTGCTCTAATATAGTGGAGTGGAAACGTTCTATATGTCCATTGTCATTTGGACAGTGTGCCAGGGTCTTGTGGTGATTTATTTTATGAAGCTTTGTAAATTCCGTAAATAATTGATTGGTAAACTCAGTTCCTTGGTCAGTCACGATGGTTAGTGGAAGTCCGTGATGTGTGCAATAAATCAAGAGAGCGAGAACTACGCTTATCGCAGTTCCATCGCACAAGTGGTATGCCTGACCGTACTTTGAGAAGACATCTATGAATGTTAGGTACTTCTCGTTTTGGGCTGTGAACAGGTCCATATGGACGACTTCGAAAGGTTTACTAGGGGGGGGCACGATATTAAATTGCTGTCGAATTGGGTTTCTGTCGTACTTTGCCTGGCCGCAAATCGAGCATTCATTTATGAATTTGGTTACACTATCCTTCATTTTGGGCCAGTAGTACCGGCGGGATAAAGCCAAGTAACACTCGTTAATTCCACGGTGATTTGTTTTACCCTCATGATACTGTCGGATTAGATGCTGTTGTTTCAGAAAATTACTAACGTTTTCTACTTCATTTTTTGTTAAAACTAACTTCATGGCAGAGCTTCGGAATTTCTCTTGTAAAATTGGTACTATTGTGTACATCCCTAGTGAAGGTGTAATTAATAAAGCGGTCTTTACCCTAGGATTAACGTGTTCTTTAATTGCATCAATTAAATCGTTTTCTAAATTTGACTCTGACAGCTGAACAGATGTTCGGGTGTGAGTGTCAAAGAATTTTGATATAACAGGGGGTCTCTTAACGTCACCAACTATAGTAAGGCATAACTGTTTTTGGAATTTATTTAGCGGATCTTCGGTTATGGGTACTTCTAGAATAGGGTTTTCACTATCTGTATGTACTGTCACTGTATTCGAACTTACAGGAGATGGAGGTCTTTCTGTGGGATTTGCTATTATTGAGTCTATTTCATCATTGATAGGGTTTTCAGTTTCGGCTGTTAGTGTGTCTGAACTTGCAGGAGATGGAGGTCTTTCTGTTGAACTCGCTATTATTGAATCAACCTCTTCATTATAAATTTCTACTCTTGATAGTGCGTCAGCATTTGTATTATACTTTCCCTTTTTGTATATGACTGTAAAGGTATATTCACTCAACTTAAGCCTCCATCTTGTGAGTCTAGAGTTAGGTTCTTTCAGGTTCATGTACCATTGCAATGGTTTATGGTCGGTTATTACTTTAAATTTCCTGCCAAATAAATAAGGGCGAAAGTATTTAGTTGCCCATACGATCGCTAAAAGTTCTTTTTCGATAGTGCTGTAGTTAAGTTCGCTAGAATTTAAAGTTCGAGATGCATAGGAAATGGGTTTGTCTGAGCCCACGGTACCTTGAGACAGTATGGCTCCGATAGCAACATTTGACGCGTCTGTGGTGAGTATAAACTCTTTGTTGAAGTCAGGGTACTGTAATATTGGGTCGTTAGTTAACAAGAGTTTGCATCGTTCGAAAAAGTTTTTGAATTCAGAGTCTATACGAATTTTCTGACCTTTTTTTAAGCAATTAGTGAAGGGTTTAGTAATTCTAGCGAAGTCCGGAATAAATTTTCTGTAGTAACCCAAGAGTCCCAAGAATTGTTTGATTTCCTTAGTGGTTTTCGGAAGGGGGTATTTTTCAATAGCTGCTATTTTATCAGGGTTGGGTTTTATTCCTTTTTCGTTGATTATGTGTCCTAAGTATGCTGTTTCTAGCTTAAGGAATTCCGATTTGTCCAACTGAATCTTAAAATTAGATTCCCTAAGTCTCTGAAATACTTTTTCTAAATTTGACATGTGTTCTTGAAGACTGGTGCTAAAAATTATTATATCATCAAGATATACTAGACATATTTCGTTCTGTAGTCCTCTAAGGACATTATCCATTACTCTCTGAAAGGTGGATGGCGAATTTTTCAGGCCCATGGGCATTCTTAAAAATTCAAAATGCCCATGTTCAACATTAAAAGCGGTTTTGGGAATATCTGTTGGATTCATCTCGACTTGGTAAAACCCGCTAGCCAGGTCGAGGGTGGTGAAGTATTGGCATCTGCCTAACTTATCAAGGACATCTGTTATATTTGGGATGGGATATTTGTCATCGATGGTTTTTTCGTTGAGTTTCCTAAAATCTACTACCAGGCGCCATTTTGTCTTTCCGGAAGCATCAAGTTTCTTAGGAACGATCCAAATTGGAGAGCTCCAAGCTGAATCTGAAGGGCGAATAATATTTTGATCAAGCATTTTTTGAATTTGATCTCTAACCTCTTCTCTATGGACATACGGGTATCGATAGCTCTTGGTATAGATAGGAATCTCATCGGTAGTTCTGATTACGTGTTTTATTTTATTGGTGAACGTTAAGGGTTCATTTTCTAAATAGAATATGTCTGCATATTGCGAACACAGCTTTTCTAAGTTGATTCTCTCTTCAGGATTGAGATGTTCGGTGCGTAGCCGGGATAAAACTTTATTTGAGCGATCTGCATTACTTTGGACGCATGTTTGTTGAATGTGATTAATTTCTGCGGAAATGGGTTCGTTCAATGTAAGTATGATGTCATCATTCGTCGGGTTTGTTACTTCAATTACACCGAATTGGTTGGATACCTTAGTTAAGCAAGGATTAATTTTACAACTCGAAACAACTTGTTCGTCTATGAAAGCCTCACCGTCATGGACATCTACAGGAATATTAACGAGCTTTGATGAATTTGCGGGAATTATTTCCTCAAATAAATTGTTGTTGCAGGAATCATGTATTCGGATGGGGACTGTGGATGTTTCGGTCTTCAATATGTTATTTTTTAAATCAATCTTTGCTTTCCATTTTGATAACAGATCAAGGCCAATAAGACCATCAAAGTGGTTGTGAAATTTATAGACGAATAGTTTTATGTCTCGCGTGTCTCTGAATTCAGGAAAACACGGTATTGTCATAGAATACTTATTTACTGTCGTTGCATGTACATTGGTCACCTCAAAAGGGTCAAATGACAGCGGGAAGTCCGGAAAGTAAGTTTGAACTGCGTCGGGGCTTATGAAGGATCTATTAGCCCCGGTATCAATTAAAAACTTTAGAGGGGGGTTTGAGATGTTAATGAATGGCAACTGCCGCTGTGCTTGCAGATTTAGTTCTATTTTAACTTTTTGGATTTCGGATCCTTCTGAAAAAAAGAGTCTGGATTATTTTGGGAATCGGCGGGTGTCTGATTGCTCTCCACACGAGCATCATGACTGATATTCGAATGAGGAACGGCTAAGTTGTCGATGGTTTCGTAAGCTGTATTGTCATAGTAATTATATTCGTCAGCGTATGTGAACATTGGTTCGTAAGCTTCAGGTACTCCGTAATAGTGCGTAGAGTCATAGGGGTTGTAGTAGTCAAAGCAATCATTTAAGTTAATTTCGTAGGCTCTGAACTGGTTCGGTGCTGTATTTCTGAAGGTAGGCCGATTGGGGTTATTCTGAGTGGGGGGCAGTGGTCTTGTTACAAAGTGGCTGACTCCACTCATTGGTATTGGTCCTTGATTAGAGTTCCTATTCGGCAACTTAAAAACGTTACTCTGGGGGTTATAATTCGGTGGGGTTGCGCGGAAAATCTGTTGGGTGCGAGATGGCATTCTAGGAGCAGGATTATTGAAGGGCACGGGCCTCCATGGTTGTGGTTGCGGCGTAAATTGCTGCCAATTATTCGGTTGCGGTAGTACGTTGAATGGCCTGTGCAAGGGCATATTGGCCATGGGGGTAAAGGTAAACGGTTTCTGAAATGCAGGTGTCTTCCTACCTGTTGCCTGCTCGTTGCGTTGCTGTACGTAAATGGCATTACTTTCTTCCTGAACAAATTCTAATGCCCGTTCAATACTTTCAGGACGCATACATCGTATTCGAGAACCCAGAGGTTCGTTCAATCCGCGAACAAAAGCTTGCATGGTAAGTCTTTTGTATAGGTCTCTTTTGGACTCGATGGTTGTTCCTAAAGTTTCATGCAAGGTCACATAGGTCATGATAGTACTGAACAAAGTTTGGCATCGTTCATAAAATTCCTGTGGGGTGCTCGAACCTTGAGCTAGCAAAGCGAGGTCGTTGTAGAGGGCTGTCTCATCACGCTGATCAGAAAAAATATTAATTAACGCTGACCTGATACCATTCCAGTTTTCAGGAACACCATTAGTATTAATTGTCCGGGCCGCAGGGCCTGTGACTTTATTAAGGATGCCATTAAGTAGAGCAAGATTCGTTAATTCGGCTCCCGGGTTATTCGAAACGTAAGTAAGTACTAACTGGTCGCACAGACGTATAAATCTTGTTAAAGTATTGGGGTTCCCGTCAAAATCGGGCACTACACGCAACGCCTTGTATATTGAGTCAAGGTCGGTTTGCGCCATATTATCACTTAAATTTCTATTCATATCTACTAAATTATTCCTACTTATTCTCCTAGGAGGTAGGGTCTCCTGGGATCTCTGGTTCCCGGGATAAAAAATGTTGACAGTTAATATTGGGAATGGAAAAGGATAGCAACACAATAGAAAATTCTTAGTATATAAAACTCACAGTTTCATCATCGGTCTCCGGTATCGATAGCTGGATACTCCTCCGGCTGCAACCGCCCGTAGGTTCTGGATTCCAAAGTCGCGAACGTTCCCGATATAAGAGAGTCTTTACACGATTTTTGCGTAAATAGTTCGCACTCCCGAACTTCACTCGACTGCGCCACTTATGGTTTCGGGCAGCGGAGGATGGAGATGAATGATCTTAGTCCAATTTAAGCACACACGATTTAATTAATTAATACAAGAAATAAATTATTTTAATTATGAACGAGTGAAACCGGTCGATGTAAGATCCGAATTAAGTAATTGTCTTCCCTCGTTCTGTTAGCGCGGAGCGGCGACCTCCCACGTCGCTGGGAGCCGGGCACAGGTGTCTCGCGGTGATTCAGTCTTCGCCGTAGCTGCTATGTGATACTTTGCCGATACTAGTGGTGCCGTATGGGTTCGCCTGGGTATTTAGTGTTAACCCATAACACTCTTCACAACATCAACATCAACAACAACATCAACATGGGAATGACACATGTTAACTAAAAGTGTTTCGTCGGCATCTGTCATTCCCATACATTTTATTATTTTCTATTGGCGTTAGCGCTATATGTGTTTGTGTAAATATGTTGTATATTGTTACTTGCACTGCCCATTTTTTTTTCCGCTTTGCCGTAAGGTTTGACTGCTAGAGAATGCCATATGGCATTAGGTCCGCCTTTTGTACTTACTATAGGTTTTCTTTTGTGTATTTATTTATTTAAACTTAAGTTTATATAAACAAATTTTGGAAATAATTTATAATAGCTTATTTTGTCTGTGTAACGGCCATATTATCAATTAGATAGTCACCCAGCGACAGAATCCGACAAAATTTCAGACATCAATAAAATGATAAATTAACTAGCTACTGAAAAGTCAGAAAAAATATTAATAAATATTTTTGTCTTTATTTCGGTTCAGTTACATTTGCTCTATAATATTCAAGATAAATCATACAAAAAAAGACAACGCATTCTTCATTTAAATCTACTTAATTACTTCCGGGTGGAAAGTTTGCCTGCAAAAGTTGAATAAAGCATCTTAGAATAACATTTTAAAAATGAAATCAACAAAAAAACGCTATTATAAATTAATGCTTTTCAAAACCGTATTTTCCTGGAGTAAGCATATCAAGCTAACGACCCGAGCGACGAATTTTGAGGAGTTACAATCGCCATAGGTTCAATTGCAAACGTTCAATGAAGTATATTTAACGTAACGTTTGGCTGTCGCTAGGATTTGTCCTCGCGTGTTTACTATAAGGTGACAAATACAAGACGCTCAGTATTCATTATTGTGGTCTCAACGTGCACGTGATTTAACAGATCTTTGCATTATGATGGTAGGTATAATAAGATTGTTGTTACATTGCGTATTGAAAGTAATAGTTTGAATTATAGTTGAACTAATTGTATGATACATATACATATAATCGAATGCTGTATCGGTTACACTATGTCAACAAGTAAGTGAAGTCAGCCAGGCGAGCGCCTTCAGTCCTGTGGAACCTTTGCTAACAGGGATTGCCCCGACTCCCTGCATGGTTCCACTACGACGGCGGGTGCAACAGACCACCTAGCACACTAGGTTTTATGTCCGACGTAAAGCATTTGTCCCTCTTGCACTCGCATATTGGCCAGAATGGGACAAATGCTTTATGTCCGACATAAAACTTAGTGTGCTAGGGGGTCAGATGCGCATAGCGCCTGGCTCTCCTTCCAGTCCGTCGCCGGCGAAGCGGATCCGCGAGAGGATCGTTTTCGCGAGCCCGCTCCGCAGCCTCCTTGTGTGACATTACGGCGTGACAGGAGGCCACCGCTCTCCACGCCTCCTTGCTATTGAGCATGGCGTTGACGACATTTGACAGCGAGAGGTTTGCCCGTATTACCACCTGTACGGTAATCCGCACAGTACACTCTTCACAAAGTGTGAAGCGCCGTCTCGACAGGCGCGCCACATTCGTGACAGCAGGGGGGGTTACCTACCAATTTATGGCTCGGTCACTGGTCACACATCCACGTCTCAGGAGAGCTAACATCGACGCAAACCCAGCCCAGCTGAACAACCTGACATTAGGATTCTTAGTAAACTTGTCTTAACTGACGCGACTGATAACTGTTATTAGTAGATTGTACAAGAAGTGCATTAAACAACCCTCGGGCGACTTGTTTCGGAATCATCTCTGATAAAACATATAGGTGACGTTTTGTCTCATTATCTCTATATGCTGTGTGTAGGTTGCGTCAAACAGATTTTTCGTGTTCTATCTAGTACATCAAATAGAGTCCTCTGCCTTTCAATTCGATTTCAAGTAAATGTCATCATATCAGCCGAAAGACGTCCACTGCTGGACATAGGTCTCCCCCAAAGAGTGCCAAAGCGACCGATCCCGCGCCACCCGCATCCAGCGGACTCGCGCAACCATTACCAGGTCATCAGTCCACCTTAAAGTAAATGTAATGAAAACTACAAAAACACTACACGCGTGCCTAATATAATTGAGGAGTTCCCTCAATTCCTAATGGATCCCGTCATCAAACTAGATTTTTGAAAAAATGGGACCAATCTGGAAGCATATACTTACCGAATTGAGAACCTCCTCCTTTTTTTTTGAAGACGGTTAAAAATAAATAAATATTTGCGGCAAATCTGATTTATGTAAGACCTAATCTCAAACTAAGCAAAGCTCTGGGTATATACATACTAGATGAGTATAAACAAATTTATATAGAGAAATAAATAATTAAAAACAATTGAAGCTAACCTTGTGTTGTGTAGTCCTGCAGAGAGATGCCGCACGGCCGACGCCGATTTTACCTACTTTACACACTAGAGCTTAAAAAGGCATAGTATACGTACACCCAACATTATGACGAACACGTCAATAACATGAGAATTGATAAGTACAGCCTATGCATTGCGTTTTTAGGTTGGTGTTGGTACAATGAATCTAAATCTCAAGACAGCCGACGTCGACGCAAATCGGGCCCAACTGTGATCTCACTGATCCTTTAAAGGAATATGTAATTATCCGCCGTCCGCAGCCCCCGGCTCGGTGCCCTAATCCGAGCACCATCATACATAATCGTGTTAGTTGATTGAATCGCTTACGAGCTGACCGCTTATCAAATTAATTTACCGTCGTAACAGCAGCGTTGGATTAAAATGGCTGATTAAACTACATCATATTCGTACACTATTGAATAGATGGCATCATTGCTAAATTCACATTACCGCCTTGCTTTTTGGGGTAACAAAGTGGTCTATGCGTTCAAATACCATTCTTGGGGTGAATAAGTAGATACTCTAATTATTATTAGAATGGGGTTGAACCATGGGACTGTATTACGAGTGCGACATCTATAGTACATTGTTTAACGAGGGGCGTAAGTGGAATATTGCGAACAAGTCTATCAGAAGACCGACGCCGAAGGCGGAGGGCTTTTGATGACTCGAGTTTGCAATATTCTTACGCCCGTGTTATACACAATGTTTTTCATCAGATTTGCGAGGAAATAGGTACATACATTTTAGATGAAATTAATAAAAACCGTAATAAAAACTGCAACATGTCAGTCGTCCATTTTGTTGAATTTGACGTGAGGCGCGAATGGCAAAGACCCTTCGGTATACAGCAACGATTTGAAAATACTTAAAAACATACATTCGAGCAAGTGTGATGAAAAATACATTTGTAATAAATACTAAATATTAAATTGCAGTCAAATTTACTATAAAGATATGATTTATACATATTAAAAGTTGGTTGTAGCACTTGTAGCAAACTTTTGAAGATATGAAATACACCTTGGCTGATTAGAAACAACCTCAGTCCGAAGTGAAGTATGAGTGGGTTCTATATTTTAAAACTAAACTCAACAGCCCGTGGGAAGTAAAACGGCTATAACTGCTCTGTACGCTCGCAAGTAATAACGCCATTGACGAGCAAGTGTGATGATTGATGAAAAATAAATTTAAATAGCACTGATCTAACCATTAGTTACAATACATAACTAGGTACGTAGCAATTTCCGTGTTGAATGACTTTGGTTAATCATATATTGTATTGTACATAGCCTATGTAGGGTATAGACATTTTTACGTGGCTTGCGCTCTCAATTCTTGATTACTTGATATTCTTATCTAATTTTAGATTATAAGGTTAACAGATTTCAATTCAACCTACTTAACTGTTGCCATGTGAACGCCTGTAAAGGACTCTAATCAGCCACTTTAAGCTACACCAGTGTTGTGGGCGTATCTAATCCATCCATCTTAACTTTATTCAAATATAATTACGTCAGTTGGTTGCATCGCTCACCACCCGACCGCTACTTAAATTATCATCAACTGACATCCTAATTTTTCAACATTTTCATTGAAGCGTAGTGGTGCTTATGAAATTGGTAAAAACGATTGAAATATTACCGACGATTTAAAGCATCGCATTAAAATTTACCAAATCGATTAAAAATATTTATTTATACTTGCTAATTAGGTACTAGTGCGTTTCAGTAGCAAGGATACGGAATTGTATTGTCTGGTCATTACTTTTATTTCGTTAAGGTATATGTACATTGAAGCGTATATATTGGTGTTAAAAGAATTGGTAAAGAGAATATATACAACTGTACTAATAATAACGAGATAATGTATATATAAGCTTTGAAAGTTGGTCAGCATGACATGACCCTACATCTCGATTATCAAATCACACATATTATAAATGTGAAAATTCGTTGATGTTGTCAGAGAGACATAATAAGGAGCATCCGAAGGAAATTGTATTTATACAACATAAATTAAAAACTTCAATAGCGCGATGCAGAACATCACCAATTTTCACACTTATTCTAGCCTTAGTAGGTAATTCTTCAGTTTTTTGTTGGCGTCTTAACTTCGTCAAACCAGGGGCCGTAGACAAGGTTACAATCGACAACCGCTAACGCCAATAGAAAACTAATAAAATGTATGGGAATGACAGATGTCAACGAAAAGTGTTTCGTCGGCATCTGTCATTCCCATACATTTTATTACTTTCTATTGGCGTTAGCGCTTGCCGATTGTAACCTTGTCTAGGCCCCCTGGTGCAAGTTTGTAAGGAGAAACGATATAAAAGAGTTCCACGCGGACGAAGTCGCGGGCAGAAGCTAGTACCCATTATATGGCGACGTTAACAAAAACACAAATGCAATTTCTATCATATTTATTTAATCTTTATTGCACAAAAGAATATCTCATGGTACAAAAGGCGTACGTAATGCTATAAAGCATTCTCTAACAGTCAACCTTAAGTCAAAGCAGATAAAATGGGATCATAGGTGGGTAAGGCCGTTATTTCTTGTTCCTTCCAGTTTAAAGTAATCCATTTAAATGGCTGATTGGCGTAACACACTAACACGTAACATTTATTAAAATGTCAACGATTTAAACTGCTTAATCAGCAACAATAAATAACGGTCTTACCCAGGTAGGCAACTAAACTAATATTTTAAACAGAAAGTGTCTGTGAGATTGTAGCTTTGTAAGTTTGTATGTTTTGGGTAATCTCCGGAACCCCTTATCCGAAGATCTGGATGGTTTATAGGCAGTATTATATCCCGTCGGTTTACCTGCATTTTTTGCAATAACCGAGCGAAGCCGCGCGGTAAGCTAGTACCTATAATTGTAATCTAAAATTTTTTCTCATACGTTATCTAACAAGTTCTGAAAAACTTAAATTTTCCGCAATGCTTTATGCAAATTCGACCTGGACCACCACCTGGTGCATCTGGGCCACCAGAAGCTAAGACCTGTTAAATAGGCAAATAAAATAGGTACGTGTACGTGTGCTGGCGTACATTTCAGCTTTTGTTTAGAGATAAACCTGGACTTGGTATCGGAATAAAAGATCGAACGTGATTAGAAAAATGATCTCAAAACGTGAAATGTGTAATTTGGTGCTCAAATAAGTCAGAATTCCTGGCGTTAGCGCGTTTTAAAGAAGTAATACAAGAGTCAATCAACTACTTCTTATTTGCATGGTGTCCCATTAGGGAAGATAAAACATGACAGAAATATTTAGATAACATGGACTTTAAACTAGCTTAGAAAATAGCCACTAAAAAGGGCTGAACATGTCTCCAAGTCCCTACCGTTGGTGGATTTAGACTCTTGAAATCACAGTTTTAAAAAGTGACTGTCTTTTTCTAAGTGATCGAATTAGAAATAGACGGATAGTGTATCTTGCCGCGACACAACTCGCGCGCAGTCTTGTGATAACCGTGCTCTTTACGTAACTGGCAACTAACGACTGAAAAAAGTTGATTCACCCAAGACATATTGATTTTTTGGTTTATTATACCGTATTATAGTTGCCACAAGGCCATAACCATAACTATTACAATACTGTAACAAACGACATTACAGACAATTCATAAAACAAACAAAACGAAATTTTGACAATTTACTCTTCAAGGGCTGGACGAAAAATGTGCGAAAGATTATTTAAATGAAATTGTGAATTCGGCGAAAAAAAATCCCTATGGATGAATATCAACTTTTGACAACTGTGATGACCACAAACTTCGGCACAATAAATAAAACCGGACAAGTGCGAATCGGACTCGCAAACCGAGGGTTCCGTACAAAATTACAAATGTAGTGTATCGCTTTCAGATTTTTCCTTGTAGGTACTTTTTGCATAAATTAATATTTTATGGTACAAAAGGTGGACCTGATGCTAAAAAGCATAAAATATGGGCAGTGCACCTTAATTTAAACAAAATATCTTTATCAGGTCTAAGGATAGGATTGATAGTACGATCTACCTACTCGATACTACTTGTAGTATAAGACTATATTACTTGCCACATAGTTCTAGGTCTACGAAAAGTATCCTGTCAATTTTGATTCTCTTGAGTGTCGAAGTATGCGTTTTAGCGGCATAAACGTCCATATCCACTATATAAGTTAACTTAGAAGTTAGATTTTTTCACAGATTCAAGAGACTGTAGACTTGAGTATATGGTTTTCATTTCAACTCGATACCTCGACGCGTTCTTGGGATAACGGGTCTTGACAGACAGATAAACGGACAACAAAGAAATCCTATAAGAGTTAAGTTTTATAGAGGTACGAAACCCTAAATAAAGGCTCAAAACATTAGAATCGTCTGTAAAATAAGAATAGGTAAATATTAGTACCTACATAGTTTACAAATATTAGCTTCTTTATTTACAAAGCAAAGATGAGTGAAACTTATGTAAATGTTATTTCTTGGGTGTTATTATAGAGATTACGAGAATAAATAATATACGAACAAGAAGTTCTTCTAATAAATTGTTTGCTTAGTTTGTTAAATCACTATAAAGTCTTAAATGTATAATTTTGCCCATATGTATTGTACCATAGCTTAATTAGGTTAAGTATATTGCAACACCCAAAATGGGTGCATGTTGATACTGTTCACTCCATTTAAAACACATGTAAGCAATTAAATAAATAAATAAAAGTTTAAATATAAAAAAAAATTCAAATAATTGATAACTAACATGCGTACTGTTCAGATACAACTATTTATGATACAAGTTCGGAAGTAAAAAGTTAACTTAATTAACAAACAACGATCGACGAACATAGAATATTTAATTGTTTCAGTATCATAAAACAACATTTTGCAATGCATTACACAAGGAAATATAAAATTTTTGGAAATATTTGGGTGACAGTTAATACACGTATTGAAGTTATGATTATGAATGGTACAGAGACAACTATAGAGTGTTTTAAAGCAAAGGATTTGCTCAAACAGCCAGAAATGTGCGAAACATACTCAAGTATTGTTTTATGTCGTTTTAAATTAAAACGTAGTCTGACCAACAACCGTGTCAAGAGCTGAACGCTGAAAACAAAAACTCGCTGTTTGAGACTAGACCACAATTTTTCTATATGTTTTACACCGTTTTCGAGGCATGTCGATAAGATCACCCCGCTTTCATAATAACCCCAGCTACAAGTGAAGTTCTACGTTACATAATGTTTATTTATCGTAAAAAATATATAACAGGCCGACCTAAAACTTGCGCGGATTCGAAATAAAAACGGCTTTTTTCTCGCGTCCCCGAAAGGGTGGCGTGGGAGTTTGCGCGTGCCTGTATTAATGACTAAAGTACGTGACCGTTGTCCCTTGCCCCGGTGCGTACGACACGAATGGAACAAATCGCTGTCTCGTATACGATTGACGGATACCCTAATATATTCTTTATAGAAAACACCCAATACAATTTGGAGTCGACTTTAACACTTTTTAGGGTTAATTATAGTTCGCTTGCCCGCTTCGAAGGGAATTCAATTTGGACAAGATTGTTGGAAGCACTCGGCCAAAGTGCATGGTGTCCGTTACCAACCCTCGGCCGGGCTAAAGGAGCATTCCAACGATTGTTACGCGATACTCTACACTTATTATCAACTTACGTACAACACTGCGGTAGATGCATTATGTGATCTTTCATTATGTAGTTTTGTTCATCATCAAATATCAGTCTCAAATAGTGAGACTGACTTGTCTCAACTATGTACAAAAGTTAATGATACTAATACTTTTTTATATACGCAAGATTGAAAGGACAGCTATTATGTAGGGGCAAGTGTTGTACCTGTTGACGCTTTTACCTATGGACACTGACGATATTAAAAAAAAGAACAGACCATAGACAAATATCGTCTACATATCTAAATAGTATTTGTTTGATATGGTAACACTAGTTAGACGCCATTTTTATAAATGGACGGAAATGTGAGCTCCCGGCTGTTAAAAGTTTTTGTGCCAAAAAGTATGTTATTACTTCAATTTTCAAAGGTTTTTTTTTTTAAATACTGTTATGAATGCGACTGCTTTTGTTATCACATATATAATTTTAATGTTTGATCACTGTTTTCATATATTTTTGTTTACCGCCGGTATAGTTTTAAAAATGATCGGTAACGGTTTAAAAATAAAAGTGTAGAATTTGTACCTGTAGACCCTGTTACCTGAATGTACCTATGGACTTTCCATAGGTTCAACATTGCTGATTGTACCTTTGGACGATTCAATATATCTTAATGTTAGCTTTTAATGCAGTGCCTCGTAGTTAAATTGGACAAATACGAATCAAGATATGCCCCAATACTTTAAGTGATTCGATTCGGGAAGTAAATTAAGGATGTTTTTTGCGAAAAACTGCTAAAAAATACAAAATTCCAAAGTCAACAATTTTTAAGTACCAGAGATTATATCTGGGTAAAAATCTTGGACAGTCGCTTGGAAGTCTTGAAAAATAACGTCAAAAAAGAGTGTTTGATGATTGTGAGGAGCAACAACTGTATGATTATTTAAAAATTATTATTATTATTAATCGACTTGGTGTTTCGGTGGAGTATGGCGAACAAACTGCATTTTAACCCTTCCAAGTGTTATGTGTGTACATTTAGCCGCTCTCGTGCCGCCATATATGCTCAATATATGTTAGGGTCAGAGCCGATAAATCGTGTCTTCTCCGTCAAGGATTTGGGTGTAATGTTCGACTCGCGCCTCACCTTTCACGAGCATATTTCTTCTCTTGCCACCAGCTGCTTTCGGAGGCTAAGTTTTGTGGTCCGAAACCTCCGCCACTTTCACGACCCGGTGGCCATAAAAATGGTATATAATGCCTTAGTAAGGAGTAAGCTAGAGACTTCGTCGATCGTGTGGAACCCCTATGAATCAACGTATGCGTTACTTCTTGAGAAGGTTCATAAAGCGTTTTTAAGGTTCCTTTATAAAAAAACTTTCGGATATTACCCGTATCTTTACCCAACGAAGTACCTTCTCGGTTCCCTTGGGTACAACTCCTTGGAGGTCAGGCGAAATTGTCAGCTGATGATCTCGGCATGTCAGGCCTTGCGTGGCGAGTCGGACTGTCCCGAACTTGTAGAGCGTCTGGTGCAATTGTTTGTCCCGGATGTCCCGAGGATAGCCCTGAGACCTCGACAGCGCGACTTATTGGCTGTGCCGCCGTCGAGCACCGTGTCGCTCAGGAACTCGCCGTTGCCTCGCGCCCTCTCACTTCTCAATGCGCTCCTGACATCAACACCCGAGTGCGACTTGTTTCGGAATCATCTCTGATAAAACATATAGGTGACGTTTTGTCTCATTATCTCTATATGCTGTGTGTAGGTTGCGTCAAACAGATTTTTCGTGTTCTATCTAGTACATCAAATAGAGTCCTCTGCCTTTCAATTCGATTTCAAGTAAATGTCATCATATCAGCCGAAAGACGTCCACTGCTGGACATAGGTCTCCCCCAAAGAGTGCCAAAGCGACCGATCCCACGCCACCCGCATCCAGCGGACTCGCGCAACCATTACCAGGTCATCAGTCCACCTTAAAGTAAATGTAATGAAAACTACAAAAACACTACACGCGTGCCTAATATAATTGAGGAGTTCCCTCAATTCCTAATGGATCCCGTCATCAAACTAGATTTTTGAAAAAATGGGACCAATCTGGAAGCATATACTTACCGAATTGAGAACCTCCTCCTTTTTTTTTGAAGACGGTTAAAAATAAATAAATATTTGCGGCAAATCTGATTTATGTAAGACCTAATCTCAAACTAAGCAAAGCTCTGGGTATATACATACTAGATGAGTATAAACAAATTTATATAGAGAAATAAATAATTAAAAACAATTGAAGCTAACCTTGTGTTGTGTAGTCCTGCAGAGAGATGCCGCACGGCCGACGCCGATTTTACCTACTTTACACACTAGAGCTTAAAAAGGCATAGTATACGTACACCCAACATTATGACGAACACGTCAATAACATGAGAATTGATAAGTACAGCCTATGCATTGCGTTTTTAGGTTGGTGTTGGTACAATGAATCTAAATCTCAAGACAGCCGACGTCGACGCAAATCGGGCCCAACTGTGATCTCACTGATCCTTTAAAGGAATATGTAATTATCCGCCGTCCGCAGCCCCCGGCTCGGTGCCCTAATCCGAGCACCATCATACATAATCGTGTTAGTTGATTGAATCGCTTACGAGCTGACCGCTTATCAAATTAATTTACCGTCGTAACAGCAGCGTTGGATTAAAATGGCTGATTAAACTACATCATATTCGTACACTATTGAATAGATGGCATCATTGCTAAATTCACATTACCGCCTTGCTTTTTGGGGTAACAAAGTGGTCTATGCGTTCAAATACCATTCTTGGGGTGAATAAGTAGATACTCTAATTATTATTAGAATGGGGTTGAACCATGGGACTGTATTACGAGTGCGACATCTATAGTACATTGTTTAACGAGGGGCGTAAGTGGAATATTGCGAACAAGTCTATCAGAAGACCGACGCCGAAGGCGGAGGGCTTTTGATGACTCGAGTTTGCAATATTCTTACGCCCGTGTTATACACAATGTTTTTCATCAGATTTGCGAGGAAATAGGTACATACATTTTAGATGAAATTAATAAAAACCGTAATAAAAACTGCAACATGTCAGTCGTCCATTTTGTTGAATTTGACGTGAGGCGCGAATGGCAAAGACCCTTCGGTATACAGCAACGATTTGAAAATACTTAAAAACATACATTCGAGCAAGTGTGATGAAAAATACATTTGTAATAAATACTAAATATTAAATTGCAGTCAAATTTACTATAAAGATATGATTTATACATATTAAAAGTTGGTTGTAGCACTTGTAGCAAACTTTTGAAGATATGAAATACACCTTGGCTGATTAGAAACAACCTCAGTCCGAAGTGAAGTATGAGTGGGTTCTATATTTTAAAACTAAACTCAACAGCCCGTGGGAAGTAAAACGGCTATAACTGCTCTGTACGCTCGCAAGTAATAACGCCATTGACGAGCAAGTGTGATGATTGATGAAAAATAAATTTAAATAGCACTGATCTAACCATTAGTTACAATACATAACTAGGTACGTAGCAATTTCCGTGTTGAATGACTTTGGTTAATCATATATTGTATTGTACATAGCCTATGTAGGGTATAGACATTTTTACGTGGCTTGCGCTCTCAATTCTTGATTACTTGATATTCTTATCTAATTTTAGATTATAAGGTTAACAGATTTCAATTCAACCTACTTAACTGTTGCCATGTGAACGCCTGTAAAGGACTCTAATCAGCCACTTTAAGCTACACCAGTGTTGTGGGCGTATCTAATCCATCCATCTTAACTTTATTCAAATATAATTACGTCAGTTGGTTGCATCGCTCACCACCCGACCGCTACTTAAATTATCATCAACTGACATCCTAATTTTTCAACATTTTCATTGAAGCGTAGTGGTGCTTATGAAATTGGTAAAAACGATTGAAATATTACCGACGATTTAAAGCATCGCATTAAAATTTACCAAATCGATTAAAAATATTTATTTATACTTGCTAATTAGGTACTAGTGCGTTTCAGTAGCAAGGATACGGAATTGTATTGTCTGGTCATTACTTTTATTTCGTTAAGGTATATGTACATTGAAGCGTATATATTGGTGTTAAAAGAATTGGTAAAGAGAATATATACAACTGTACTAATAATAACGAGATAATGTATATATAAGCTTTGAAAGTTGGTCAGCATGACATGACCCTACATCTCGATTATCAAATCACACATATTATAAATGTGAAAATTCGTTGATGTTGTCAGAGAGACATAATAAGGAGCATCCGAAGGAAATTGTATTTATACAACATAAATTAAAAACTTCAATAGCGCGATGCAGAACATCACCAATTTTCACACTTATTCTAGCCTTAGTAGGTAATTCTTCAGTTTTTTGTTGGCGTCTTAACTTCGTCAAACCAGGGGCCGTAGACAAGGTTACAATCGACAACCGCTAACGCCAATAGAAAACTAATAAAATGTATGGGAATGACAGATGTCAACGAAAAGTGTTTCGTCGGCATCTGTCATTCCCATACATTTTATTACTTTCTATTGGCGTTAGCGCTTGCCGATTGTAACCTTGTCTAGGCCCCCTGGTGCAAGTTTGTAAGGAGAAACGATATAAAAGAGTTCCACGCGGACGAAGTCGCGGGCAGAAGCTAGTACCCATTATATGGCGACGTTAACAAAAACACAAATGCAATTTCTATCATATTTATTTAATCTTTATTGCACAAAAGAATATCTCATGGTACAAAAGGCGTACGTAATGCTATAAAGCATTCTCTAACAGTCAACCTTAAGTCAAAGCAGATAAAATGGGATCATAGGTGGGTAAGGCCGTTATTTCTTGTTCCTTCCAGTTTAAAGTAATCCATTTAAATGGCTGATTGGCGTAACACACTAACACGTAACATTTATTAAAATGTCAACGATTTAAACTGCTTAATCAGCAACAATAAATAACGGTCTTACCCAGGTAGGCAACTAAACTAATATTTTAAACAGAAAGTGTCTGTGAGATTGTAGCTTTGTAAGTTTGTATGTTTTGGGTAATCTCCGGAACCCCTTATCCGAAGATCTGGATGGTTTATAGGCAGTATTATATCCCGTCGGTTTACCTGCATTTTTTGCAATAACCGAGCGAAGCCGCGCGGTAAGCTAGTACCTATAATTGTAATCTAAAATTTTTTCTCATACGTTATCTAACAAGTTCTGAAAAACTTAAATTTTCCGCAATGCTTTATGCAAATTCGACCTGGACCACCACCTGGTGCATCTGGGCCACCAGAAGCTAAGACCTGTTAAATAGGCAAATAAAATAGGTACGTGTACGTGTGCTGGCGTACATTTCAGCTTTTGTTTAGAGATAAACCTGGACTTGGTATCGGAATAAAAGATCGAACGTGATTAGAAAAATGATCTCAAAACGTGAAATGTGTAATTTGGTGCTCAAATAAGTCAGAATTCCTGGCGTTAGCGCGTTTTAAAGAAGTAATACAAGAGTCAATCAACTACTTCTTATTTGCATGGTGTCCCATTAGGGAAGATAAAACATGACAGAAATATTTAGATAACATGGACTTTAAACTAGCTTAGAAAATAGCCACTAAAAAGGGCTGAACATGTCTCCAAGTCCCTACCGTTGGTGGATTTAGACTCTTGAAATCACAGTTTTAAAAAGTGACTGTCTTTTTCTAAGTGATCGAATTAGAAATAGACGGATAGTGTATCTTGCCGCGACACAACTCGCGCGCAGTCTTGTGATAACCGTGCTCTTTACGTAACTGGCAACTAACGACTGAAAAAAGTTGATTCACCCAAGACATATTGATTTTTTGGTTTATTATACCGTATTATAGTTGCCACAAGGCCATAACCATAACTATTACAATACTGTAACAAACGACATTACAGACAATTCATAAAACAAACAAAACGAAATTTTGACAATTTACTCTTCAAGGGCTGGACGAAAAATGTGCGAAAGATTATTTAAATGAAATTGTGAATTCGGCGAAAAAAAATCCCTATGGATGAATATCAACTTTTGACAACTGTGATGACCACAAACTTCGGCACAATAAATAAAACCGGACAAGTGCGAATCGGACTCGCAAACCGAGGGTTCCGTACAAAATTACAAATGTATGTGTATCGCTTTCAGATTTTTCCTTGTAGGTACTTTTTGCATAAATTAATATTTTATGGTACAAAAGGTGGACCTGATGCTAAAAAGCATAAAATATGGGCAGTGCACCTTAATTTAAACAAAATATCTTTATCAGGTCTAAGGATAGGATTGATAGTACGATCTACCTACTCGATACTACTTGTAGTATAAGACTATATTACTTGCCACATAGTTCTAGGTCTACGAAAAGTATCCTGTCAATTTTGATTCTCTTGAGTGTCGAAGTATGCGTTTTAGCGGCATAAACGTCCATATCCACTATATAAGTTAACTTAGAAGTTAGATTTTTTCACAGATTCAAGAGACTGTAGACTTGAGTATATGGTTTTCATTTCAACTCGATACCTCGACGCGTTCTTGGGATAACGGGTCTTGACAGACAGATAAACGGACAACAAAGAAATCCTATAAGAGTTAAGTTTTATAGAGGTACGAAACCCTAAATAAAGGCTCAAAACATTAGAATCGTCTGTAAAATAAGAATAGGTAAATATTAGTACCTACATAGTTTACAAATATTAGCTTCTTTATTTACAAAGCAAAGATGAGTGAAACTTATGTAAATGTTATTTCTTGGGTGTTATTATAGAGATTACGAGAATAAATAATATACGAACAAGAAGTTCTTCTAATAAATTGTTTGCTTAGTTTGTTAAATCACTATAAAGTCTTAAATGTATAATTTTGCCCATATGTATTGTACCATAGCTTAATTAGGTTAAGTATATTGCAACACCCAAAATGGGTGCATGTTGATACTGTTCACTCCATTTAAAACACATGTAAGCAATTAAATAAATAAATAAAAGTTTAAATATAAAAAAAAATTCAAATAATTGATAACTAACATGCGTGCTGTTCAGATACAACTATTTATGATACAAGTTCGGAAGTAAAAAGTTAACTTAATTAACAAACAACGATCGACGAACATAGAATATTTAATTGTTTCAGTATCATAAAACAACATTTTGCAATGCATTACACAAGGAAATATAAAATTTTTGGAAATATTTGGGTGACAGTTAATACACGTATTGAAGTTATGATTATGAATGGTACAGAGACAACTATAGAGTGTTTTAAAGCAAAGGATTTGCTCAAACAGCCAGAAATGTGCGAAACATACTCAAGTATTGTTTTATGTCGTTTTAAATTAAAACGTAGTCTGACCAACAACCGTGTCAAGAGCTGAACGCTGAAAACAAAAACTCGCTGTTTGAGACTAGACCACAATTTTTCTATATGTTTTACACCGTTTTCGAGGCATGTCGATAAGATCACCCCGCTTTCATAATAACCCCAGCTACAAGTGAAGTTCTACGTTACATAATGTTTATTTATCGTAAAAAATATATAACAGGCCGACCTAAAACTTGCGCGGATTCGAAATAAAAACGGCTTTTTTCTCGCGTCCCCGAAAGGGTGGCGTGGGAGTTTGCGCGTGCCTGTATTAATGACTAAAGTACGTGACCGTTGTCCCTTGCCCCGGTGCGTACGACACGAATGGAACAAATCGCTGTCTCGTATACGATTGACGGATACCCTAATATATTCTTTATAGAAAACACCCAATACAATTTGGAGTCGACTTTAACACTTTTTAGGGTTAATTATAGTTCGCTTGCCCGCTTCGAAGGGAATTCAATTTGGACAAGATTGTTGGAAGCACTCGGCCAAAGTGCATGGTGTCCGTTACCAACCCTCGGCCGGGCTAAAGGAGCATTCCAACGATTGTTACGCGATACTCTACACTTATTATCAACTTACGTACAACACTGCGGTAGATGCATTATGTGATCTTTCATTATGTAGTTTTGTTCATCATCAAATATCAGTCTCAAATAGTGAGACTGACTTGTCTCAACTATGTACAAAAGTTAATGATACTAATACTTTTTTATATACGCAAGATTGAAAGGACAGCTATTATGTAGGGGCAAGTGTTGTACCTGTTGACGCTTTTACCTATGGACACTGACGATATTAAAAAAAAGAACAGACCATAGACAAATATCGTCTACATATCTAAATAGTATTTGTTTGATATGGTAACACTAGTTAGACGCCATTTTTATAAATGGACGGAAATGTGAGCTCCCGGCTGTTAAAAGTTTTTGTGCCAAAAAGTATGTTATTACTTCAATTTTCAAAGGTTTTTTTTTTTAAATACTGTTATGAATGCGACTGCTTTTGTTATCACATATATAATTTTAATGTTTGATCACTGTTTTCATATATTTTTGTTTACCGCCGGTATAGTTTTAAAAATGATCGGTAACGGTTTAAAAATAAAAGTGTAGAATTTGTACCTGTAGACCCTGTTACCTGAATGTACCTATGGACTGTCCATAGGTTCAACATTGCTGATTGTACCTTTGGACGATTCAATATATCTTAATGTTAGCTTTTAATGCAGTGCCTCGTAGTTAAATTGGACAAATACGAATCAAGATATGCCCCAATACTTTAAGTGATTCGATTCGGGAAGTAAATTAAGGATGTTTTTTGCGAAAAACTGCTAAAAAATACAAAATTCCAAAGTCAACAATTTTTAAGTACCAGAGATTATATCTGGGTAAAAATCTTGGACAGTCGCTTGGAAGTCTTGAAAAATAACGTCAAAAAAGAGTGTTTGATGATTGTGAGGAGCAACAACTGTATGATTATTTAAAAATTATTATTATTATTAATCGACTTGGTGTTTCGGTGGAGTATGGCGAACAAACTGCATTTTAACCCTTCCAAGTGTTATGTGTGTACATTTAGCCGCTCTCGTGCCGCCATATATGCTCAATATATGTTAGGGTCAGAGCCGATAAATCGTGTCTTCTCCGTCAAGGATTTGGGTGTAATGTTCGACTCGCGCCTCACCTTTCACGAGCATATTTCTTCTCTTGCCACCAGCTGCTTTCGGAGGCTAAGTTTTGTGGTCCGAAACCTCCGCCACTTTCACGACCCGGTGGCCATAAAAATGGTATATAATGCCTTAGTAAGGAGTAAGCTAGAGACTTCGTCGATCGTGTGGAACCCCTATGAATCAACGTATGCGTTACTTCTTGAGAAGGTTCATAAAGCGTTTTTAAGGTTCCTTTATAAAAAAACTTTCGGATATTACCCGTATCTTTACCCAACGAAGTACCTTCTCGGTTCCCTTGGGTACAACTCCTTGGAGGTCAGGCGAAATTGTCAGCTGATGATCTCGGCATGTCAGGCCTTGCGTGGCGAGTCGGACTGTCCCGAACTTGTAGAGCGTCTGGTGCAATTGTTTGTCCCGGATGTCCCGAGGATAGCCCTGAGACCTCGACAGCGCGACTTATTGGCTGTGCCGCCGTCGAGCACCGTGTCGCTCAGGAACTCGCCGTTGCCTCGCGCCCTCTCACTTCTCAATGCGCTCCTGACATCAACACCCGAGTGCGACTTGTTTGCGTGGCGATGGGCTGCAGTGTATAGTGAATGCTTGAGATTCTGCGAGGCGATGGATGCTAGATGCTCAACTGTTCCAAATTAAGCTGTTTGATATTTATTATTGTGAACCTTTTATTATTATCTAAATTTTGTGACGCATAGGTTTATAACTGTAATGTCATAAAACTGTTTTTATAAATAAATAAATAAATAAATAAAAAAATAAATAAAAAAGCAGCATATTTGCATATAATATAATAAATAAGCCTGTATACGTCCTACTGCATTGCACAGGCCTCGTCTCATGGATAAGAAGGAACGGTAGTAGTGCCCGCGCTGGCCCACGGATTGGGGACTTCACTCCACCTTTGAATTTCCTCGTGGATGTATTGCAGGTTTCCTCACAATGTTTTTCCCTCACCGTAAAACTAACGGTAAATACCAAATCATATTTCGTACATAAAGTTTCGAAAAACTCATTGGTACGAGCCGGGATTCGAACCCACGACGTTTGATAGCACGTTTGACAGCCGCATGCCTGAACCGCTAGGCTACCGTAGTATTTTTTTTGCATATAGCACTTGCATATAGGCTTAGATAAAATATAAGTACGGGAACTGACTACGAGCTCACTGTGGCAAATATTTTCTGTTTGTGGCAAAACAAAAACAAAAGAAAGTGCGTTTCAAAAGCTCACAAAGGCAATATAGATTCTGAATATTCTGATGATGAATCCAGCTTAATTTGTCAAAAGTGTTACGTGCTGAATGATGATTTCAATGACTGTGTTGATCGTGAAAACTCCTCCCACTCTGATGAATTTGCTGAAGAGTTGTATCAAGAATATTGTAATGCTAAGAAGCAGAAGGTCTGTTAGAAGATGACCAACGTTTTATTAAATTAATTAATGAATATGTTTATCTTGTTAATTATGAGTTTCAGAAGAAATATTTTGTTAAATCTATATTGTTAATTTAATGTCCTTAGGTACAGTGCCGTCCATAGGTAGGATATCGAAGTCCATAGGTATAAACATCTGATGTACCTGTGGACAAAATCTGTATTTTTAAAAATAAGCACATAATCTCTTGTTACTAAGTAGCTTACATTATAAAAGTCTGCGGTGATTAAAGACTGACTTATTGTTCTATGACAAAAGTATATAGTGTCATGATACTGTCGATTGTGTTTCATTAAAATTAAAAAATATTTCAAAATCTGGAAAGTGTCCACAGGTTGAGCACTTAGAAATAAGAAATATAGAAATAAGTATTACAATATTTAACTGCCGGGAAATCCTTAACTTTTGCACATGTTTAAAAGTGAGGTTAACTATTTGACAACGACCCATTATGTACGAGTATTATATGTCGTCTGAGGTTGATGGAGATACACAAATAAGGGTCAGATAAGTACGTTGGTATCTAATAATAATAATAATAAATGGGTTGGTAATAAATATGTGTTACGCCGTGGAATCACTGGATGGTTCCATCGGAAGACCAGCGCTGGCCAGTTCATCACAACGCACAGATGGAACCGTTTCGTGGCAATGTTGTTTTCTCTTTTGCATGCTGATTTATGTGCATCTATGTGTTGTTGTCATGAATAAATGTTGTTCTATTCTACTCTATTCTAATGTGCAGATTTTATATAAATATAACATGTTGATTTTATGATGTGTATGTACAGATGTTAGTTTAGTATTTAAGGATGTTGCTACACCCTAGTAGGTTCCATGTCTGCACTGGTTAGATTTTAAAAACATCCAGTAAATACCATGGTCGCAGGCACATGCAGCGAATAAATGAATATGAACATGAGATCACCGTTTTCTAGCCGATCGCTAAATTCTGTAATTTTAATGCTAATTTGCTGTAGCGTGACACGTTTATTCGAAACGAATGTTTTATTCGAAACAATAATATGCATGAAGGGCAATTGGTTTCCGGGACTGTTATTCGGTGGTGACAAATGAACTGTGACCTATGCAGTTTCGGGCAAAAAATCATACTTAATATTATAAAGCCGAAAGTGTGTCAGTCCGTGTCTAACCTTTTCACGCTTAAACCGCTGAAGCGATTTAGATGTGGTATAGAAATAGTTTGAGTCCCGAGGATAGTTTTTAAAGGTTTGTATGGAGCTACGATATAAATTAGCTCCACTCGGACGGAGTCGCGGGCAGCAGATGCTAGTAGTAAAGACATGTCATTCCCAATAGTCTGTCACCCGGTTTTACGAGTTTCGCAATACAAGTTACGCAATAAAACCTATGCACAGAAGTTTCAATATGTAAGGAATAGTTTCATCCAAGAATTTTGTAGTCAACCGTCAAATTTATGTCCCGTATTTCCGACATTACTTGTGGATTTCTGGTTTCAGTTTGGTCGGTTAGTCCTCATATTTCGCTTTAAATATGGACGGGAATGTCGGTTCTTGAAATATATGGTCAAATAAATTCAGTCGTTTGGACGACCGGCTGGCCTCGTGGGTAGTGACGCTGCCTACGAAGCTGACAGTCCTGGGTTCGATTCTCGGTAAGGGCAAATACTTGTGTGATGAGCATGAATATTTGTATCTGAGTCTAGGATGTTTTCAATGTATTTAAGAACCTATTTGTTTTTATGATATATTACAAATATCGACGTAAAGTACCCATAACACGAGCCTTATTAAGCTGACAATGGGATTTTTGTGTAAGACTGCCCCTTCATAATTAGTAATTTAAAGTTTATGCTTATACGTACGTTACTATTGTATAGTTATTACAAGAGATAAGACTTGTCTGTCAGCAGAGGATGGAAATTGGCCAGTGTGGTTAGTTGATAAATTTTGAAACATATTCAAAAAGGTTAATGGGTTCATTCACTTTAGTGAAAATATTTCGTTGAACACACGTCGCTTTTTCACGCAGGTAAAATACTTATGAATCAGAATAAGAATCATTTTTTGTCAGAAACTGTGTACATTAGATGATGTCATATATAGAAAAGTCCAACAGCTTGCCCATTTCAGGCGTACAATAGTTGCTAAAAAAATATTATGTCAATTTTAATACAGATAAAGCTTAATAATAACAATTTCAGGTATTTAAACATCTAAAATATTCATTTAAGTTGTAGGAAATTTTCATTATTAGCCATTTCTTGAGCGTTGTTTTAAATTTCATCCTGTACTGCATAGACGGATTTGGCTAGCTTCTTATTTACTTTGTTGACGTGGGACTTCCAATTTAGGTTAGCATCGATTTTAACTCCTAGGAAGTTTGTATTATTTACTTGTTGAACCGTTTTATCGTTTATGACAATATTGAAACTTGCTTGTAGCTGCTTATGGTTAACAAATTGAACAATTTTAGTTTTCTCTAGAATCAGTCTTAGATTTAACATTGACAACCAGTTTATTAAAGTTTTCAAAGTATTTCGTAACTCGTTAGCTATATCAGAGCCTTTCTCTTCCGACACAAAGATAGTGGCATCATCTGCAAACATAACGCAGTGGTGGTTAATTATTAGAGGAAACTCATTAATATACACCAGAAACAAAAGTGGGCCCATTGGGTGCAGTGTATTGACACTGCCTTGAGGAACCCCTTGCAGATTGTTATTATATTTTGACTGGACTTGGGAAATTGTTTTTGTCGCCCTGTCATATGTGTCTAATATCGTTGCTAGAGTCCTGTTAGTAAGATAAGTCTCCACAAGTTTTAAAGCTACTCCTTCCGGATCCCTACATGTTCTAGTTGTTTTAGCAAGATTTTATGCGACACAGTCAAATGCTTTTGACATGTCTATGAATAGTCCAATTGTAGTTTTTTCTTTTCCATGTCAGCCCAGATTTGCTTTAAAAATTTAAATATAGCTGTTGTTGTGTTTTTTCCCTTTTGGACACCAAAACTAACTATGATTTATAACATTATATTTCTCTAAAAACGAAACAAAGCGATTCAATATGGCTTTCTCAAATATTTTTGAAAAGTTAGACAATAATGCAATGGGTTTATTATTATTAATGTCCTGCATTGATCCTTTTTTATGTAAACGCCCTACTAATGCATGTTTAAGGTCGTCTGGAAAAACTCCAGTTTCCAAAGATAGGTTAAAGATGTAAGTTAATGGTCCTGCTATGTGCTCAATACTTAATTTTATTAACGACATAGGTATTTGAATCTTACACCGGAGACGACGATGCAACGGGTCCACGCCGTTTCGTCGCCTAAATAGTATTATTTGTTGTTTGAATGTATTTGTCAATAAATAAATAAATAATAAATTTGATCATGGCCAGTACTTTTCTTATTTTTGAGGCTACGAACAATTCTCACTATTTCTGCAGTTGTGACCGGAGCCATATAAATACTTGTTATGACTGGTTGAGAAATTAGTTTATATGGGGAGTTGTTTGGGGTAAGAGTTTTAGTTGAATTTATAAAGAATTCGTTCATTGTATCCGCAATGTCAAGAGAGTCTTCTATTATATTATCATTTATTTTTATTGATGCTACTGTCTTTTTTATCGTGTTCAATTTTGTAGTGTTTTGCTTTATTACTTGCCATGTGGCTTTACTGTTGTTGGTACTCTGGTTATTGAAATTTATATTTGTCTTGTTTAGTTTTGACAGCTTTATCACTGATTTCATTATACTACAGAAATTTTTGTACTCATTTTTAACCAGTTCATTACTGGACTTTATAGTTCGTGTGTACAATAGTCTTTTCCGTTTACTAGATCTTAAAATACCTATGTTTATACTCATGTTTCAAAATAAATAGAAAGCGTTGGCAATCACTCAAGCAGTCTAATATTGAGAAAGTAATGTATGAAAACGTCGTTCGAAGCCGCTCAATCTTCCCCCGTACCTTGCACCTCATGAATTAAAATTTGTTGTTCAATGAAGGTGGGCCTGCGATAGCATTTGACGGATCACGTTTTGGACGGTCGAGATAGATGGGTCGAGTACGTGCCGCGCCGACCGGCCTTGATGAATCGGCGACTTGTAATCGGCGGACTAACACGAATCCTGTAATTTGTTAAAGGAAAATTCGAAGGGCCCCGCTGTGATATATATACTGCTCTTATAAAGCACCCGCGTCGTTTGATTTATTGAACTCGTTATTTTAGGATAAATAAACAGTTTTCTATGGGCAATATGTATTTTTAAAATACACATGGCTAGGTGAATGTGTAGTTGCATTTTTACCCGACTGCTTCCGAAGGAGGGTTATGTATTTCGGGCGTATGTATGTGTGTCAAGAACAAGAAAATGATATATCACGCGGGCTGCAGTTTCAACGGCTTGATTAAGACAACATATATGCCTATAAGGTGTCGTGGATTCCTCATAATCGTGTGAGAAAAAGCAGATGGGTTTTTGAAAAATCTTTTGATTTCACTTGTGACAAGCTTTTATTTAACTAGGTCTGTTTGTTTGAAAGTTACCTTTCAAGTTTTGCTACCAATTATTCAGCAATTTTTAGGTACTTATATACGAGTAATGTGAGTTTAGTAAAAACTAAATATTATGGCATCATCGAGCTGATCTAATGGTGGCGGCAAGAGGTAGCCATAGAAAATCTTAAACTACACAATTTAACGCAAGTAACATTTACAACTGTATAAAGGCTGTACTATAAATATTATTTTTACTTTAGGCAGTATAACTATGCTGCATAGGGGCTATATAGATGTATATACAGCCATTATACAGCCAAAAGGGGCCCCAAATTATACAGCTTCAAGTGTAAATACAGCTGGTTAACAGCTGTATAATTTGTGATGTGAATTTATTATTCGAGTATAAGTACCCATATTTCTATTCTCTGTTGAAATGTTGCTTGCGGCTCCTACTTTCCTCCTCCGTGAATATGTGTATCAATTAATAACAATAAACTCACGCACCCTCGAAATAAAAGATAAAGATAAAAAATTAACAAAAACATATCCTACCAACTAGTTTTTATTAGACTTAAAACCGCGATTTTTGTATTCACAATACTTCTCTACTGAAAAATAAACCTATAACCTTGTATTGTGTCTAATGACTTATTCTAAAGAAATTTCCAAAGTTATATACTAAAATATAGAATAGAATATGCAATAAAATTCATAGGTTATGTTATGATTGCGTCCCCAATTTATACAGCTCTTGTTCTTCTGGTACACTATTATGCTATTCGCTGAACTGAGGCATAATATTAGAGTAAGTATCAGCTTAAAGAGTAATACTGTCTGTATATTAGAATTTAATTATTAAAGTAGATATTGTGTCGACATTACAGCGATTTACGGTTAAATTAAATTGAACGCAAACCTTATCTTTTTACTGCCCCGGTTCGCTTTTGTTTATTCCATGGTTTAACGTCCATAATGACTATTTAAACCAAGCACAAAAATATTAACTGGACCTTATACCACTCTAATAACCAACCTTCACAGTTTAAATTTTAAGCTGGATCATGCTCTTTATAAACACTAAGAATTAAAATAGCCCTCTAGCTGAACTATACGGTAAAACCTACACTAACCGCATCGGCTTTATAATAGAGTTCCAATAAAGTTTTATTCATCCAACGGCATTATATTACACTCTCGTAGAAGGGCATTGCTTATGAAGGGTTTCGTAGATAACTATTAATCAGCTATTATCAAGTCTAATATGATGGACTTACAACAGAGTAAGTTTACACCAATATGCAGTCAGTAGCAATATTATATGCCCTTGTATAGCGTTAAGCAGTAAAAAAGGATAAATGAAGAGTCTTAAACGGTCGTTTTGTAACTCTAGTCTTCTAAAACTGCTTAAAGTATTTTTTTACACTTAACACTGTATTTTTGTATTTTACAATGCTTTTAAGAAGCTTAAAGTAATAATTTCGGCAATATACAGCTGTAAACCAGCTGTTCCGTATAAAACGATACAGTTTATGCTCCAGTACAGCTTAATGTATGTATTTACTTTATTAATCAGCATTTATAAAGTCTTAAGCTGTTAATGAACTGGATTAACGTTTAATTTTTAGCCTAAATGTTACTTGGGAAACTCTTCATGTTTGGGCTCCTTGGAACCCTCTCTACGAGTAGGGGATAACTGTGAAAAGAAAATACAGAGGGCAATAAAAGCTTGTACCTAACCTAACCTAAAATTGGCTTTATGGCAGTACATTATTCATTTAACAGATTATCTAAATAGCAATCTCAGAAGAAAATAAACCTATGTATAGTGTCCAATCTTGTATTTTTCGTACGAGAATACATGACTTTAAAATGCGTAGTATTCATCGAAACCTGTTTAGTCGATTATGCGTGATTGAGTAAAAAAACAACGAATCACAGAAAGTGTTAACTCCTCAGAGCATAAAATGCTAAAATGCTATAGAGCGTACAAGCCGCCGGCGGCTGTCGCACATGTCAGCTCATTGGGCATACTCCATACTCCGCCATACATTTAACGTCCGCTGTCCACCGAGAAAGTTCCGTTTTTTGCCAAAATGCCGAGTTGTGCAATAATTACTTGCAAACATCGCTGTGATTTGATTAATTTCCACACAATGGATTTTCAGAGGCAAATACTCGTACTATAAATACTATTTATTTCAAATAAAACCACTAATTCAAGAAGTTGCGACAGGCTTATTCAATACAAATCGCGCGGCGTGTCCGATCTCCTTATTTCCTATATCTGTGGTTAACTCTTATAATGCTTTGCTTAAATTGGGTGCCTGTCGTATCACATAATGTTGATAGTCCTAAAAATTTTTGACCGAGAATGTTTGGCATAATGTTGAGTGGCATACTACTTATTAAGCCTAGTCATTTTTGCGCATACACATTTAAAAATTCCTAAAGTATGTTTATCCTAATATTGATTACTCGAACATCGAATTACCAAAAAAGTAATAGTCTTAATTTTCATTGTCATAGTAATTATTTTGCCTATTATTAAATTAGCTAAACCACCTATACTATTTTTTTCCTAAATTTTATACTATTTTTAAACTCTGAGCAGACCCGACCTACATCTAGATAAATAAGATAGGTTCGTTAGTTGCCTTTTATCCCTCAGAGCAGAAATAGGGGCCCCGCGCAGCGGGGCTCCGTCGACATGAGGGCGGGTCATAGGTTATTCAAGTATTAGGCAATTCTCAGCAGAGCCAACCTTCATTTAGATCAATTAGATAGGTTTGTTAGTTGCCTTTTGTCCCACAGAGCAGAAATAGGGGCCCCGCGAAGCGGGGCTCCGTCGACATGAGGACGGGTCATAAGTAATTTAAGTAATAGGCAATTCTGACCAGATCCAACCTGCATTTAGATTATGCAACATTTTTAGAACATTAAATATTAGTAACATCAAAGTTATGCACATCAATCACTCTAAAAAAAATACTTCCGACACAATAAACATTCGGATAATAAATATTTAGGACAATCGATATTGGGAACACCAATTTCGGCAAATAAAAAATATGCACAACAATGTTTATGCCATACGTTATTCGGCATAAAGTTGGTATGCGACAAAATAGTAAGACCAACAATTTTATGCCACCCGATATAGACCCGCTTTAATTATTGATAGTATTTTCTAGAATGGTAATTAAAGACCTCTACGTTTTCAAACGTGGTCATGTCTGCCTGTCTGTTGGATGCGGTTGGCACAGGGCCAGTCATTGTGGCACTCATTGGGGGAGGCCTATGTCCAGTAGTGAACGGCTTTCGGCTGATATGATGATGATGAGTCTTACTAGCAAGTGCACAATACGTAATATACGGGATCATGCTAGGTAGGCTGTAGCTTTTTAAATTAAGAAACAAAACATTAAGGGACCGGATATTGTACAAACGTGTCGAAAATCCGAACAATGTCACCTACCATCTGAATGTGACCTTCCTGACTATTTCTGTACATAAACGAAGTATACGCAGTAGACATGAGATTACCAAATAAACCGAAATACAATACTATTAATAAGTTTCGATATCGATTGCAAAGTTAATTGCATAATACATTAATAAATAAACTAAATATGCAAGGAGTTGTTTCCGGTATTCGGGGTTACATTCGTGCTATTTAATGAGCTGTTTAACAGAAAGAGTTTTTTTAATTGGTTAAAACTAGTATGATTAACGTAAGGACGCCCATATACTATGATCAACACAGTGCTCGCCTTGAATAAAAATATCCGGACCGGACGAGTTAAGCAACTAATGTCATCATTAAATCCTGTTTTCAGAATTTCCTTCCATCTCAAAATGTAATGAATTCAAGATATTAGAAAATCTATCGATTATTGCACATTACAATTACAACTAATCACAAAAAAAATAAGTTAATGATGAAATAATTTATACAGGGTGCACAATCCAAATGGGTCAGTATGGAGAAGTCGGAAACTATGAGAAATAGCGAGATCTGTTCTTAGGAACCATGACGTCGATTTTAGATTTAATAATAATTACATTCAAACTTTTTTATTAAGTCTCATACATAACCGGGAATCGAACCTGGTCAAAATCAATGTGTATAAATTCAGTCGCAAGAAGCACAACACAAATGGAATCTTGTTTAAATAATTGAAAGAAAAACCCACCAATAAGATAATTATTTTATTTCAGTAAATGTTCAAAATGGTAGCCATTCTGTTGAATGCAAAGATTAATTGCCCATATAATTTAATTATTGACCAGGTTCGATTCCCGGTTATGTATGAGAGTTAACAAAAAAGTTTGAATGTAATTATTATTAAATCTAAAATCGACGTCATGGTTCCTAAGAACAGATCTCGCTATCTCTCATAGTTTCCGACTTCTCCATACTGACCCATTTGGATTGTACACCCGGTATATAGAAAATATGTACATATATCCCAAAACAACAAACACTAGACAGACGAAGACATTCGATAAAAAACTGCACTAAAATTTGCTCTCCCATTGCACAATTCCACAGACAGATACAAATATTAAACTTACAACACCTGCCTTGTTTGAGTCAGGGGTTAAAAAAACTATGGAATGTAATTCCATCTCTGAGGATATACCACAAAACGTCTTAGTACATTTTGCTATAAGGGTCAATTTATAACCAAAACAAATAAAGCAGAGCGGCACATTAGACACAGTCAAAGCGACAACGCTACACTAGGAAACTAGCTATTAGAATGCAAAGCAATGCCACTGGAAGAGATGAACGCTGGAATTATTCATTCACCCAAATTGGCGCAGCCGGGACGAGCGAGTCTCACTACAATAATTTATTGGTGCATAAAGATTGTAGGTTAAAGTATTAGCATTACATGTCTCGTTCTTTTTCTCTATTTTTCGCGTAGTCTACAAGGTACGATGGTGCGGTCTGAGCTGCTAACGCAAAGGCCCAAAAATTACTGTTCGTTTTAACTCTATCTCTCAGTCGAGTAGAGATAGAGATTATAGCCCGAGTCAGTTAGCACATGATGGCGCGTGAACTCTCTGCCGCCCTATCCGTCTCTTTCTAAGTTTTTTAATAAGAGAGAGAGATGGATATTGCGAGAGAGCTCGCGCGTCGTCTTGTGGTAACCGTGCAGAGTGGAGTATGCGTAACACTCAAGAAGAATGTGGGCGGTTCAATTTATACAAAAATTCAATTCAAGAGCTGTGTACGATTTTTATTTTTATATGTTCTTGACTATAGGTGGTTGTAAATTTTTTTTGAGACCGAAAGCTAGTGTCTACTCGATTATGGCGACGTATAATATAAATTACATACAGATCTAAGTTTCGTTACGTCATGAATTTGGTAAACAGGCAGAGAGGATGTAAAATGAGCTGCCCGTTTTAAAGAATAAAATGAAATTAATATAATGCCTCCTATCCACTAGGATTTTCTCTTACCGTCATGCCATCCTCACCGAAATACATTACAATTCTAAAAGACCATTTAACCCAGATTTGACCATCATTATTCACTTGACAATTCAGTAAGCGCGACCGTTTTCCCTCCAATCGTATGGATCCGGGTCTGTAGTACACGCCAGGTTACTGGCGATTCTCAACTTTATTGGACTCGCCTGGTATATTTTAAACCTCGACTTTTGTAAAATTTGTTCGTGATCGAAGATTCTACTAAATATTGGTTGCATACGACAAGTTATAGGTCACCTTTGTGAACAAGTTCTGACGGTTTATTGTGTCACCCGGCTGCGAAAAGTGGAAAGCAAGGAGAATATTAGATATATGTTTTTGAGGAGTATCCGTATCCATCGAATTTGGCATAACTATGGATTGATTCTAATCAATGATGGGGTATGAGTGGGGTATCTATAAATTCGTGGGACCTCTAGTTAGAATTTAGACGGTTACCTATAGATAGGTTTTATTTTTAAAAGCGGTTGGGTTTTTATTCTTTTAATTTTCCTCGGAACAAAATATTCTGTGGCTTCTGCGGGCGTAGCTTATGGTTCCCATTTTATCACTTATCGGTGTGGATAAGACATCCGTCACGTTCCGACAATTATGCGAGTGCGAGAGTGACACATGTCTGTATGCCTTATCGATAAAACTGCAACCATGCTACGCTCGCTGAACTACGACTTTAGAAAATAAATACTCAGCGATAGTTCTCTATGTTAATAAATACACATAAAATAAATTATACATAATAGGTAGACTATATTTATGATTTAAAATTAGAGTCAGATGATGAGGACGAGTAGGTATGGAGACCCTATAAACGATACACATTTTCTCCATATTTTGGCCACTAAGACGTCTATACCTACGGACAAATACTTCCAACGTGTGTTGGAATTCGCATAAAGGTAACTTTAATCTTGTTATGTAAATTAACCTCATTTTTATGTAGGAAGGTTCGTTGACGTACGCTTAAAATTAGGAATATGCTTGGCGACCAGTTTAGCCCAATGAGCATACCCTGCCTGCGAAGCTGGCGATCCTGGTAAGGGTAAAATCTTATTGTGATGAGCATTTTTTTTAAGTCTTGGATGCATTCTATGACTTCTATGTATTCAGAATTTATAGGTACAATTGAAGTAGGTAGATATCTATATCGTAACCTAGTACTCATAACATAAACCATAATCAGCTTGCTATGAGGCGATTTCAACGATAGCCTCCTAATATTTATTATTTATTTACATTACCCTCTGTCAATCGGCACGCGCTGAAGTCACGACATAAATATGTCGATATAGAATATTTTGATATTGAAAATCACATAAATTATTAGTCACATGATGTTTAACTTTATAGACCTCCCGATCATATCTATTATCCATTAATACGTAAACAAATCCCACATTATTTGAATTAATTATTCAATTAAATTAGCTTCGCTGGCTGTCCACACTTTTTACATTTAACACTATACTGCGTCCTCATATTAAGTATGTCCTTGTTGTATAGGTATTCAGCGATCGTTATTGCACGGTAATTTAATTATTTTCAGCGCCAAAGAAGAATTCACATCTACGCAAAATCGTGCCCCAGACGCCAGACCTTCAGCATCAGCACACTAAAATATATATACTTAACATAAGTTTACAAAGATGTTTTAATGCTCCGTCACATAATAAATAATATTACTTACCTACGTAGCGCTGTTCGTTGATTATATAGTTTTCTTTAGGGGAACATTAAAAAAAACCACTAGTATGTATGTTGGTTTGTACGGTATTTGAAAGTATGGGCCTTGTTGCCTGACGCAAATAAATGAAATAAAAATTGACAATCTCGATCGGATTAATGGTCACTTCGGTGGTGCGAAGTAGCTGAGTTTAACCGGTGTGGCAAGTGGGACAGGCCTGGTTCAGGTAAGAAAAGGTTAATATATATCCATATCCATATTTTTTTCTTGGAGATAACCTGCGAACCATTGTATTTATATCCACTAAAAACTACACGGAGTCCTGCATCTGTACTCTCATGCAGGGGACTCCAGGATCTCATGCGTTCATTACTGGGGCCCCCCTCGCGCCTCGCCACATTGGCTCGTCCTAGGGCAAAGAACATTTTCATCTTCCCTGGCGTTCTTAAGCGAGTGCCCCAGCCCCGCCAGAGCACTGCGACCCCGATGACCCCCCTTTAGTCGCCTTCTACGATAGACGGGGGAGACCGTAGACCTATTCTCGTCCGAGTCTACACGGTATATACCCGACGACCGCTTTAGCCTAGTTGGTAGTGACCCTGCCTACGAAGCAAGAGGTCCTGGGTTCGAATCCCGGTAAGGGCATACATTTGTGTAATGAGCACGAATATTTGTACCTGAGTCATGGATGTTTTCTATGTATTTAAGTATTTATTTATCTATGATATAAGTATGTGTTTATCGTCGTCTAGTACCCATAGTACAAGCTTTGCTTAGTTTGGGACTAGGTCGATTTGTGTAAGATTGTCCCCTAATATTCATATTTTTTTTTAAATACAAATATTTACCTATACTAAATATCGACTACTAAGGTTATCGTAATATAAGTAATAACATCATTACTTAAAAGTAATGTCGTTATAACCGATAGTGTCTGACCGCAATTAGGATAAGTCTAACCACGTAAATGTTTAACATAAATAATGATTGTACGAACATTAATCGGTCAATCCTCTTATATATCTCCGTAAACTAAACCCAAACAACACTATTAATAAATAAAATACTATGTTGTATGGAACAAGAAAAATATCGCTATGCCCATTTCGTATCCATTACTGAAATATTAGTCATTTAATTTATAATCTTAAAAATGCGGCCAAGTGCGTGTCGGACTACGCACAACAAGGGTTCGGTGCCTATTAAAAAGGTCGTATCTTTTCTTGAAGGAAGGCAGTTTTTTGAAATATAACGAAAACCTTTGAACCGATCTTTTTCAAAACAAAACAGAGGGGGGGGGGGGGGGGGGGGGCAATTTTAGTGACTTTCGGGGCGATTATCTCCGACTCTATTCACTTAATCAAAAAAATTGAAGAAACTTTATTTTGAAAGGCCTATCGAGTGATGTGCCACACGTGGGCTTGCAATGAAATTTTGTGACATACGGACTGACAGACAGACAGACATGATGAATCCATAAGGGTTCCATTTTTTGCCATTTGGCTACGGAAAGATAACTAATCAGATAACGCTTGATATGAGCATCCCAGCACAATATTAATAAGTAAGTTTTGACGCAACTGTTTCGAGATAGTCTATACTTCTATAGGTATACTAATAATATAAAGAGGGAAAGTCGGTGATTGTAAGTTTATAAATATGTTATGGGTAAACACCTCGGCACCGCTTACCCGATTTCAAACATTCTTTCACCGGCGTGTAGAATGAATTTTCTGGATATTTTTTATGCCGTGGGCTTGGATACGTTCTTTGCATATCACGGGCGAAGCCGTGTGGGCAGTTAGTCTTTCAATACCAAAATCCATACTAATATACGCCCCAGGCCAAGTTGGCTCAGTTTGGGTTGCAAAGGGCGGAAACACTTTGGGAGCTCAAATACCGCGAGCCATTCGGTTGCCTCTTCGATACTGCAAAGCGCGTCATTGGTATGAATGACGTTAATTGAAATTGACTTTCGTTTCATTATATCTTTATGACCTTCATTGATATGCGCCTATCTAGCCTATCTTTGTTATGACACATGACTTAAATATGAAACAATACTAAGTTGGCATACTTCTAGTACTTCCTAATATTTCTTCTATCTAAAAGGCAATTTGGTATAGTTAAAATTATTTAAACTAAGCTCATGAATGGCCATTGTCCTGAGCTCATGAATAGCCTTTGTTTGCGGCAGTCAACAATTCAAGTCTAACAATACGATTGTGGTCGGACGCGTGCCATTTTTTGCTAACCTTTTAGCGCCTCATAAAATGTGCATTGTATTTGCAAGTGTCGACCGCAAACAAAGGCTATTCATGAGCTCAGGACAATGGCCATTCATGAGCTTAGTTTAAATAATTTTAACTATATCTTTAGTATCGTCATAAAATTCCAGGAAAACTGAGAAATCGGTCCGATGAATCTTTTATTCACCATTTTCTGCACAAAACGCAGTTTCAGTAATATGACGAGTTTAAATACCTAACAACATTAACCAGTCGATCGTACGAGTACAATCATAAACCTTACCCGAGATAATTTGAGTATGTACCCAACGTTATTAAATATAGCATGATAATAATTTATTGAAATTAACATTATTGAAAATGAAATGTAAATAATAACTATTTAAGTTGACATGTAAAATACAGTATTTTATCACGAAATAAATGAATGAATGAATGAATCAGAACACTCAATTAGAGCTAAAACCTAAGGGTCCAAAAAATTTTAAAAGTGCCGGTATATCCCATAGTAGGGCAGTTTCAGGAGATAATGTGGACACGCTGGATAAAAGCACCAAATTCATTCAGTTACTTGTTAGGTACATAGCTTTAAGTTTTGATAGGAACCAATTAACTCCTCATCTCCAAGCATCTATGAATTTTTGAATTACCTGGTGAGTAGGTATACCCAAATATGTTTTTACCATATTTATAACGTTTATCCCGGCTAGAGATGGGTAGGGGTGGGTAAATACCGGGTAAATACCCGGTATTTACCCAATGCACCCGGTAAATACCCGTATCGACCCAAATTGGTGGGTATAAACTATTTCGAATGGATTTTTTCAAAAAGTGAGATTTTAGGGCTGAGTTTTTTTTAATGAAATGTTTAAAGCCTTTTGAACAACTTTTGTTTTAGCAAAATATCCATTATGATGCATAGTTTAAGAGAAAAAAAAATGTTTGTTATTAAAAATAACACGTATTATTTTCCGAAATAAGATCCAGTTAAAACGGGAGCCACTACCAGAATAGTAACTATAAGCCTTAACAAAATGTAAGAAAAATATTGAAATAGTATTGCCTTCCACTTATTGGACAAGAAATCATCATCTTGCTAGGCCTTTTTCCCATTTACTTGGGGTCGGCCTTCCCTGTTCTTTTTCTCCATTCTGCACGATTGAGTGCAAGGTCAGCGTCTATATTAAGATCTTTCAGGTCTGGCTGAACCGTCGTCAGCCAGGTGGCAGGTGGTCTTCCGCGTCCTAGCTTCGTCGTTGGAATATCGAGCGCTACCTTAACCCTGTACATGACCGTACCACCTCAGACGTTTTTCCGTCAACTTTTCTGTTATTGGCGCTGCTTTAAAACTACCCCGGATATACATGTTTCTTATCTTGTCCATCATGGTGACACCCGCTGACCAGCGTGACATGCGCATCTCAGTGGTGTGGAGCTTGTTCAGGTGGGGTTTATTTGTAGCCCAGTACTCGGATCCGTACAACATCGCTGGTCTTACTACTGTCTTATATATGTATATACATGACCCTTCACCTTTAGAGGCATTTTTCTATCGCATAGGATGCCTGTGAGTTCTTGCCATTTCATCCAGTCTGTCTGAGTTCTATGGACTACATCGCTGTCAATCTTTCCGTCGTTGCTGAGTACGGAGCTTAAACTTTGTAACACTTGGCAGGCGATCATTACCTATATAGGATTTGTCATTTTATGGGTTATTAGCCGTTTTGTCGAACAGAAAGGACATGTGTTCGGTCTTCTTCCGACTGATTTTTAGGCCGTCCTTCTAGCGCTTCCATCCAGCTATTCAAAGCGCGTTGAAGGTCAGTCTCAGTCTCTGCTATTAAGGCCACATTATCGGCATATAGAAGGTGCCAGGGTACAGCCCGTTGGCATTTTCGTGTGAGGTAATCCATCGTGACATTAAATAGAAGTGGACTAAGTGTGGAACCCTGATGTACACCGACCTTGAGCTTGAAGCTGTCACTCGCACCTGCTGAGCAAATCACCTGTGTAGAGACGTCTGTGTACATAACCATAATAAGATCTATATACGACTCTGGGATAAGCTGGGCGCGAAGAGCCTCCCATATAAGGTGGAGTGGTACATGGTCAAACGCCTTCTCAAGGTCGATGAATATCATATGCAGGTTTGTGTTGTTGACTTTGGCTTTCTCAATCAGGATTCTTATAGCCTGAGTAGCGTCAGAGGTGCCCTTTCCATTTACAAACCCTCACTGATTGGGTGTGAGCTTCACGATACCATAAAGTCTGCTGTTGATTATCCTCTCCCATAGTTTAAAGGTATGATCCATAAGCTTTATTGCTCGGTAATTCCCACAGTCACGTACGTCACCTTTTCCTTTGTAAAACGGTATTAAATGACTTCTTTTCCAAGCATCTGGTATTTTCTGTCCTGCCATAAGTCTGTTAAACAACTCGCTTAGCCAGCCGATGCCAGAGTGCTCTATTATGTTTCCAGATCTATTGGAATCTCGCCTGGACCTTGGGCTTTGTTGTTTTTCATCTGTCTGATCTCTTTGATGATTTCCTCCGTTGTAACTGCTGTTATTGCTTGGTTTAACTTTCGGGGATTCGTAACATTAAGCAAATGGCGGTAGTACTGTGCCCATCTTTTTCTTATATCATTGTCTTCTGTTAATAGTTTATTGTTTTTATTTGTGATATATTTGGCTGAAGTTATATCTTTGCTGTTATTATTTCGAGCTTTTGCGACTTGATGGATATTGATTTCTGTAGTGGAAGATTCTAATTCTTTGTAAAAGTTGGCATCGGCTTTGGCTCGTGCGCTTGCCACTTCACGTTTTGCGTTGGATTTCTCTTTGTTGTAGTCTGCTTTATCCGCATCATTACCGGTTTCTTTGTGTATTCTTAAATGCACTTAGCCTGCACAACATCCTTGACAGATTGTTGCCACCATTTAGTCTATTTAAAGAAAGAAAGAAAGAAAAACATTTATTTATGACAAACACATATAACAACAGAGAAATACAAAAAATAGGACGAACACGGCTTGTCATAAAAGCAGCAAACAGCGTGAAGGGGGCTCTCTTACTCCTGGTTCTCCCTAAATGTGTTTCTGCGGATTTTCTGCAGAATGTTTCCAAATCGTTCCACATATCGTTTTCGGTTTCTACCTTTGATGTGTCTTTTGTGCCAAAGTACGTTTCTATGTTTTGAACGAATCTTGATCCCGCGGCGGTTTTCAGGGGTTTTAATTTTAGGTATCTGCTTGTTGCTGCACTTAACAGGTTTGGGCAATTCAACAAACAATAAGATCAGCCCTAATTGGCAGGTAGCGACGTCGCGATCGTGCCATCTGCGACGCGCGAATATTACACATTTACACCGCGTCCGACCCGGCCAATTAATGTTTATCAGTTGCCTGGTTGAGACGGCTATTGTACGTTAAGTGCCACGTGTGGATATTTGATCCATGCTTTAAATATCGATTTTGTTTTGTTTGAGGTAAAAGCTCAAGTTATTAAATTTAGTTTGGATTGGCGGTACAAAAATAATATAATATACTTACCTTTCATTTTTCCATCCTAAAGTTATATATAAACTCACTAAGTAATTAATACACTTCTCTCTGAGCTCGGATGATTGTAAATACAAACATTTAATTAATTTTTATTTATTTTATTAACAGCATGCATAATGTCCATGAGAACAACGTTTATACATTCCTGCATAACTTGAAAACATTTTCATTATAATATTTGACTTAAACAACGCATCAAAAGAGTTTATACCCACCTTTTTGGGAAGAAACGGGTAAATACGGGTAGATTGGGTAAATACCGGGTAAATACCCGGTATTTACCCATGGGTTTTTACCCACTACCCATCTCTAATCCCGGCTCGTACCAATCCGTTTTCGGAACATATGTACGGAATAAGTATATTTTGATATTTACCGTTACCGTTTCGGTGAAGGAAAAACATTGTGAGGAAACCTGAATACATCTGCGAAGAAAATGAAAGGAGTATGTGAAGTCCCAAACCCGCAGCGGGTCAGCGTGGGGAGTAATGCCCGTTCCCTCTCATCCATGATAGGAGGCCTGTGCTCAGCAGTGGGACGTTTTTCTTAGGCTAGGTTTTTACAATAATGATATAAAAAGTAAAATAGTACGTCAATACAGCGATGTAGAGCAGTATATTTTGCTTATGTTTAATTAAAACAGAAAAGATCAAAACTAGAGAACATTTCAGAAACGACTAACAAACTGTGAAGTTATCGAGTAATGCAAGAAAACTTGGCGTTACTAATGTGACTGTAACTGACGGGTGTTCAATTTGTAACAACCATCTTTTATCACCCAAGTTTTGGATTCAACCAGAGAATGATTTTTCTCTCAATTTTTTTTTGTTTTTTTTTGTGCTCTTTTTGTGCTTTGCGACCATTTACATAAAACAAGACTGCAAAAATGTGACGTTCTGGAATGGAATATTTGGGGCGAATTTTCTCTTCAGTATTAACGATTCGGAGTATAAACACACGAAAAAAGTACAAAAATTTTAAGTCTCATTCTTAAATTACTCCGTGTTTACGTTCTTTTTCCAGTAACTGTATTTCGGTGGACGTCTATAACTGGTTTTGTTATTAGCTGTAAAGCTGAGGGGCCATCCATAAATTACGTCACACGAATTTCATGATTTTATGCCCATCCCCCCGTCCTTGTCACAGCTTGTCACATTTGTGAGACTCCCCCCTCCCTAGTGTGACGTCACATATTTTGCAAATTTACGTTTAGAAATTATTGAATGTAAACAGAGCGGTTCCGAGATCAGCTTCTCTTCAATTTTTTTTTTTTTAATAACATTAACATCAAATCAGGCTGCACTGTATGTTTCATATAGTTTACGGCACAAATTAACTCAATCTCTTTTTTGTTATTTTCAAACTTGTTTCGTAAGTTAAAAATCACAAAATAGCAGAACTAAGAACGACGTTGTTTCATCGCCGAAAGTCAGTGGTTAAATTAAAGCTATGGACCTAACAAGTGCCTGAAAAAAATTGGTGCTTTTGTTCAGCGTATCCACATTTACGACAATTTGTTCGAGCACTCTGCCCCACTATTTTGAGGTTTTCGTAAAGTAATAGTTTAAACTTCGTGTTTTAACACAGATTATAATAGATTTTGTAATGTGACGTCACGAATTTTAGGACCCCTCCCACCCCCTTGTCACACAATGTCACACTTCGCCGACCCCCTCCCACCCCCTTAACGTGTGACGTAATTTATGGATGGCCCCTGATGATGCCCCAAATAAATAAAAATAAAATAAATAAATAAAAGTTATGTTCACTTTTATTGGAAAACGCTCAATTGCGTTAAAAAGGATATCTAATTTTGTGTCTTTAAGAGGTGTGAAGCAGTGATTTGTCTTCTCGCTCATATTTGGAACAGCCGATCTGAGTAATTAGCTCCATCTTTCAGAATATCGCGGCCATAATAACACCACTGTTTTCTCTGCACATAATAATATAATTATAATAAGAGGCCTGCATATTCTTTATATGCAACCCTACGTCACCTTTACGGCAACCCGGAAAAAAGTTATGATAGAGTTTACCGCCACTGATAGCTACACAATGATCTTCAAAACCGCACAGGGTCGGCAACGCCCTTGTCATCTCCGGAGTTACAGTCGTAGGCTACGGTGTCTGCCTTCTATTATCCAGGCCATCCGCTTGTATGTCACCTTCATAGGCTGTCAGTTGTTGACTTTAAGATGTCATCATTTTCCCCACTCAATTACGAGATTCATTTCTCAAGCTAACATAACCTGTTTGTGTCAAAACAAGGAAGTGTAATATAACACAGAGCTGGATTGCTTTGGCCTTTAAAGTGCGTTAAGTGCTAGTGAAAGGACTAGACATAAATTGGGAACCCGATCATTACAAATGTATGCTACAATAACTATACTGTATATAACAAAACGGGAGGCATTTTTTACCGTTTAAGCACGGGTATGAAATTAATGTAATGTCAGCACGTGGACGGTGGCACTTAAGGCCTCCACCCACCGAACGCGTGTCGTGCGCGGCGCATGACGTGCGCAGCGCGCGTCAGGCGCGGTTGAATCGGTATATTCACACCGAAAGCGGGCGGCGTATAGCAACGCGTATGCCGCGCGTGCGCCGCGCGTGCGCCGCGCGGCTGCGGCGCAGCAGCAGCGCGGGCCCGCGCGTCATATCTCTCTCACTACCAACACATTTAATATGTATCTCACTATCTCTATCACGCTTGGCGACGCGTCAGCAACGCGTGTGCAGCGTGGGCCCGCGCGGGCCCGTGCTGCTGAGTGTGATAGAGATAGCGAGATACATATTAAATGTGTTGGTAGTGAGAGAGATATAACGCGCGGGCCCGCGCTGCTGCTGCGCCGCAGCCGCGCGGCACACGTGCGGCACACGTGCAGCACACGCGCAGCACACGCGCAGCGCACGGGCAGTACACGCGCAGCACTCGCGCAGCACACGCGCAGCACACGCGCAGCACACGCGCGGCACACGCGTTGTTAACGCGTCGCTGATCTCTTATTACCAACACATTTAATATGTATCTCACTATCTCTATTACGCTTAGCAGCGCGGGCCCGCGCTTCACACGCGAGGCGCACGTCACGTAACTTTAGCGCCGCGGGCCCGCGAGGCCCTCGTTCGGACCGCGTTCGATGTGTGTTTGATGTGTGTTTCAATGCTTTACAACGCAGCACACGCGCCGTTCACGACACGCGTTCGGTGGGTGGAGGCCTTAAAGGCACATACGTAGCAATTTGTCACAACAACTTGCTATAGTTGGAATGACACAGCAGTACATACCTTTCATTCCAACTGTAACTAGTACCTCTGTGAGCTGTAAAACACGCGAGTCTGTGTTTTTTTTGAAGTGAAAACTTCTTTAGCGACGCTGTGCAGTTTTCGGGATGGGGAAAAATTGTTAAACACGCCACAGGTGTAGGAGCGTAGGAGGTCACGTGACCGTAAGACTTAGTGTTGCCATTTGCCGGAATACAAAAAGCGGGAGTTGCACTTCAAACCGCGGAATACGTTTATAGGTTTTTTTGATGTAAGACGTACGGGGCTTTGGGGCGGAGGCGGAGGGGAGGGTTTTTTTTGCAAGTTTTCACTTCTGCCGGCACTCCCAGAATGCAACCCGGTCTATTTTTATTGAATTTTTAAGGTAATGATTGAACCTGCTCATACAATGTCACGAGAATCGAATCGGTTCAGAAATGCGACTTGTAGAGGAAAACAACTGGACGAGCAGATTTACGAAAGAATTTTGGCGCAAGCCGAAACGTGCCGATACAAAGAACTTCATTCGCTTCGCTCGCTCGTTCAACAAGTTGATGTGACAAATGGTATCATTTGTAGTGTGTTTTACTTCAGCTTACAAATGTCAATGATAAGTGTACAGCTACCTGTACATTTATCGTTCAAACCTAATTGTATTAGTGACATATATAAATCCCCTTTGAGATAGATATATAAGACGCATGCCATGTATTTTCAACCCAGAGTGAGAATATTGGCCTTTCGTTGTGCTATACACTGTATATCATTACAGAAGAAATGATTTACGCTAATGATGCTAATAATGTCCAATTAATGCCCATTTACAGTTTTATTGGTAGTTTTTATCGATTTGCAAACTTCCTCGTATATTTATGGCCAAATAGTAGTTCCGTTATCAAACTATTAAATAAGTAGGGCTAGATGGAATCCATACTATACATAGAATAATATTATAAATGCGAAAGTCTGTCTGTCTGTTACCTCACACCGGTTAAACACGCTTAAACCGCTGAACCGATTAAGAACAAACTTGGTAAAGATGTAGTTTGTGTCCCGGGGAAGGATAAAGGATGGTTTTTATGGAGCTACTATAAAAACGAGTTCCACGCGGACGGAGTCGCGGGCAGAATCTAGTAAAAATATTAACAGCTCAACTTGGTTGGTCAGTTTACTTTGCAAGACGTTTCGATTCGATTCCGCGGGTGAACTTTTCTTAACCATTTTTTAGGTTGAGTTATATCAACCACCGGTTGTCAAACCATGCTCTTCATTTGTATGATGAGTAGGTAAGATATTGATGGTAATATTTTGATAATAATAAAGTAAATATTTTTATTCAAGACGGTTTAAATTTAATAGCTACCTCATTCCGTATAACATATAGAATTTCAACAGACAATATGTTTCTTAGTTTATTTAGGACTAGCTTCCGCCCGCGACTTCGTCTGCCTGGACTCGGGATAGAAACTCTTATATTTTAATGTTGAGCGGTTTAAACGTGATTAAGTAGCAAACATCCAAACCAAATATCTTAACACCCAAACTTTCGCATTTATAATATTATATTAGTAGGATGGTAGGTTATCAAAGCAAAATATTGTAAAAGTTTTACTTATTTCGACCAATAAGTGCTTTCCGAACCTAACCTGGTTTGCTTGAAATCGCATGACAAATTAAATTAAGCACGATTTTTCTAATCTTATATGGTATAGGGCATTGATATAATTAATTATTCGTATTAATTAATTAAATTCTACGCAGTTCAGAAACAGCTAAGTAAATGGAGGACTAAAGAGCTGATTCTCGTACAAAACTAAGTTTTTTAATCCCATTAAACTTCGCCTTTAAATTAGTTTTTGACGTTTGTCTAGATAATTACGCAATTAGGGAGGAATGATTATGAAGGTACAAGAGACTTACGACGAGTTAAACTTCGGATATTTTTTATGGGACGTTATAATATACGAGTCACTATTTTTTATGACCTGGTGAAGGTCGCGAGAGTCTACTGGATGCGGGTGGCGCAGGACCGGTCACTTTGGCACTCTTTGGAGGAGGTCTATGTCCAGCAATGGACGTCTTTCGGCTGATATGATTATGACTATTTTGTACTATGCGACAATTTTACAAAAACTATCTAATCACAAACTGTTGGCTTAGTATGACGTCATCGGTCCATATCAGGAATCCGACCCAAATAATATTCGCAGGCAGGGGGGCAGGCTTGTTTATCGAACGAGGGAGCGTTGCAAACGATGTACTATATGCTTCAGCCTGGGCTTAAAATCGTTTTCAACACAATTGCTCGTAACGTACCTCTTATTGTGTCGCTTTTAGGCTCATAATCCTGGATATTTATTTGCAACTTATTGTAACTTTTAATTGCACTGGTTCATAATTCCTGACTTGATAATTGAAAACTTATATACCTATTGACTTTAATATAATTCATCTAGAGCATAATCTTAATTTCAATTCTAATCTAATGTTGACAGTGTATGATCAGTACCAATAAATAAATCTATCTATCTATCTATCTATCTATCTATTAAACACGCGTGTTTTATAAAATTACAACACTTGTGTGTTATGGTTATATCCCGATTAAGTCACGTTGGCACCTTGCAGCAAGATATATGCATGAACACGGTGCATTCTTAAATTAACCGGGTTGTACAGAATGTACAGCTTTTTTTAATTCTCAAATCTCAAATGGATTCTTACTCGACTAAACAAATTAAATGCTTTTTGTTAATTAATTGACTATTTTTGAAATATATGATATAGAAACGTTTAATTTAGTAAAACTTTTGATAACATTTTACATGACTTTAGACAGATAACATTTTAAAACGAAAATAATATTTTATTTTGTATTGGATGTTTAGAGATTTCTGTGACCGCACTGCGCAAACTTCACGAAAAAAACTGTTACGCGCCATCATAGGTTATTTCACAAATATTTGTAAAATTTGTTTATGCGTGTTTGGTTGTTATCAAAAATGTAGACTCGTGGTGACTAGAAAAGTGATAAATAGAATGGACGCCACTGGAAATTCTTGGCGATGTGCAATTGTGAGTAAAAACCTGTTGTCATCTTAATGATTTACTGAATGTAAAGAAAATAATTTGGCACGCCTATATCATTTTCAGCTTATGAAAATGATTTTTTCCTCGCAAAATGTGTTGAAAAACGTCGTATGAAACGCGTGAGCTTTGATAATTACGAGGGGTGATCCAAAAGTAATGATAATCGAATACTATCCGTGGCTGAATAAGGTAAAAGGAGGTCTTATTTTTTAAAGCGGTTACTGGCCAGTAAATTAAAAAAAAAACATTTATTAAAAAATACGTATATGTCATTGATGTCATGTATATGTTATCTTCTTTTGTTCGTAACTGTTCGGAAAAAATACATGAAAATGGAGAAAAATGAAGTGAGAGCCGTCATTAAGTACTTGTGTTTAAAAAAAATGTGTACTAAAGATATACATATTGAATTATCGGGAACATTAGGGGAATCCGCACCACCGTATTCCACAGTTGCACGCTGGTGCAAGGAATTTAACTTGGGTAGGACATCAACTAAAGACGAGCACCGCGAGGGCCGACCGTCCACCGCCCGTACTGACAACATTTAAAAAATTGAAGATTTAGTTTTGATTGACAAAAGAGTGACGATCAGGTATTTAAATGAAATGACAGGGATCTCGTATGGCAGCATTCAACGAATATTAACCGAAGATTTGAACATGAACAAGGTATCCGCTCGTTGGGTGCCACGAATGTTAAATGACGACCAAAAGGAAATTCGATACCAGATGTCAAAAGCTAATCTTGAAAAATTTCAAGCTGACCCGGAAACTTTTTTGCGACGATTTGTCACCGTGGATGAGTCTTGGATTCACCATTTCGATCCAGAGACCAAGCAACAGTCTATGACCTGGAAACGACCGTCCTCTCCGACCCCAAAGAAATTTAAGGTCACCAGTTCAGCGGGTAAAGTTATGGCGTCCGTGTTCTGGGATGCCGAAGGGGTAATAATGATAGATTATTTGGAAAAGGGAGCCACGATCACAGGCTTACACTACGCAGAACAAATAACGAGATTGCGGGAAGCTATCAAAGAGAAGCGACGGGGTAAGTTACGGTCCGTTGTGTTGTTCCACCAGGACAACGCACCTCCTCATAAGGCCAGAGTTGCAATGGCTGCAATCCAGGATGCGGGTTTCGAATTGCTTGATCACCACTCTTATTCACCAGACCTAGCCCCCAGCGACTTCTATCTGTTTCCACGGCTAAAGGAACACCTCAGAGGCAAGAAATCTTTGAATGACAATGAGGTCATGGCTGCTGTGGAGGCGTTTTTGGACAGTCAAGAAAAAGATTTTTTTTAAAATGGAAGTCGCGGTCTAGAAAAAAGATGGTCTAAGTGTGTAGGCTTATTTGGAGATTACGTCGAGAAATAAATTTAGTTTTTGGTCACTTGAGTTGTTTTACATATTAATTATCACTACTTTTGGATCACCCCTCGTACATCCTCGGCTTCCTTATCACGCGAACATCTATCAACATACCTCACATGTATCACAATGTACTATTACCTACTGTAGGCCCAGATGTCCCACTTCCCCGCTGTTCTCTCATATGCAGGTCCAAATTCTCAACCGATTCTCTTGAAATCAGAATTGATTTTTTATAAGGCGGGTCTGCGAGTTTTACAGGTCACAGAGCTACTCGAGGTTAAACTCGTTTTTATCGTAGCTGCATACAAACTTTCACCCCCCCCATGTCACCCCCTTAGGGACTGATTTCCGGGATAAAAAGTTCAGCGGTTTAAGCGTGAAGAGGTAACAGACAGACAGACAGACAAACACACTTTCGCATTTATAATATTAGTATGGATGGAAGTTAGGAGACGAATAGTACTTGAAGTGCCATGCACGCAGGTCACTGCCAAGTGAACTAGGCTAACCATACCTACCAGCCATTATTATTACTAAACTGGAATTAATCGCGTAATCAAACTCACTTACTTACCATTTTAAGGTTACTCGACGTTTCGTATGTGTCAAAACAACCTTGGTCACGACAAAGTACGTTTAATTGTCAAGTTATTAAGTTGAATTATAGATTTAGTTCCGTTTAGTAAAATATAAAGTGCGAGAATCGTGAAAGTTTGAATCACCACACTCCATCCAATCATCCAGTTAACCTTTTATATACTACGACGGTGGTAAACAAGCATACGGTCTACCGATGCCTGATGGTAATGGACACCGAAGCGTATGCACGCTAGCGACTCCAGAACAATCACAAGCGTGTGGTCGAACCTTTATTGATCAGACAAAAGCAGGTCAAAGTCACCCAAAGGGCAATGGAGAGGGCTATGATGGAGGGAGTTTCTCTGCGCGATCGCATCAGAAATGAGGCTATCCGCAGCAGAACCAAGGTAACCGATATAGCCCTCCGAATTGCTAAACTTAAGTGACAGTGGACGGGGCACATTGCACCGGTGACCGTTGGGGCGGAAATGTTCCCGAGTGGCGACCACGTAGGAGAAGGCGCATCGTGGGTAGCCCCCCCCCACAAGGTGGACTGATGACCTGGTGGTCGCGGGAGTCCGCTAGAATCGGGTGGCGCAGGACCGGTCATTGTGGCACTCTTTCGGGGAGGCCTATGTGCAGCAGTGGACGTCTTTCGGCTGATATGATGATGATGATGATGATGAAATGCAGGTCTCTATCACACACAGAGCATCATCTGAAGCTCAGGCGACCTTACTCACTACAAGGACCAGGAACACAGCAGCTCATAAGTAGCAGAGCGAGTAGTGGTGTTGTGGTGGTGGTGCAGTGCTTCCTCAGTTGGGATGGGCATTTGAGCGAGATGACATTTCGCTATACGTTACTCGCATAATCTACACTAATGAAGAAAAAGAAACTAAGGAAGAATTGATTGTGTGTTTGTATTGAATAGGCTCCGAAACTACTGGACCGATTTGAAAAAATATTTTACCATTAGAAGCCGACATTATTCATTCCTGCGGGAAATCAGTGCGAAGCCGGGCCGGGCAGCTAGTAAATAAATAAATCAATATTTGGGGACAATCTTACACAAATCGACCTAGTCCTAAACTAAGCAAAGTTTGTACCATGGGTACTAGACGACAATATACATACTTATATAGATACTTAAATACATAGAAAACATCCATGACTTGGGAACAAATAGTCATGCTCATCACACCTATAAATGCCCTTACCGGGATTCGAACCCGCTTCGTAGGCAGGGTCACTAACTATTGTAACTAATTTAGTGTCTTGATAACGAACGGTTCCTGTCCTTATCACGCGCAGCCAAATGTAGTGTGCGCAAATTACACGAATTTATAAATAGAACGAATAAAAAAATAAAGTTTTGTCGCGGAACGCAATAGGCGTCATTAATTATGGTGTTTTCTGCTGTGCGTTATAATTAATCTTGTGAAATACGGCCTAGTGGTTCGGGCATGTGGCTGTCGAGCGGCGGTCGTGGGTTCGAATCCCGGCTCGTATCAATGAGTTTTTCGGAACTCATGTACGGAATATTTATCGTTAGCTTTTCGGTGAAAGAAAACATCGTGAGGCAACCGGTCTAATCCCAACAGGGTCTAGTTTTCCCTCTGGGTTGGAAGGTCAGATGGCAGTCGCTTTCGTAAAACTAGTGCCTATGCCGAATCATGGGATTAGGTGTCAAAAGAGGGCCCCTGGTTCCTTTAGAGGCATAACCGGGAATAACGCTAGGAGGATGATGATGATGTGTTAAACTTATTCTTATTCATAACGCATATAAGTTTATATACTTATCTTTGTATGTGTTAGCAGTGTGCCGCGATAAAATGTGTTTTTATCTTAGAAAAGGTTACTCGAACTACCGGGCCAAAAATAAAAAAAATAACATTTGTGGCTACTTCCGTATTTCTACTTATAACTTTAGCGTTCAATTATTTCAGTCAGTTATTAATGGTATATGATAAAAAAACCTGGGATTATAAAAATTACAGTTGATACAACGATTCAGTTAACAGCCGCACTTTACTGAAATTGACGCAAATGTAACATTTTCATTACACCGAGTATTAAAATACACACAGCCGAAATAAACCATAAAAAATAACTTAGAAATTAATATGTTAGAAAACTCACCGTCACACAATAACTCCCTTTTTAACACGATTCAATAATTAACCATTTTTCGCAACGCGTGTACAACACGGGCACGTTCGACGCGAACTGTACGTGCAAGCGCAGCCTCGCTACTTTATGCCATTCATCGATAATGACTAACTATCTAAACGCTTATTACATCACAAACTTGATCGATGCCGATGCGCGTTTGTTGTTATCAGAGCAGAAAGCCGTAATCTATAGCAACGTAAAAGTCCTGACTCACTCATTTAAATGAACGCCCAGCCTAAACCGTTGAACCTAGACAGCCGTTTTTATCACAATAGGTTAAATTCCACCCTCAAAGGGGTAAAAAAGGGGGTTGAAAGTTTGTATGGGGATATTGGAGATGGAGTAAAATTTTAAGTGAGAGATTTGAAACTTTGTGTATGGGCTCCTTAGTACAATACAAGAAAAGTAATTTTAGGGTTTTGGAAACACCCACCCCTAAGCGGGTTAAATAGGGGTGCAAAGTTTGTACGGGTGAAATTTGGTATAGCGATAGCTTGAGCCCCAGGGAAGGCCATAGAATAGTTTTTATCCCAGAAATCAGTCCCTAAGGGGATGAAATGGGAGGTGAAAGTTTGTATGGAGCTACGATAAAAAAGAATTTCACGTGGACGGAGTCGCGAAGTGTCGCTAGTGAATGATATAGGTACTCGAATTGGGTATGAGTGTTCCTGGTTTTTTGTAGAATATATGACTAGCTCCATAAAACCATTTATTAGTTTTTATGTGCTTTCAACTTATTTAGTTTGTAAGTTGATAAAGGCATGGCGCCAGTGGAAATTAGGTCATCCTGAAAAATTGGGAACCAGTAAGCATCCAGAACAATGAGAACACTCAATACTTCACAAAATCCTTGAATTTTAAGATGCTGACAGACCACAGATTTTTACCAATGTTGTGGATACTGGTGATAATTGTAATTATTACGATCTAAACGATCTACAAGCCTATGTTAACTGAAATGGTGTTAAAATTCGTTTGTCTTTATCCTTCACTTTGACATTTGTGTTCGTAAAAAAGGGACGAAGCACATTTTATTTAGCAGATGCATTTTAAGTTTTATGAAAGGGTGAAAAAAAATGCACATAGTCAAGGCCTTAACCTAAGGTATGCTTTAACTTTTCTCATTTTAGTAACGACAATTACCCATACATTTTAAATGGGTAAAATTGCTATCCAAAGCTTATATGTCTAAAAGAGATTGATTTTTGTTCGATGTTGGTGTTTCATTGTTTCTTAAACCCTGATGCATAAAGAGTGGTGTTATAAGTTTGATGTGTCTGCGTACCTGTCTGTGGCATTGTACCTCGAAAACTAATGGACCGATTTTGTTTTTTCGTCTCAAAGCTGACGTGATCAAGATGGTTCTTAGCTATGTTTCAGCCGGTATTGAGATATTGAAATGAAAAAAAAATATTTATTTATTACAAGTGTTGGATTAATCCCGTCTTCACACAGTCTGAATCAGTTATTGAATTCATTATGCGGACCATTCAAAAGCATAAAAAAGGTACACCCTCTTATATAAATTCTGCCATTTTATTGCTATTCACTGATTCCGATTATGATTCAATGATTGAATTCCGTTCAGTATAAGGCCAGCCTAAGACATAAATAATGCTTATTTAAGCAAACATTGCAAGTTCAACAGCCCAAAGTGGCAAAACTATGAACCACTACAATGTATATTTAACATTTTATGACAGTGAAGATACATTAGGAACATAGTTCATTGAAATACCACAAACAGAATTATTTCTGCGAAGAATTAGCATTTTACGCTAGTATTACCACTTTCACTGTTGGGCAAAATTGGTGCATAGACATCTTATGGGCAATTTTAACTTTGTTTACTGTACATATAAGCAGTTCGATAGAAAATGAACAAACTTAAAAGCAGTGTCGACAAGTAAATCGGGAGTTCTGATTTAATATCTACGCCATCCCTACTTGAATTTAACACTGAAAACATTACGGAACTTATTTCCTTAAAATTCCAGTTTGAAAAAGTAAATTAATGCACTTACCTGCTTGCTCCAGCTTTCAAAATGCTAATTATCGAACATTCTACAAATTTTTATGTCACTAAAACGTTTTTATTTCGATTTAATTAAAATTAACAGCTATTCCACATCGAAAAGTGGACTTCCTTCGCGTAATTCGTAAACACTTTGGATACGTCACGTCACTTTGACAAAATTGACAGTTCATTGGGCTGTCATTACACAAGGTCCGTATTGAGCACAGATTACAGAGAAAAGCAGATAGGCCCTAATAAATTGAACGTTTTCTATACATCCGATCTCTTCTCACTTACGGTAGTGAACGCCGAGTAAGAAAGGGATAGAACCATGTTATCTGACAGGTCTTCAGACGTCATTGTCTCCGCTTTCTCGCTCGCACGATGTAATTCGCTCTCTCGCTCGCTCGAAATTTAGTGCACAGAAAGATAATTTCTTACAAGTTACCGATATCGATATTTACCTACTGTTAATAAATTCGTAATATGCGATACTCGTAAGTAAATTGTATCTCTCTCCATACTATGCAAAAATTAATATGGTACTTAACAAATAGAAAACAAAAACCATTACACGACTACGAATATAATAAACTGCATTCATGTTTCATATGTTCGCTACAAATTAAATTATGCAAATACATAGGTAGTCAGACGAGTTACTTTTTAAGTCTCACTATTTTGTGGATCTTTAGTGGAACACATTTATTTTTAACCGACTTCTGAAACTTATCAATTCCGCTGGCTGTTTATTTTTTTATGTATGTTCCTCGATTACTCTTAGACGCCTGGACCGATAAGAATGGTGTTTTGTTAGAAAAGGTGGTCCTAGGCAGGTCAGGATCTGAAGATGGGATCCTGGAGAAAACCAGGGCAATCTTCAAATCTTATTTTGAAACGATTTGGGTACTTTGAAATCGTGCATTTGCTTTCAGAAAGCAGTTCATGCGGTAATATGGAATGTAGCTTCGTAAAGTATTGATTTGAAGTCGATTAAAACTTTGTTTTTAAAGTAAGCTAACACAAAATAACAACGCAATTATATTCCTGAAAATATCTCATTTTAATAAGAAAGTTACATCTAATGCTTTAAATAATAAATATCCAATTATATAGAACTTTTTGCAATCAGTAAACTTGCATCTCCTGAAGAGGCAATGCAGATGTCTTAGGTATTGTATCTGGTAGCCTTTCATTACTGCTCAGCATCATTTTGTCGTAGTTGCCTTCTAATTGTTGATCCTGGTGAGATCCCTGCATTAAATACAGTAACGAAAACATTATTATACAATCTCTATCAGTTGAGCTGCTTAAGTATGAACAGGTAAACAACAAAACGACACAGAGTTACTTTCGCATGAATAATATACATTATAGTAGTTATGGATATATAAAGAAAATCAATGTACTAATACAAATTCTTTGCATATACAAAACTTAAATGAAACGAACTCATCTGGAGGGACCTCAGAAATGTCAAGTAATAAAATAAATAAAACTCACTATACCAACTTACCTCAAGCGGCCTCTGAAAAACTGTAGGTATCGCATCTGGCAGCAAGTGTTTTATGTTTTTAATAATAACGAAACAGTTAGTTTCAAAATGTTTCGAACATATTCTATGGTGTTTTTTCGGCGTCCAATTATTGCGCCCTACTGCGTCAATCCATTTTTTTCGAAGATTATTATTTACCGGAAACCTGAAGTTAACAGTTAAGACATGTAACATTAAAATATTTTGTCTAAACGCCTACATGAATAATTCATGTCGACGAAATATCGATATATACATGGTAACAACACTACCCATGTTTACGACAGTTGTATTTTTACTAAAAATCCCAAAAATATCAAGTTTGATCCATATAAAAAATACTTATCCGATAGTATCAAGCATCTGCTGTAATCCCAGACCATTATATTGCGTAATGTACATGAAATATTTGAAAAATAACCAAATGATTCTTACCGATGAAATCCGATTGTTTCTCCGGTCTTTTTTAACAATCTAGCGTAACTTCGGCAGTACGGAACTGCACAAGCCATTGTGCCACTTCATACAACTTCAATCATTAACTTATTACAGAAATATTTAGTTTTTCAACACAATATTCTTGAAATAACCAACTTTCCTCAAGATTCACAAGAGATTTGACGTTGATTTGACTTTGACAGATTGTTTAGCATTTAACACCGTGGTTAACAGTTTTTGGAGACAAGTCGTCAATAGACTCAAAATACCATACTATTCGTCTCATTCTAACTCACATCAGCTGACCATAAGCAGTGACAGAGACAACTATATGAAACATCGTCTTGCTTTATACTGCACGTCTGTATTCTTATTAGTCTGTGGTATTGAGCTAACTTATAAATATTTGAAGTTATAAAAAACGATTGTTTTTTTGTGATTAGTGAAAATATTATTCATTATAACTCGTAAAATCTAATTTTGTAAGATCTTTGCCTCACAATGAGCACATACGGAAAAGGTGAAATGCTCTTTGCATCGTATAGATGGCGCTAGTAGCGGCTTCAAATAAAAAAACTGTTTCTTTTCGTTTTCTTCTTAAGAACTTAAGATACAAGGCCAAAAAAAACTCCTGTTTTGATACTAAACCCAATGGGAAGACCTTAACTATGTACTTATATATCTAACCAATCATTAGTTACTAACTACTGCTTTTTATAAGTAGGTTTATACTCTCTGCCTTACTTACCCTCATCCGTGCCTCATCCAAAAGGCTGAATCTCAAAATGAAAGGTGGGTACCGGTTAATGTACGGCCCGATAACCTGCGTCCATGGTATATACATATATACCTACCAAATTATTCTCTCTATCTCTTTGAGTTAAAAAGAAACAGAGATATAGGAGACGCCGATTATTGGGCCGTACATTGATGATGATGATGATGATGATCTGTCCAACCGTTTTCGGCCAAACAAACGTTTTGGCGCTCGTGCGCTCGAAGATGGCTTATGTAGCCTATCCTTGCGGCGAGATTCCGTGCACATTGCGGGCACGTAAGACGTAAGTACGACGTTCTGGTATAGTTGTATGGCAACAGGTGGGTGGGCCTTTAACTGGTTGCGTTTATAATCAAGGTAAACTATGCGCAAATTCCGGACACGCGAACTTTGATGTTTACCATCCTGCGCCATTCTGACCGCTGCCTGTGCTGCCAAACACTCCAACTGAGAGGGCTTAATGCTGCATCTCACCATATGTTGCTTTTGGAGATCCTTGTATCGGTGGACTTGTCCGCCTTGCTTTCGCTTGCCCTCCTCCATTTCAGATTAGAAGATGCATTTCGCCACGCTCACCTCCACCTTACGAGACACCGCACTACCGAAGCCGCCGACGCATTAGATAGGCCAACGCCACCAACATAGGCTCTTCGCAGGACTTCGGTGTTTCGCACTCTATCGGACTATCTGATCTTCATGATGGATCGCAGGCAGTTGAGGCGGAAACGATTCAGAGTGCGTAAGTGGTGGCACCACGTCTCAGAGGAGTACGAGCACCAATAGGAGGTTTGGCAGCACAATTGCCATTGTGGCGTATTTTAAGTAGCTAGTGTTCGGGAGACTCACCTCAAATTCATCCGCTTCTCGGTGTGATGTTCTGGGGGCCCCCTGGTGCTGTATTTCCTCACAGGCCGCTAAAGTCTGGTTTTCTCAATTATCGCGTGTCGCGGTTCGGGTTTGTAAGTTTTATAGGGTTTTAAAGCTCCAGCAAATTCATTGCGAGCTGTAACGATGCGCGGTAAAGCGGATATTGCCATAAGAGGCTCAGTGTTGCTAGCTTACAGAAAAGCGTTTGGTTTCGTCTCCGTCAAACTAGCTATATGATTGAATATCCATCGATTTCGAAATTAATTAATAACACGTTGTGTTTTGTGCTAGTAATGTTGAAATACTGAACATGCCGCCGACCATAAAATAATACTTATTTTATTTAAAAAATTATCTCTCTAATGCTATGCTAACTTAGGGCTAAACATGTAATGCTATACCTAAAAATACCTAATCAATAGGCAAAGGGCAGACCTTAACTACAGGTCGCTTACTAAGAGTATTACCGATGCGTACAGTGACGACTCGAGTAATACCATCGACGCCGGGGTGCAGCTCGTGCACGCGCGCTAGACGCCATTGCAGCGGCGGTAACGTGTTGTCGACCAACACGACTACAGAACCCTCGCGAAGAGGAGTGTGAGGATTATCGTGGAACCATTTACCTCTCGGTTGCAGCTGGTGTAGATATTCTACACTCCAGCGTTTCCAAAAATGTTGAACGGCTTGTTGAATCACCTGCCATCGTGCCAGGCGATTTGGATTATCGTTAGATAAATCAAACTCGGGTAGAGACGTTAATGGTTCCCCGATGAGGAAATGTCCGGGTGTAAGAGGTAATGGATCTGCAGGATCATTACTTAATTGACAGAGAGGTCTAGAGTTGAGTACCGCCTCAATTTGACACAGTAGTGTGTTGAATTCATCGTGGGTTAGTGTAAGAGTTCCTATGACGCGACGTAAGTGTCGTTTTAGACTGCCTACAGCTCGTTCGACAAGACCGGCGAAATGCGAAGCGTACGCGGGGTTAAAATGCCAGGTAACCTGTAGGTTTGTCAGCTGCTCGTTTATGGCAGACTGATTTGATTCGTTTCGCAGAAACGTGTAAAGTTCGGTCAGATATCTCGCACAACCAACGAAGTTTCGGCCGTTGTCCGAATAAATGTCTTTGCAATAACCGCGTCGGGATATAAACCTACGCAAGGCATTTAGAAACGATTCGGTTGATAAGTCGGGGACTAGTTCCAAATGGACTGCCTTCGTGGACATGCACACGAAAACGCAAACGTATGATTTGAAAACTTTCGCGTTGCGAAATTTACTTGATTTGAGATGAAAATGTCCCGCGAAGTCAACGGAAGTATGTAAGAAGGGACGAAGCGATCGAACCCTAGCAGTAGGTAACTCTGCCATTGATGGCTGTAGCGCGATAGGTCGCGCGCGAACGCATGATACGCAGCGGCGAGTACGCATACGCACGGCGTCGCGTGCGCACAGAATCCAGTACGTCTGTGCGAGGGCAAACTGTAAAGTTTGTGGTCCCACATGTAAATGGGTTTTATGGTAAAAATCGATGAGTACATTTGTAAAATGATGTCTTTTAGGTAAAAGAATTTGATGCTTGGCGTCATACGGCACGTTAGCTCGATTTATCCTGCCGCCGACCCTGAGGAGTCCAGTATCGTCCAGGAAAGGTTTAAGTCTCTGAAGACGTGTTGTACATCTATCGTCGTCCTTGAGACGTGAGATGTCTTCAGAAAATTGTTCACGTTGAACGAGTGAAATTATTCGACTGAGAGCCAGTTTGGTCTCGGACACAGTAATGTGCTTCGTTGAATAAACGTTCGTTTTACGACATTTATTAATGAATCGTAACATAAGAGAAACTACGCGTAACATTCTTGGAAGTGACGAAAATCTCTCCAAGAACTCTGAGCTCGGTTCGTTAGTTTGCGTGAGAAGAACATGCTTGCGTTGTTCCTCGTTAGTATGACAGTTAACTTTGGAAATGGGCCACTCAGACTTACTTTTCGAGAGCCAAGCTGGTCCCTTGAACCATAATTGATGGTCCAGTTGAGATGGGAGGACACCGCGGGACGCAGGGTCCGCCGGGTTGTCCGTCGATTGAACGTGCTGCCAGTGTGAGGCAGGCACGTTGCTTGTCGTTTCCGCTATGCGATTAGAAACATAAGTACGCCACTTGTCTGGGGATGAACGCAACCAGGCAAGGGTGATTGTTGAGTCGCACCAAGCGTGAAGTTGGTCGAACGAAAATACACTGCTGTAAGCAGTGAGAATTCTCCTTATCAGCTTTGATAAGAGATGAGCGCCACAAAGCTCAAGACGAGGTATTGTGAGCCGTTTGAGAGGCGCGACCTTTGTCTTGCCCATAAGAAGATGTGTGCTGATTGCACCTTCAGAGTCAATAACGCGTATGTAGACGCAAGCGGCATATGCCTTTTCAGAAGCGTCTGAAAAGCCACAAAGTTGCACTTGATGAGTGCTAGGAAGCACGTGACGCGGCAATGAAATATCTTGTAGTAACGGCAGTTCGTCGATGAACCGATACCACAAGTCACAGACACCCTGTGGAGGAGTTTCATCCCAACCTGTGCCCGACACCCACAACAGTTGGATTAAATGCTTAGCGTATAAAGTGACTGGGCTTAGAAACCCGAGAGGATCGTAAATCTTGGCGATTTCTCCTAACATTATACGCTTCGTACATTTGCCTGAAGCTACTCCATCGGTTTGGTAAGTAAAAGTATCTGACTTAGGATTCCATTTAAGGCCTAAGACCTTGACAGAAGTGTCAGTGTCGAGTGCTGATAGAATCAGAGCGTCATCATGGTTTGAGTCCTCATTGGTCAAATGAGATAGGAATTCAGAACTGTTACTGGTCCATTTGCGGAGTTCGAATGTACCTGCATTACAAATGGAAGTGAGCTGATGCTGAAGAACGAGAGCATCTTCAACTGTGTCAGCCCCAGTGACGACATCATCAACAAATACTTCGTTGAGAAGTATTTGTGAGGCAAGTGGAAAAGCAGCAGCTTCATCAATGGCTAATTGACGAAGAGTGCGTAAAGCAAGAAACGGTGCTGCAGAAGTTCCGAAGGATACGCAACACAGACGATACTCCTGTACAGGATCGTGAGGAGAGAATCTCCAAAGAATGCGTTGGAAATCACGGTGTTCTTTGCAAAGACCGATGTAGCGATACATCATTTTTAAATCAGCTGTGAAGACTATCTTATGTAATCTATACTTAAGTAAAATTTCACAAATGTCTTTCTGTAGTTTCTGACCTGTCAGCAAGTTATCGTTGAGAGACCGACCTGATGTCGTACGGCAAGAAGCATCGAAAACGATTCTGTACTTAGTTGTAGCAGCCGATTTTTTCACGACACAATGGTGCGGAATGTGGTATGGAGACGTGTCACTGTTCGCAGAGTCAGATACAGGCTCCATGTGTCCCAAGTCCAAATATTCTTGAAGACACTTGTTATAGTTCTCACGTAAGGCAGGGTCACGTGACAGTCGTGCCTCTAGTTTAGTTAAACGTGAGAGCGCAATCGAACGAGATTCGCCTAAAGGAGGAGCGTTCTCCTTAAAGGGAAGAGAAACAGTATATTTCCCGTGTGAATCACGAGTGTGAGTATCGACGAAGATTGACTCGCAGCGAAGTTCATCCTTCGTCAGATGTGGGTGTTCTGGGATGGATTCCAGCTCCCAAAATCTTTGAAGTTTAATGTCCAGTTGACAAGTACTCAGATTAGTGCTCAGATGTCTCGTATTTTCATGAGCGATTCTACCGTTCAGTAGATATCCGAAAATGCTATTAATGGCCACGGGTGTGCCCTGTGGGCCCTTGATATTATCGTGAAGCAGTATGCTGTCACTATAGTCTGACCCCAGCAGGAGCTCGACGGGACGCGCAGAACGCAATTCTGGGTCCGCTAAGTTAAGACCTTGTAGGTGCTCAATATTCTCAAAAGTATTTGGAATACTAGGCAGGTAGCTCGTTATTTTCGGTAAAATAAGAGCTTCGATATAAAGCTTCGGCTCTGGTTTGTTGTGGGGCGTAACCTCGCACAACACGTAACCACGCGGTTGCTCGTTGCTGTCACCAATGCCGGTGACAGTAGTACTGGTCTGCGCGGGGTACCGCGGCAGGCAGAGACGTTGGACGCACGATTCAGTGATCAGCGTCGCTTGTGACCCTTGGTCAACAAGAGCACGAACGGACCGCGGCGAGTAAGGCCCATGGTTCATGGGTCGCACGTTTACAAGCGCGGTTGTGAGTAAAACCGTACAGTTCTTACTCGAGGAAAACCCCGCAGCTCCATGTAATGGAGTGGGCGTAAAGGTGTCCGCTACTGAGTGTGACTCAGGGGAAGGCGAGTACTCCGTTGTCAGTGTGACGTTTGAAGTAGGCGCATCTTCATGTAATGAAGAGTGATGGCGCTGAGAGCAGGCGCGGCAAGAGTGGCGCGATTTACAGTCTTTTGCGTCGTGGCCGATGAATAAACAATTGTAACAAATTTTATTTTGTTGGACGAAATGTTTCCGTTCACTAAAAGTTAGTGTGTGAAACTTCTCACATTTATATAAAGGATGAGAATTATCCTTACAATACGCGCATTTAATTTTATTTATATAATCCACCGCAGTTGCAGCATGCATACTCATAGTACGCGAGTTTCGCGAAAACGATGTGTTAGGAGTGCGCGGTGCATTATATTGCACGTCAGAGTGCGCGCGAGTAAGCGAAATTGCCTGCCGCCCGGCTTGCGCGTGGCGCGATGACGTCACAGCAGCCGGTCGAGCCGAGCCGGCCGGCCCGCCAGCAGGCCCGGTCGCGCGCTGTGCCGCGGCCTGAGCCGAGTAGGTACTTGAAGTACGCACGGAGGCGTGCATTATCTCGGATGCCGCTAATTCTTTGTCTAAGAAATCAAGTAAATCCGTCACACTAGGAATTTCATTTGAGATTTTTAATGACAATTCAAAACGTCTACGTATATTAGGGGTAATTTTGCGCAGCAAAATATTTAAGAGAACAAAATTCCATTGTTCAACCGGCATACCTAACGACTTTAAAGCCGTAATGTTTTCGTGATAACAATTCATCAAATTACGTAAGGTAAATTCTATATTTTTGTCGCTAACTGCTTCGACATCAAATATATTATCGAAATGTTTTGTTGCAGTAATTCGCTTATTTTCGTAACGACCTATTAACACTTGCAAGGCATTTTCGTAGTTACATTCAGTAACCGGTATCGATTTGATAAGATTATAAGGTTCACCTTTTAAAAACAATAACAAATAGCGGAAGCGTTCTACATCTGTTAACGTAGCGTTATCGTGCACAAGTGATTTAAATAAATCATAAAAGGCATTCCATTCAGTTAAATCACCTGAGAAGGTTTGTAATGTCAGCTGAGGTAAACGTATGTGTGATTGAGGTACCTGCTGTGAGGCACAGCAACCCGCATGTGACACGTTGTGTCCACCGCACGGTGCCGAAACACTTTGTTTACGTTCTTCCTTTATCGTATCCAAGGTAACTTGGACTTGAAAATACAACGAATCGAATTTGTTACGAATAGCCAAATTATCCGTTTTTGAAAAAGTTTCGTTTTTTGCCGATAATTTTTCAATCTTTGCCTGTGTTTGCAAGAATGTTTTTTTAATTGAATTTAATTCCTTAACACGTACTCTAAACTCAGCTAAGTTGTTACTACAATCAACAATCTTTTCGATGTTATTCAAAGCAAGATCACGTTCGAAATTCAATTGTTCGATTTCCATTTCGTACATAGTTAAGTCACTGAATTAAACTAAATGTAATATCACGAAATAAAACGATATACGTATGTATGGATGTAAATTTTATGTATGGACGTACGTTGTACGTAAGATAATGTATAGGTATTAAGTGTATTGATGGCTAGGTACTAGCGCAATGATAGTTAGTAAGTAAAATAATATAGCTGGTCGCAAACTTAACTGTAAATAAATCGATTAAGCAACTACAGAAGTCAATGGTTGGTAGATCCCAAGCTACAAAGACTGAAATGTGTGCAGTACAAAAATACATGCAGCTTATAAATCGGTATGTAGCAATACAGTGACCGCGGAATTGGGTTCGGCACGTTGTACCTACACCGCTTCGATATACACTAAGTACGTAAATACCAAGTGGGTTTTGTACGTTGTACTAAAACTTTTAAATTATTAGTTGCGACTAACTAAATTAACCTATGCTATAGGAATGCAATTACGGCCATGCGAATGGCGCTCAGCGGGCGCTTCGAGCAGCGCGAGTATGCGTCTACCGCCTTTCGTAAAAAATGATTGCGAGATGTAATTTCGCAAATATCGCTTAAAACCCTATGAAACTATATATAATTAGAAAGTTCTCATTGAGATCGCACTGTATACACCGGTATTACCGTAAAATAATACGCTAGGCTCTTGGAAACTCGATATTAATGTTTGTCACCGGAGGTAGATTCTCGCTAAGTGACGTAAGTCGTAGTAAAAGAAATTGGAATTTAGCATGCAATGCTAGCACAAAACAGCAACGAACGCGAATTTAAAGCAAAATAACCAGTACTCATAAGGAATATCCGGCTCGAATCTTTATGTGGCGTATTTTAAGTAGCTAGTGTTCGGGAGACTCACCTCAAATTCATCCGCTGCTCGGTGTGATGTTCTGGGGGCCCCCTGGTGCTGTATTTCCTCACAGGCCGCTAAAGTCTGGTTTTCTCAATTATCGCGTGTCGCGGTTCGGGTTTGTAAGTTTTATAGGGTTTTAAAGCTCCAGCAAATTCATTGCGAGCTGTAACGATGCGCGGTAAAGCGGATATTGCCATAAGAGGCTCAGTGTTGCTAGCTTACAGAAAAGCGTTTGGTTTCGTCTCCGTCAAACTAGCTATATGATTGAATATCCATCGATTTCGAAATTAATTAATAACACGTTGTGTTTTGTGCTAGTAATGTTGAAATACTGAACAGCCATGTACACTGAAATTTTGGTGGCCAACTGCAGGTCATGTGAGCCGAAGACCTGCTGATAACATCTTGAGGAATTAAATATATTATAGCTGGAACATGTCGAAATAATCTTCTTGTGTGGAAGTCGATAGGTACCGAAGTAGCACTTACAGCTGTCGTTTTGTCGTCACATTGTTAAACATCTACTAATGGCCCTTTATTTTTTCAACAGCATTCGAGTGGCCCAAATATAAGGTAGGTATGCTATTCACAACCCGTCTCGACTCGACTTACCGCTCGTACCTAGAATAACTTTACCCCGAGATTCCAAACAGGTATGCGTAATCAAAAGTTAGATTATATTAGTCCGCTTGAGGTGGATTGCCGGTAAGCGTAGTGAATACCAGCCAAGCGCCGAATATCGTCCTAATAAGCCACGACTACCTATTGTTGCTTGCTGGCTTATTTGTATTCTAAACTCTTGTTGTCGCAAATAGGTGTCGTTACCCGTTGTTTCATTAGGGTTACCATAACTACATTAAAACGTTAGAGCGAGCGGGTGGCCGTAAAAAGTGAAACTTATCAAAGACTAGGTGCGTCAACCTGCGAGTTAATGAGCCGACGTCGCTGCGATAATGCGGCCGTTACTGCGGTTTACTACGGAACGACGGGAATATTTCCTGGGAATTTTATAGTAGAAAGATTAGATAATCTGCAACGCTTCTTGGATGATCGTTAAGGGTGATGCGGAAGTTTTATCACGCCCTTTGTCGTGACGCTTTTTGATGATAGGTATCTACCATCGAAATAAAATATTTATTATGTACTAGGTGTACCTGCGACTTCGTTTGCATGGTAATGTGGTGGTAGTTAACGAATTTCTTATTTTGGACATTGGACACATGCAGTTCTAATTTAACCTTTCAAGTAAAACGTTGAACAAACCTATTTTAGCTAAAATGTCGTTAAAATTCTTTTCTTTGATGTTTAAATTAGTAAGAAAGGGACAAAACTCGTTTTATGGGGTAATAGTTTAGTAGATGTTTGTGGCTATAGATCCAACAGGTAGGACACAGGCCCCACACAACACATTACATGTTTATATAATTATCTTCTTCTCTACATATTTATAATATAACACTGTTTTATATTAAATAAATACAAACGTGATGACTGAAATCATCTTGAGTCACTCCGACTCTCAGGTAAAGATGTGTATAGAATTAATAAATAGATTTAATAATCCTTTCGAGTACCCGGAGTAGGTACCCATTGACCGGTAAGTGTTTACGCAGAACAAAAGATCTGTTTTTTAACGTCTGAATTTATATTTTCCAAGCTATACCTAGCCTAATTAATTGATAGTAGTTAAAAAGTTCCGTTGTGACACGTAAATTTGCCATACATTTTCTATGGTTAATTTTCGTGTCACAACGGAACTTTTTAACTACTACCAATTAATGACGCTAACTACTGGCCAAGAATTTGGTCCTTACCCAAAAAAGTTTTATCTGTATAATCTCTATATAGGCTGAATGTCAACTTGAAGGCGCGAAGTACGAAGTAAAATACCGCCTTAATACCTACTGACAATACTGACGCGCTTGATAATTAAAAAGGGGCCCGTTCTATACTGATTTAATATAGTTTTACTGTTTATTGCTGTAAAATATAGGTAAATACTGACAAACCAGCACGGCTATCACAAGACGGCGCGCGAGCTCTCTCTATTTTTCTCGAACTATCCGTCTCTCTCATAATAGACAACTTAGAAAGAGACGTATAGTGCGAGAAAAATCGAGAGAGCTCCCGCGCCATATTGATCGTGACAAATACTCAGCGTGTAATCTTGCAGAAACTCATAAACCTAGACGTTTTGGCTGAACGCGAGACAACGCTAGGCCATGCCATTAAAAAAAAGGAAGAGTCAGACTTTTGACGTTATTTTGTTGAAATTTGTTGATACATTTATTGAAATTACGCCTCAATACGAATTTAGCGCGTATAAGTTTCCATATCAGAATCGATTATTTTTTTACGCTTTAGAATTTAATATGCGTTTTGCGAAGGTCTATCACAACACCGGATCGAAATTATTACTGTTAGTTAGATATGGCACGTCCGCCATTTTGACGTCACTGACAGTTGACGGATATGGCGGCTATGATTTAAGGAGAACAACTGAATAATTTAATGAGGTCAAATGTTTCCGAAAATTAATTAATTGTCGCAGTTGGATAAAACCTATCCTAAACGGAAGCTAGAGTTATAATGTACTTATGAAAAAATCTACATGTTTTTCCGTTCATGGGAAGCCGAGATCATTCGGGACACGTAAATGCATAGTTTGTTCCATTTTCAAATTAGAGATTTATTATAAGTGAGAGATGAGAGATGAGAGATGAGAGATAAGGGCTCTTTTAAACACAGTTTGGATGTTAACGCTCCAACGGCGTAATCGATTCGAATGAAGTTTTACACGATAGATAGTTTATAGCTTGGATTAAAATATAGAATAGTTTTTATCTCGGGTCCACGCAGACGAAGTCGCGAGGGGCAGCTAGTAGGATATATGAAGTGAAAAAAGACCACAAAAACATACAAAAATTTACCTGAAAATGTTGAAAGATGAATCCAATCGAACGTGTAATCAACTTCTATCTAATCTTATGCCGTCTAAATAGATGAGGGCCATTTCGGATACACTTCGAACCAGTGGGATCTTTTTAGCATTCTCCCTCCTTTACTCCCAAGCTCGCTCTAATATAAATAATCTAACATAAACCGGATAACGCAGCTAAATGGGAGTACCTGGAATTCCTTTGGTTGTGGATAGCCGTTACCAAAGTAGGTAATTCAATCTGTGTCTGGCAAGGGCATGACATTCATCTCCCTCGAGCGCGCCCACCTTGTCGGGGGTTTAGTAACCGTGGACTGGTTATCCACGGTGAAGCAAAGAGGCACCCAGGGCCGGCTTGTTTGGGCAGCCGGCTGGCTCCCTATCTTTTGCGGCCAAGGTGGGGTCGCAGGGGGAAAGGCGTGCTGGTATAACGGTGCACAAGTCTCCCTACCCCCTGCGAACTTTTAAACAGCTACATGAATTGGCCCCATCATGAATTGATCAAGGTATAACATTACAGTCTAAACAACCGCGCGCGACAATTGTCTCTGGATGCCCAGAAAACCAGCGCCTTTAGCATGTATTGCTGGTGGTATTTGCTGAATGGTATTTATTTTGGTGCATTTCAATTGTAAAAACACATGTCATGTTGTCACACCAAATAAATATATTTATTTCTTTTTTCACCAGTATCATATCAAAACTTCAAGTCGAATTGACCTTTGTCGATATTTTGCTGGTCTTTTTAAGTGCGAACCAATCTCGCCAAAGGCGTTTAGCTATTCTCAAGCTAGAGAATCTGAAAACCTCTAGCAATATCCCAGAGAATTACCTAATAGCAAACGAAACTCTTATCGAAATTCTGTGCAGTAGTGAAAATTGTTCTCGTAAAAACATTTTGGTGCATTGCTACAAAAAATGTCGCTCTTCGTTGAATTTAAAAGCATTCCATCAAAGGTTTTGCGAATGGTGTGAAAAGAAATAAAGTCGGTAGATGTATGGAGTGAGGGTCGTCTTGATAAGGGGCCACGTTAGAACCTGATGAATTCTCCTCGCGGATTAGCCCTTACAATATGAGCACAATTTCACAAGAGAGGGTCTAGGGTGACAAATACCGGCATGAATGTCTCGCAATTTATCCGCGGTCGTCCGGCACTCATGATGTGCGGGGCTAAGTATGTTTTCAAATAAAAAGGGTAATGAAATGGATGTGTTGCGATAGTGGTGTGGTTTGTGAACACGTTGTATTTTATTAAGTAAATTTGCGCTTCTGCATTCATTTAGCAGTTAATTTAGTACAAGTACTATATTAACTATTTGTACATGCTATAATATTGTGTCTATTAAACTGATGTGAACTCTAAATTTATTTATATTTGTTAGCTACCTTCCTGCCTTAATTTTGATCATATTTTTTTTGTTGCTTCACAGTAGAAACTTAATTCAAAACCGATTCTAGTTTGATACGTCAAGATGGATACAGCCAAATAACAGGGTGGGGTTTAATTAATCCGCTACTGGCTTTAGAAAGGCACACACGTCGCGTGATGTTTCAACGGCATTCCGGGTCGCTGTCGCTGACGCTGCCATCTGTCGAACGTCGCATCAAAGGATTTCACTGTAAACATTTGCTTCCACCGCGAGCCTGGTCAAGGAGGATTCATCGCGCTTCGACAACTCGCCTCACTCGTACCAGTATAACGGTTAATTGACAGTACACCGTGCCGGAACATATATTACCCAACTAAATAAAGTGTTCGTCACAGTCACATAGGTACTCGCTGCATAATTATTTACATTGTTTTCCTACGTGATTTCGACGGATGTCACCGAACGAGTAAATGTATGGAGAACTCGGCGATGACCCATCATGTCACGTTGTGCTGCGAGTCACCCTTAAGGCTAGCCATAAAAGTTACAGGGTCAATCCAGCGACCGTGTCCACTGCATGATTATGCTAGTGCCGTGGCCCGGAGGCCAACGCCTCGAGGGCGACTAACTGACGTCTTCAAACCTTCTTGTATTTCCATACAGCTCTAATGGAAATAAGAATAGTGTTGTACAAACAGCACTGCAGAGGTCGCATAGACGACCTCTATAGTCTAAAGTTACTCTAAACAAAATGTATTGCCCTATCATCGAGATTTCTAGTGAAATTACATCATGGATTTCAGTCGCGGAATTCAATGGCAAACCTAAGTTTGACCCCTGACTAAGCAATAAATCTCAGGCCATATCCACCCACCGTTGAGTTTACTCTTACTTTGGCTTTAGCCCTCTTCATGTTGACGCCTCTTTGCTCTGTTTTGTGCTTGACTTATCCACGATTTGCAAACCAACTACTTTATATCATCGGACCAATTGGTCTTCTGCGTCCAGATCTAACCTTTACCAGGTTATCAGTCCACCTTGTGGGGGGCCTACCTACGCCGCGCCTTACGGTACGCGGTCGCCACTCGAGAAGCTTTCCGCCCCAACGGCCATCGGTTCTACGTGCTATGTGCTCTGCCCACTGCCACTTAAGTTTAGCGATTCGGAGGGCTATATCGGTTACCTTGGTTCTGCTGCGGATAGCCTCATTTCTGATGCGATCATCAGAGAATCTCCCAACATAGGCCTCTCCATTGCCCTTTGGGTGACTTTGAGCTTTCTTACATGATCTATTATTGTGTAATAAATTAGCGTGAATATATGTTTCGAAATTTTGGTTGTTTATATCTTTTGGGGGAATCCTACGTCCACCACTGGACGGTTTTCGGCTGATAACCTACCTGATAACGTATGATAATTACCATGAAGATATCTGTTAAATATATTTATTCTTATTCTCCTCTTAGTACCCCATAATACAAGACTCATTGACAATATGACGACCGCTTTAGCCTAGTTGGTAGTGACCCTGCCTGCGAAGCAGGGTAAGGGCATTTATTTGCATGAATATTTGTTCCTAGGTCATCGATGTTTTTATATCCATCTATTTAAGTATTTATTTATTTACATACGTATAGATGTATATCGCTGCCTAGGTACCCATAGTACAAGCTTTGCTTGCTTAGTTTGGGACTAGGTCGATTTGTGTAAGATTGTCCGCAAATATTTATTAAATATTTATTATTTATATTTCCATCGGGCTAGTTCGCTTTGTGTTAGATCAATTTTATTTAGATCTAATATCAATTTATATAAATGAGGTGAATGATATACGTCACGTATAATATTACGCATAGTTCTAATCTCTTGGTCAAGTTATAAAATACTGGCAAGTCGGGAAGGTCGTGAATCGCACTTCAGTCACCCGCGGGTCAGCCATTCGGAAAGCTGAAGTTTCTACCGACCGTAACGTTTCGTCAACATTTAAAACGTACTCGAAAGGATTTTTCCAGAACGATTTATTCTATTTGCGGTCTCTGATTACGTTGAAAGGTAACTCACGTTCAGTTTTCTTTGAAGAAGGCAATGTTAATGCAGGGCACGGTCAAAATGAATTTTCGGTGCTACGGTTCACGAACAAGCTTACGCTTTTTATTAAATAAAACTACGGTGGCAAACAAATATTTGGCCTGCCTGAATGTATGCAGACGACGATACCTAGATGGATCGCTGATTGCCTAAAGTTTCCTCTATAGAATAAAAATCCAAAGTTGGGTCTTTATTTTTCCTTTTTTTACTCAGCCTACTCAAACTATACATTATTTTACGACACAAGCAAGTTAATAGTATAGTATTTTATGTCATCTAAAATCTCATTTAATTAAATTAAAATAAAACTTCACTAAGTTAGGTATTTATAAAATTTGTCCAAAAAAGCCATTCCGGAAGAGCCTTTTTCTCGTGGGCGGATGCATAAGCGTGTCTCTGTCAAGGTGTGGTCGACTCTTATCAAGGCATCCCCTTAATGTACGGCAATAATTGGCGACAACTATATCTCCGTTTCTTTTTAACTCATGCAAAAAGAGAGTGAGAAAGATAGATGGACTCGGATTATCGGGCCGTCTATTAACCGGCACCGAATTGGTAAATTACTAGTGGGCTTTCATGAATAAATTTTATAGACTAGTTCTTTGTTGAAGTTGTAACTTCTATGTATGAAATGCTAACATAACAGGATTTGAAAATCCGATTATTACGGGTTGGTGCACTTTTGTAAGCTTTCAAACCCTATGATTGCGATTTTAAGTTTTTATATTAATAAAATTTAATAATAATCTGCCTTTTACTTATCCTTTTTCTTAAAAAAATCCAAGTTCACAGAGTGAAAGTAAAACTTAAAGAAAGGCATATTTTAAAGAAATTGGGGAAGAGAAATATAATTTCGCGGACCATAGCCATTCCGCGGCCTTTGACCTTCCGGCAGTCCCCAGCTATCAGTCACCGCTCACCGCTCCTCGCAATATAAATTATATTTGGGTTATTGTTGACGGACACGTTTTTACATGCTTTTATTTAACTTTCTCTATTCGAAAATTTACTCATTACAACGTCACTTAAAATATAACGATAAAACCTATCATGCTAGGTAGGTACCCAGCTCATGGTAGTTGCAACAAAGATATATTCACGTAATAGTCTAACGACCATGTTAGGCCTGGCCTATTCATTATAAATGTATACCTAAAAAAAAGTCGGATTTTTAATTAGGCGAACTAACTTGAAAGCTGAAAATGTTGTCAGACATAGGAAAAAATAAATAGTGATAGGTTTATGTCGATACAAATATGTCGATATAACGTTGTACCTACTATACATCTGATTCAAATTGTATTTTATCAAGTAATCATAAGTCGTGATAACACTCACACTCAAACATACTTGCGTAATATTAGGGATAAACGGTGTAAATCGGACATTTACAACTTACGCCTTAAATTTGGTATACAATGCAAAAAGAATGCTGTTATTACATTACAGGCGATTGGCCACTTCCATTTAGGTTTAGTAAAAAATAAAAGAATTTCGTCGTCGGCGTCGTCAACGTAAATTCAAAAGCCGGGCTCTTGTCGGACCCGTCTTCATGGGAACAGTAAAGTATTCATTTTCTTTGTGCTCCTTTAAAACTTTATAAACTGTGGTCCTTGAAATGCCTAGGATTTCGGACGTTTTTAGTACACACTCATTTTTGTTGACGTATATACCGCCGGGCACGTCTTGCTCGCGAGTCATGATATCGAAATTTTCATTATATACCTACGTGAGTATATAAACGATAAACCATTATTTTTTCTGTGTCACTCAGGGCTCGATAATTTCGTTTACTTGGTGGTGATATTCTTGAGGTAGATAGCTGCGGCGTTGATTGGCGTCTCCTTGTGGAGTCTGGATCTTGGGGATCCATAATCTAGTTAGGAGTGATTACAACAAAACGATGTAACGTAACAAGATTAACAGAAACCAATAATAATATCTGTAGGTTTTAATTAAGATCTTTCAACGACTTGCATAGGTACAATTATTATCTAAAATCTCTTGAGTTTTACTTTTTAATTATACTCTATTTTTTAAATATCGAGGATGGTGTCAAATCATAGTAATAATGGAAAAGGTTTTAGACAATTAGAAAATAATCATTTTATAGACATCTTGTAGGTATACATTGTTGAATAATACATCTTTTTTATGTTGATAACTTAACTGGAGTTCGCTGGATGCGGGTGGCGCAGGACCGGTCAATTTGGCACTCTTTGGGGGAGGCTTATGTCCAGCAGTGGATGTTTTTCGGCTGATATGATGATGATGTTGATAAGCTTACCAGAATCTACATATTTATTTTTACAGTTTAATTTAGGAATTTGAATTCATAAAGTAGGAACCTACCTTGCATAAGTAGTCCGTCCACCATCCGTGTCAGTAGTAGAAAACGAATGTAAGAAATAAATAGAATTAGTCTCTCAGCTGCCTTCCAGTGTCACAAATGGTGGATCAGACTATATAAATCTTATTCGTGTTGGCAAATCATGCAGTAATAGCCCAAAGATCTCTTAAGAAACCAAATTTCTATCAAGCTATTATTTACACAACTTTTACACAAACACAAGAATAATGACAACACTATGTAGTATACAAACTGCTTTTACTAAACCTCTTGTATGAACTGGATTTTTTAAATATCGACATTAACAGCACTAGCGAAACTGTAGCAACATTCGTGTGCAATGAACTGTCAAGTTAGTTCGCCTAATTAAAAATCCGACTTGTAAGGTACCTACGCTTTAATTTAAAGATATACATAGATTCACGCCTTTATTCCCAATAAGCCCTTCGCCCACAATACTATTTAACCCTACTCCCTTAGTCGACTTTTAGGACACACACGGGAAGAAAGGGGGTGGTAAAAACCCGACACCGATTGTTGGAGTGTCCCACTGCTGGGCATAGGCCTCCTCCCTGGATTTCCAGTCGTCTCTGTTCCCTGCCATCCTTGGCCACAATCACTTGTAAACACGTCCAAGTCATCCCGCCATCTCCGACTGGGCCTATCGCCTGTATTCGTCCTGTGGCAACCACCAAGTAGCCGTATGAGCCCACGCTGTGGGTGCATACGGCAAACATGGCCGACCCAGTTCCACGCGGTGTTCTTGCCCACATCTGCTATTCTAGTTCTAGAGGGCAGTGTGGTATTTTGGACTCGATCTTCTCTTGATTCCTAAGACACTGCGCTGCATTACCTTTAACTCATTCAACGGCTATCACGACACACATGCGTCAGAGCGTTACAGGCCTTTTTTGTACATAATTATGAACATTCACATTTCCACTGCCAGAAACCCGCCTAACGGGCGTCTACGACGTAGGCGCTTTCCGCTCAGACACCACATGATCGGGTAAAAGCGTAGCGCATTAGCAAATTATTAGCAGTGAGCGCGTTAACACTCGTGGGCACGTGTAGGCACTTTCCGCTAAATACGGGAAACCACGGGATTGGCTACGAGCGTACTCCACCTACGGCGTAGCGCTACGAGTGTAGCGTAGCCGTGAATGAGTTAACAAATTCACCTTGTTGTTCGTCAATGAGGTTTTCACGACTTTTTCCTTTTTCAGTTAGAGAGAAACAGTTTAAAAACAACGTACAATATTAGCCTCTTTCTTTATTTATTTATTTTTTTCTTCTATTTTAGAAAGAAAGAAAAGAAAGATACATTTATTCACAAACACACAGGACACACATATTAAACAATAAAATAAACAAAAAACAGATAAAACATGAAACAAGTGTGTCTCTGCGACAGTACAGTGAACCGGACACTGGCTCAGCATTATGCTGAGGTGTCAGACACCTGGAGCACCGTCGGTGACTCCCGGAAACGTCATACAAATATAATAAATAAACTACCTACATTATTGGGACAGGCGAAAGAGAACTAAACATGAATAAAAGTGAGATAATACAAATGTACTCACCACCTATTTATTTTATTTATTTATTTATTATTATTACTAAACAATGGGATACAAAACTTAATCTAATAAATTTTCCTGCAAAACTGTTTTAACAGTTTGTCTACAGGTACGAGTCTCTTTAAGAACTACATATCACAATATATATTTTTTTACACTATAATTTTAACTATGTATCTAATATAATTGCATAATATATTCACAAAGAGTGTCGCGCTAAAACATTTACGTGGAATTTGCTGGTTGTCATTTGTCACTAAGTGTATGGAGAAAGTACTTTTTTAATGAGTTTTTAAATTTACGCTTATGTGGCTCGTGTCGAATGTCTTCGGGTAAGGTGTTTAGTAGGTACGGAATTCGTTTAGCTAACATTCTATCTCCAAAATAGTTATTTACACGAGGTACTTCATACTTACCCGCAGACACTGATCTAGTGCCATGCTTATGCTCTATAAGTATTGGACTATGCACCCGACTGCCATGGTTGTTTACTGCAAGTAGATATTTATGTTTTAAACTAATTGGAAGGATTTTACAAATTTTAAATAATTTAGAATAATCTCCCTTGCAACTTTTTCTAGTTTTGCTATTGACTAATAGTTTTAAAAATCTTGTTTGCAATGCCTCCAGTTCATCAATTTAAGATTTAAATGTGAGTCCGTAACAGTCAAGGGCATAGCTCAATATAGAATCTACTATTGCAAAATAAAGACTTTTCATTATGTTACTAGGAACTTTCAAACTTAGATGGTAAAATTTTCCTAAAAGGATTCTTAATTTACTGGAAATATAACTAATATGTTGGAGCCAGGAAAATGAAACATCGACCTTGACACCAAGATATGTTACACAATCTACCTTTTCAATTGGTTTGCATTGACAATTATTTAGACTATATGCAGCTTCAGTAAAATAGTATTAATATTTACAGTACACATTACAAACATGAGTTTTTCGGAACTTATGTACGGAATATGATTTCATATTTACCGTTAGCTTTTCGGTGAAGGAAAAACATCGTGAGGAAACCTGCATACATCTGCGAAGAAATTCAAAGGTGTATGTCCCCAATCCATACTCGGCCCGTTCCCTCTCATACATGAGAGGAGGCCTGTGCCCAGCAGTGGGACGTATATAGGCTGATGGTGTGTGATGTGACATTAAAAACAAAAACCAGATAAAAAATAGAACAAATATGTATTGCTGTCACAGTGCTGGGGTTTAGGATTTTGATTTCTGGAGCGACAACAAATAGTCTTTAAGCATACGCTTAAAGATGTAGATGATCGTATTCGATTGATTAAATAGCGTAGTCCTAAATATATGGTGGTTCAAGCTCTACTTAACGAGCATTATTTATCTCTTACTTGGTCTGGTGGCCGCGATCCGTGACCCACCCCAATGCCCTGTAATTGCCCAGTGTTGGTATATCTGTGGAGCCAATTGTTAATCCATTATTGTTTGCCACTCATATACCACTCAGATATTTTACGACTGACAATATTTGTGTACCCATGTCTGAGTAAGCAATTGACACTTAATCAGTAATTTACCCGAAGCAGGATTAATATTTTTTGGCCTACGGGGGTAGAATATAATTTCTATTAAGTTTTATTTTTGTTTTCGAAATAACTAGGATTAACGTCTCAGTGCCCAACACATGCCCATAACTTGACTCTTTCGATCTCAATTCATGGCAAGAAAAAAAAGCTAAATAAAAGGGTGTCAATTATTAGAATTAACGTGTCAAAAATTGGAACGTTTTCCTTATTAGACAACGCTCGAGTGCTTTGTGGGTCAAGAAACGAATATTTGGTGAAACACAGTCGGGCCCAATCATTAGATGTCTTCCAAGGAAATGGAAGTGCGATTCACAAGGCTACCTAGCATGTTATCATTTGTCCCTTACTAATGAGTATGTAAGTGCTTCAGGGACGAATGCTCAAGTTCGACATAAACCTGATAAATTAGTACAAGTAAACAAGGCAGATAATAAAAAAAAAAACGTTTACATACTTCATTCATTATACATTCACCGCCAAGAATCGCCGCCGCCGATCCCGTGGATTTCCCCGTTTGTAACGGAAAGCGTTATAGGCGCCCGCTAGGTGGGTTCAATCGTGCTGGGAATGTCATCATCCTCCTAGCGTTATTCCCGGTAATGCCCCTAAAGGAGCCCGGGGTCCGCTCTGACGCCTAATCCCAAGATTTGGCATAGGCACTAGTTTTACGAAAGCGACTGCCATCTGACCTTCCAACCCAGAGAAAAAACTAGACCTTATTGGGATTAGACCGGTATCCTCACGATGTTTTCCTTCACCGAAAAGCTAACGGTAAATATTCCGTACATAAGTTCCGAAAAACTCATTGGTACGAGCCGGGATTCGAACCCACAACCGCCGCTTGACAGCCGCATGCCTAAACCACTAGGCTACCGTAGCTTCGTCGGGAATCGTGCCGGGAATGTATTCCTTCTGAAATACAACAGTTCTAGTATAAGCGAAACACGCGCATCGTATTTTACTCTCGCGTTAAATTAAACCCATCAAGCTCCGGTAGTATTTGTGGTTCGAACGCAGTCAAATTCCCGACTAGTTGACGTTTATTTGGCAGAACAGCCCATGTGATTACGCATGTTGCGAGTGTCTCTTCGCCGAGTACATTTCAACGTGCTTAATGGAAGTAGAACGCCAAAAAGCTCTCCCATTCTCGGTCGAGTACAGCCTTATTTCCGTCTTCCGAAATTGTGTTATACGAGCTGTAGACTCGTTGTAAGCAATTTGCCTCGTAAAATAATGTACGATAAGCACGTTGCTCCCCTTAAATGAATGGGAGTCGGAAGCTTGTCCAGAATAAAGTATACCTACATACGGAATTATTCCTAAATTCCAGATGTACTCTATAAGTGACTAATGAATGTAAGGGTCACACATACATATCGATTCACGAGAGCTGGCGCGGAAAATATATGAAACTGTCGTCATTAATTTCATAGACATTACGCGCCAGCTCTTGAATCGACCTGTACCTGTACGAAATTATTCGTTTTAAGAAATACCTATAAATTAATGTTTTCAGTCTTATTCTTATTTATTTGGCGAACTTGTATAAGATAAACAATCAATGTTGTGTCTAACGATAGCATGCTGACGGTAAAAATGTATTCCAATACCTTGGTCGATATTCGAATGGAATAGCACGTTTCCTTTTTTGATGTCTCTGTCGATTTGGAGCCAAATATCGTTGACCGGTATCCCGGTCCTTTACATTTTCTACTTTACAATTGTACCTAGTGTCTTGGGAGCAGCAGAACTCACGAGCCTATATTTTAGGGAATAAACCTTTTTCTATTATCGAAAAAATTGAATTGACACTAAAATCGATATGATTATTGAACCTGCTCACAAATGTTCACTAAGAGATATGATCCCTAGCAGGAGAACAGCCAGACAGACGCAGAATTAAATGATACAAAATAAATTATCCGACTTTTCACACCTGCTATTCAGAATAGTGCCATTGTTGCCCCCAAATTAGAGATCAAACTTGTACTGTTCTCTCCTGACCCTGCTATTCTGAAAAGAATCATTATATGAGGGATTCAATTTTTCCGCATAGAATGTTTGAGAAACAGTACTTACCAAGGTATGTGCCACTCCGTTTCAAAATTATTTCCGTCTCGGGCGTAAACAATCCCTCGTTACATTCAAGATTATGCTTTAGAATAGTAGAGTTATTCGCTTGCAAACCCACTCTCTGTTTTTGGTATGTGAAAAAATTGTACGAAAATTGAACTGAATATGTACTTACTTGAAAAAAATTGTACCTCAATAGTTTCGAGAGTTTTCATTTGTAGTGTTATAATTTAGGGTCGCTGGAGAGCGTCTCCCCAGCCACCCTGAACTTAAATAGAAGGAATTCCGTGTATAGACATTCTTTTTTGGGTAAAAGGAGGCCCAAAAAAAGTATTCTCGTTTTTTCCGTTGAATGAATTAGCAAAGCTAATTAAATTACCCAAAAACGAGCGCCTGCGTGATACGGCAGTAAGAAAAACACATGTTCTTATGCTATTATTTTTGATCAGACGTTCAGAATTATTTAAAATAATAAGTAAAACTGGGCCTTGCACAAAAATAAACTGCTGTAAATTTTGGGCAAATACTTCGGTCAATAGCCTGCTATCAGAGGGTGCCGTCGATGCCGAATAGTTTATCGTAGTTTGTCCGGTCGCAAAGGCTCCTTGGCTTTTAAGCTGGCCTAGCCATCAAGAACAGTAGGCGTAGTATATAACCGCGACTAGCAAACAGGAAGCTGGATTTTTTTTACCGTTGAATGAGTTACGAGTAGCTAGGTATTGCTAGGTACTAAAATTTTTATGAATAATTTTATAATTCTTAGCCCCTGATGAAAAACACGTGTTTTACGTATTGCCGTATAACAACAGGCGCTTACTTTCTGGTGCAAGTTTTGTAATTTAACTATCCTAATTATTATTAATTTGACATGGGTTTATTTTGTGGTGTATAATTTTGACTTTATGTTATTGATTATTTAAACACATATGCAATGAAACTCGAGACATTTCCATGCCTGCATCTGTGGTGTGAAATCTTATTGACATCTAAATTACATACCCACTGTATTCTGGCAAATAAATGATATTGATTTATTGATTGAACGGTAAAAACGAGACTACAGTTTTTTTAGGCCTCCTTTACTCCTTTACTCTACTGATATATAAATAATATAGGGCTGGGGAGGTGCTGTACAGTAACAAAAAATTAAAATAAAGTACTCTCGAAACTATTGTGGTACAATTTTTTTCAAGTAGTAGTAAAGCGGACATTTGCGGCTTGACATAGCATGACATTTTAATATACCACCCTCGCGCTATAAATATATAATTTTGCTCCCTTGAGACACAATCTACTATTGTTTCATAAAATGTTTTATTTCTATTGAACTGAAATGTTCATTTTGTTGAACATTGACCGGCACGATGTTATTACCCGACTGCCGAATGAGACGAAAGGCGGAAAGGTTCTCTAGTGGCGACCACGTACCGGAAGGCGCAGCGTGGGTATGTCCTCCCCCCCTCCACAAGGAGGACTGATGACCTGGTAAAGGTCGCGGGAGTCCGCTGGATGCGGGTGGTGCAGGACCGGTCATTGTGGCAGTCTTTGGGGAAGGCCTATGTCCAGCAGTGGACGTCTTTCGGCTGATATGATGATGATGATGATGATGATGATGAATGAGAGGAGAGTTATTTTTCTAATGTTTTGCTCACGCTGTATTTTGTTCGTGTCGATCTCTAAACAATTGCATCCTATTTTTTACCCGACTGCGCGACGCAAAGGAGGGTAATGTGTTTATCAGCCTATATATGTATGTATGTATGTATGTATGTATGTATGTTTGTTCCTATGTGGCACTCCAGAGACCAAACGCGTGAACCGATTTTGATAATTCTTACGTCAATCGAACCGTCTTACTCTTGCGTGTGTCACTAAAGACATGACAGAAATCAAAATTCAATATGGCGACAACCAGACGCCAAAATTGAAAAAAAAAAGAAAAAAAGTGAACGAAATATGTCGAGTGGGGTATCACTGAATAGGTATTTAAAAATCAGTTCTAGGTTTCTTTTACAGTTTTTCATTTAGAGTGACCATTTATATTCTATAACGTTATAAAGTTATAGTAATTCTGTTCAGTATTAATACTGCTCTGCGCGACGCAAAGGAGGGCCAATATGTGACTAATTAAATCTGATTAGAATAGGCACCTAAGAAAAATTAAATAAGCTTCGTGAAGTTATATAAGAATTAAATAAGAAAAAGTAAACGCAGTAGGTAGGGGAGACCGAGGTAAGTTGACACAAAGGTAAGTTGACACAACGTCAAAATCTCAAAAACTATAAGCAGTAGAAATCTGGCATCAACGTAGTTCTAACCGCGCCTTCCCGTTGACTAACTCGTCAGTACACGCCGACCACCAGGCCACTAGGCGAATGGTTGTGGAGCCACAGCATCAGTGCTCAAAATTTCACGAAAAGTAGGTTTTTTTCTACGCTGTTATATTACTTGTGGCGCGCATTGATCATTTTTAAAGCATATGTAGTTAATTAGGTTTTATGCAGTCACTTTATTTTTTAAATAAATTAATGGCATGTAGCTAAAAATCACGATGATATATACAATACCGTTAATTTCGAGGCAGAGGTAAATTGAAACACCTTGTTTCAACCCACCTCCCTTGTTGCAACTTGCCTCGATTTAGTATTAATTTGTATTAGGTTTTTGCTGACTGCTGACTTATATGAAGGAATGAAGATGAATAGAGGCGAAATCAGTGTTCAGATAAGTATACAAATAGGCCACAGAGGGAGAGTTACCTTACCTTATAACGAAAATATCTTGGGAATTCAGCAGTGTTAAACTCAAATTATGCATGGCTAATAAAAAAGGCACGAAACACCTACTTAATGTTAAACAATGAAAGCACCTTACTCAATTAATGAAGAAAAAACTATTTTAGGTAGGCAGGTAAGTTACACAAGTAATTGATTATTAGATCTGTAAGAAGTTGTATTCAAGTTTACATAGTTATAGTGACTTTACAGTCTAAATGTCACTTCAGTACAATGGATAATATTATATACTGTATATAACGCATGTCTTTTATTGTAAATTATGGCATTTTAGTATTTAATAATAAGGATATCAGGTACTACTAAGATACTTATTATTGATAACCCACTTAAAATGTGCCTAACTAATTACAATAAAAAATAAATTATTTTATAAAACGATTATACCTACTTATGTATACAGAGTATTGATCTCAGGGAAACTTTTCTGCAATATCAAACATGTATATTTTTGTTCATTAAAACTGATTACTCACATAAATCAGCATTTATTGTTCTCATAATCATAGTCTCTCATTGTGTGTCAACTCACCTTGGTACCTGTTTCAACTCACCTAACTACTAGGAGGGTTGAAACAGCGTGACTCAAAACAAGAACTAATGTATGTAACTTATATAAATATAGCTAAGAACAAGCTAGTGAAATTTTGTGAAACTCATACCTACACTTATACGCATACGTCCATACACACTCGTGCGCGAGCACACCCACACACAACCCACCCCCTCACTCACTCACTCACACACACACACACACACACACACACACACACACACACACACACACACACACACACACACACACACACACACACACACACACACACACACACACACACACACACACACACACACACACACACACACACACACACACACACACACACACACACACACACACACACACACCTACACACACACACACACACATACACACAATAAATAACTACTTGTTGCTATGGAGGAGCGGGGCTTCCTAACACAGGTATTGTATACTTAACAGGAAGTCCCCACCTAGTATTATGTACACTGCTTAATAGTGAAATAAATATTTTTCATTTCATTTTCATTTTCATAAGCTACAAGGAACGACTTTAGACCGAGCTGTGGTTGATTTAAGTTCACGCATTTTTGCAAAAGGTTAAGCATATGTAGCTTTGAGCCGCGTTAGGTCGCTAAATGGATTAATTATCAGTAGTTTAGACCACCGCAAGCTACTGAATAATCCTCACGATATTAACTCCCTCAATGAAATGACAAGATTGCGAAATTTGCCGTCTTTTCATACTAACTAAAAAGTGTTAAATAAAAATAAAAAATTTAGAAAATAAAAAAACCCGACTGCAAAAATAAATGAAAGGAAAAAAACAAGTTCAGTAGTCGAGAACATTGAATCAGTTTCATGATTAACATTTCGTATGTCAATTTAGACCTTGGAGTTTTAAAATAATGTCCAAATCGCTTGTGACGGATCCGGAACGAGGCATACGAATCGTTATGACACAGATAAAACAAACTATACATTCTTATACGAAACAGCAACTTCAACAGTCGGGACCCATTAAAAGTCTAGGCTACGGCACTAATATTGACGACAATAATGGGTCCCGACTGTTGAAGTTGCTGTTTCGTATAAGAATGTATAGTTTGTTTTATCTGTGTCATAACGATTCGTATGCCTCGTTCCGGATCCGTCACAAGCGATTTGGACATTATTTTAAAACTCCAAGGTCTAAATTGACATACGAAATGTTAATCATGAAACTGATTCAATGTTCTCGACTACTGAACTTGTTTTTTTCTTTTCATTTATTTTTGCAGTCGGGTTTTTTTATTTTTCGTTTAATAGTTTTAGTGTGTAAATTCAGTGGTTATCCGTGTTTTTATTATTATCTATCAACGGTATACATTCTGTGCTGTTCCTGTGTATATATTGCATATTATATTATATGCATATTAATATGTAGCAGCATATTATATGGTTTATAAACTGTATGGAGTCAAAACCATACCCACGTGTGTTATTTCACCGTCGGTGGCCAGCAGACTTATACCGACATTAATTAAGGACATGCACTGGTTACGTAACAAAATGAATAAAATTTCAGAAAAACGTACATTGAGAGGCGAGTGCCCAGGAGTGGGACGTATATAGGTTGATTTTTTGTTGTGTATTATTTTTATTATGGACATGACTATATGTTGTTTTGTCGCTTGTCAGAAGATACCATTTAAAATAGATTATTCTTAAAAGAGATGCCTGGCGAGTGCCAACGCCGTAGTCACTTTCCACTGCATACGGGGAAAACCACGGAATTTGCTAAAAGCGTAGGGCGTAGCGATTGTTGGCAGTGAATGTGTAGTTGCGCGATCCTTGGGTGACGACCTCTGTCTATCCAGTAGTGAAAGTTCTACTACCTAGTTCTACCCACGACTAACGACAGCCGCGTTATTGCCATGCCAATTAATGATGCATATTTACCTACAAGCACCGCAAACACACGAAACCGCGCCAAGATGTCTAGAAGGCGCGCTAGATCTATCTGTAGGTAATAATATAGAAGTTCCTAAACAATAGGTGAATTTAGGAACCATCATTAATATCATGATAGCTAGCAGTCAATAGGCTGACTGCCTATGCTAAATGCCTATGTAAATGCATCTCTTAGAATTAATTCCGTTGTCTTAAATTTTTAATTGAGCTAATTATCTTCGCCCTTATCCTTTGGAGCGAGTTTACTGCTGCTTAAAAGAACAAACGGAGAACTCTCGAGCTGCATAATTTGTTAATTAGCTACAAATAACTTCAACTTGCTTCAGCCAGCTACAACTTCGCTGGAATATTTTCTTCGCCACTGAACTTCCGACGGTGTTTAGAACATTAAATTGAAGTTTTCAACGGTCTGACCAATTCAATTAAAGTTTCATTTGCAAAGTGGTATTGTCGTGTTACATCTTTATTAGTAAAATAAACAAAGGCAACTTTGTTGTTTGTGTCGCTTGCATAAGCAACCAAGCTGTAGACAAATTTGTGGAGTAGAATAGTGGTGTACTGTTTGTATGGGACTAGCAAAGAGCAATTTTATTATAGTACTTATGTATTTTTTTTTTGGAATTATTTGTCAATAATCGTTTTGATGCTTCATTTATTTGCTGATGGTAGGGGGAAAAGTTAAAATTAAGTAGGTCTAGTAACTACTAATATAAGTACCAGACACGCAATTATCTATTTCGCTAATTCATTTATCACGTGTATTTATTTCATCATCATCATATCAGCCGAAAGACGTCCACTGCTGGACAAAGGCCTCCCCCAGAGAGTGCCAAAGTGACCGGTCCTGCCCCACCCGCATTCAGCGGACTCCAGCAACCTTTACGAGGTCATCAGTCCACCTTGTGGGGGCCTACCCACGCCGCGCCTTCCGGTACGTGGTCGCCACTCGAGAACCTTTCCGCCCCAACGACCATCGGTTCTACATGCTATTGTGCCCCGCCCACTGCCACTTAAGATTAGCGATCCGGAGAACTATATCGGCCGTATTTATTTATTTTGTCATAATTTATACCTACTGAAGTAGGTATCAGAAGATTATAGTTTCGTTGTAGATAATTTCCTGAACGATATGAGGAGCGTCCAAAAAATAAATGTCACATATTTCCTAAACGGGCTATTATGGGTATTTCGTACCTTGTTGTTTATTATACACTCAACCGTGCCACTTCTCCTCTTTGAGGGCGACATTAAGAGGCAATAAGAGGTGTTCAATAGAAATGAGCGATGGGCTTAGAAAGGTACTCGTACAAACCTACAATATCCACATACCTACATCTAAAACATTTTTCTCTGCTGATATAGTCATGTGGATGTCGCAGGCATATAATATAATCCGCTGTTTTACATTACAGCTAGCTGTTTTGTAGTACGGCGGGATGACGATCAGGCGGATTGAATCACGTTTCACGATTCACGTTTTCTTTGTGTTATTTATTGTTAATTGTTCTTGTTATGTCAGATGGTCTCATGAGTATAAAAATGGGAACTAAAAATTTCCAAAGCGGCGGCTAATGACCCACTTTATACTATCGCTAGTCGTATTGAAGAACGATTATCGCCGAACAATTTCCAGCGTCAACCGCCGTATTACGAAACAGCTAGCTGGTATGTAAAACAGCGGATTATACTATTCCACTGCGACATGGACACGACCAAAATTAAATAATTCCTTTGATGACTTAAACTTTGATTATCTAAACAATGCCAAACTATCAAAGTGAGAAATAAATATAAATGATTTTTAACGCCGTTCTAACTAAAATAATTCGTTCGGAGCTGACACAACTTGAGCCATGCACAAACACTCACAAATGGTGTAAATTGCTGTCGGAAAAACGATTATTCGTCATAATAATAAAAATAAACCCCAATTTCGTGATGCACAATCAGTATCAGTGTCATGGATAAATGTCGGGTGTCCGTTAAGAGAACGATTTCTCATTCGGTCACAGCATTTTACGTAAATTGCTCCAAACCATTATTTTTCCTCATCTGCTTTAACGACAAAAGTATTCGTAGTATCGGAGCGGTTTGATGGCAGTAAAAATGAAAATAAACGAACGTAAATCGGATTGGACGTGACTGCTCTGTTTGTTCCCCATAGGACCCTGATCTAATCTACCCATACGCTGTCACGAATTAAAATACCAATTACTATCGATCCCGTATAGATTTATAATTGTATAGTGTTGTGATACGTAGACACTGATAAAACAAGACTGAAGGAAAATGTATGCCCTGGGGATATGTCGTGCTGTGACCTCCCGAGAATTAGCTGCGTAATCGTACCAACTGTGACATTGTGGAGGAAGTCCAAATCAACCAGAATATTCCATCAATTGTTCAGCTACGAATTAAAAGAAAATCAGCCACATCATCAGTAAAGTAAATTTTATGGAACGTTCAGTGATCCAAGGTAGAGTAGAAGGCAAGCAATCCCGAGGACAATCTTCAGAGACATAGGAAAACCTCATAAAATCAGGAACAATTACAAATTGTTCCCGGAAAGCAACCTGAAAGCAGAAAGCAGCGGCTATGACACTGAACTTAGATTTTTGTGGTGTTGGATGACTTGGATAATGTAGGTAATTTTGTAAATTAATGATCCCTCGGTAACACTATTTAAACGTGTCGAGATCCCGGGCAAAAATGATTGGCTATATCAGTAGGAGCATCAACTAGAGTGTGCGGGAGACATGTTAATTAATACTTCGATTAATTACTGTGCTTATTAGGAGAAGTTTATAATGATCTTCGTAATTAACCTTCGCTTAGCGCCGTTTGAAAAGCGAAATTGGTTGTTATGCGATGAAGACACAGGTACTTTTGAGGGTGTCGGATATTGGATAACTTAAATAAACTAGTTAAAGGTACCATTTAACATTTTAACGAGCTGGGGATGGATCAATATATACTAGTTAAGTATTATAATTTGATTTTCATGTTATATCAATGTCGCCCTATTTAGTAAAGCTTTGCTCAACCCTTTTAACGCTAATCACAACTCGCATACTCGTACGTCCTGGTTACCGGGTGATTTCCGCTACGTATGGAGATAAAGCTGCTACGGATTACGACGTAACGCTACGAACGCAGCTTATGGTGGTATTCCACTTGTTCAAATATTAGTCCAGTAATCATTGCATCTCACATTGTTTAAAGCAAAATGTGAGAGACAAATACATTCGTTTTTGTCCAATGTATTTGCGTCTCACATTTTGTTACGATACATTTGTTGATACACACCAACGGGCCATTTTCAGCACTGCAAACAGATGGGAAAATAAATTCTTAGTACACCGCACTATTCGTGCGGACTATTTGGGTAAAATTCCCAATAGGTAGTATACTGTACGGACATCTGGGAGCTCTAATAAGTTTTTTTAAAGTAGCAGCTGCAATCAGCAGTGCGAACTACTAGGAATATCGACCAATTACAATTCGGATGACGTTTAAAATTACCGCGTAATCTCATTACATTATGATTCAATTTCGGAACAATAAACAAAAGTCTCGATATATAACAACATTGACCCCTAAACCAGGTTGTAGGTATTTTTAAACAATTTCAATAAAAGAAGGAGGTTCTCAATTCGTCGGAATATTTTGTTGTGTAGGAAGTACCAAGGTTATTACTTCGTGAACAAAAATTAAGTATAAATAATATCAATCTATGAAATAAATGTCGATTGGAATAAACCAAGTAGTGTCAAAACAATTCTTCAATACAATTTAGAGTGCTTATATTATGTAAAAATATCATTAATTATTTAGTTGAAAATCAAATTAGCTCAATGATCAATTTAATAAAGGATTTCAAATAAAATGTGAAAAATAAATTACTGTCGCAGTTAAACATTACTTTCGCATTATCACATCACACATCATCAGCCTATATACGTCCCACTGCTGGGCACAGGCCTCCTCTCATGTATGAGAGGGAACGGACAGTAGCGGCTTTCGCATTATACTTGCTAACCAATGTTAAGTAAACGTTAATCAAGTAATCTTAAGAATCTCCCGCTCATTTTATCTCAATTGATATTAGTGTCACTACTAATAAATAGGACAGATTTATCGTTGCACAAACACCTCACAACTAACGAAAATATAAAAAGCATCCGCCATTTTAACGCCAACTTATCGCCGTCCATTTAAGAGAAAATAAGCGTCTCCCCATTATGAAACAACAATAACACAATACAAACACGAATTTCTTCTGGCGTAAAATAACAAAACAATGAAATGAAAACCCCGACTGAAATAAATGTTAGCATGTGAAACGAAGATTGAGCGAAATGATGGAACGACTACCATTTGCGTTGCTCTCCCATGAAAAATATTTCCGCTGATCTTGTTTACATTGACACCATAATCCGCGGGCGATGCGCGCTGACGGCAGCGGCATTTTTCCGCCGTTCTGAACAGATGCGGAGCGGGAATCAAAATCCTCTTATCGCTTAGAAGCATAAAGCTTAAAATCGAAATTTAATAACTACACACAATGGCTTATAACCGATTCCGCTCTTGCGTATATTGTCAATTGCGAAAACAATTTAATAAAAAATTACGCGGGCTTTGACGCTTTATGACTGTCGCTACTATAGCATACACTGTGTGAATATTGGCTTTCTAACTACGTAGAATTGTTACTAATTGTATTATTTGTACGTCCATCAATCGTAACAAAAAAAACGCGTGCCTTGTTGTTGATTTTTGTTTTGGTCATTTTAAAACCATTACGTTTCGACGTCAATTGCAATTGTTTTCAATGCTGGCGGTCGTCAATCTCTATACTCCGATAGAATAACCAAGCATTAGTAGTATTAGTACATTACGTAACTAAGGCGGTGGATTCGTGAATGCCCCAGATCGCAGGTGTTTGTGGCCCGAACCGAAGGTGAGGGCCATAAATATGCGCTCTGGGGCTTTACGAATTACCGCCCGTGTTGAGTACAAAATTTTACGTCTTCACCTGGCCACAATGAGAGTTTTTCCGTACGCGCAGCGTCCAGTAAAACTCGCTTTATGGCCAGGTGTGACGTAAAAATTATTTTATGTCAAACCCGGTCATACACATCACAGCGCAACAACACCTGCGATTTGGGGCATTTTCGAATTCACCGCCCTAAGTAGTTACGTAATGTTAGTCTCCCACATGGTCTCACAATCTACAGAGCACGGAATAGTACCTACAGTAGGTATGTAACAAATGTATGTTTATTACCCTTAGCAGAACCGAGTTTGGCTTGGCAAGGGTATGCGAGTCTGCAAAATAGTAAAGAAAATAATTAGGTAATCGTTTTTTATTTACGCTTTCAGATATTCCGTATCTATTTTTACGTAGTTTTCGTAAAGTAACTACAAATTATTATTTATTCAAACTTTGTTGAACACTTAAATAAGGTACAACCAACGACAAAAATTTGTTAATATAAGTATTTATCAACAAACAAATAGTATGTATTAGCCAGATCAAAGTTTAAATTACGCCGACGCTACTTGTGCGCAGTAACTTGACTTTCGCTTCAAGATTATGACGCATAACTTCTAGAGCTTCTGGAGCGCAAAATACGTTGAAAAACAACAAAGTACGCAATTTACAATTAAGTATATAACTCAATTCACGTCACCTTCATGGTACAAAATATAAATATTTCGTTTTCTACTATTATTATAAAGTTAACATTGCAACCTGTGTATGTTAGGTACGTGATGCTGAGATTAAAATTACCAATTATTGACTTGTCACGAACGAGCTAATGATTTATTGTAACGTAGGTACATCATCGAATCAATGGACATTTCATTATCTTGCTTAGAAATCGAGAACAATTTCAATTGTTTTCGGGGCAACACCAACCACGGACCCGTAGTTTACTGTGTCGATTTTTAAGTACCATAGAATTAGTCTAGACACGAATCAAATGTGATTAATACGATGCTCAGTCGCGTTGTGCCTATATTGTAATTAGTATGGGCTCTGGTTGGTGTAGACCCGTTCCTTGGGTGTTGAAAGGAAAGAGGAAATCGGTCGAGCAGTTGTGCCGTTGCCAAGTACTTGAAATACTCCGCGTCTCGTCACGCCCTCCTTATTCACGGCATGTCACATCAATTGACAACTTTATATCGATATTGACAAGTTCATTTTGAAACGAGATCTATTTGTGATTGAAGGGTGAATTATAGTGTTTAAGTCTAATCTGAAGTTTATTTAAGTCTAAGTTTGTTTGTTCAGTCTTGTCCATCTAGCCATTGTCAGTTCAGTATATGCATGTGTTTGGTAAATAGTACATTACTGCAAAGACCGAGAAAAAAGGGGTAGTAGGAAATAGACATAAATAGCGGTACGGTACGAGGCTGGCAATCCCGTTTCACGCCGAGGGTACGTACCTCAGCGCGAAGTGTGCTTTTCTCAAACATGAAATAAAAAAAATACTCCAAACGAGGCTGAACGCCGTAACGTCGTCTCACAAATTTATAATGAAACAAAAGAACTAGGAAGAGAACGAAACGGAGAAGAAGATTTCGCTTTGCAGACGGCGGATCTCTCGTCTCGCCGCACCGTGATACTTTAAAGCTTAAAGAACACAACGTCAATTTTTCATTGCCTGTTTGAGGTAATTTTAATTAAGACCCGCTTTATGGATACTTTTCAATCATTTTTGTTGCGTTTCTGTACAAATCAAGACATTAATAAAGCTGACATCGGCTTTAGGTATCTGAATCGACCAAATCCTTATGTGGTAGAAGAAGTATTTTTACAAGCTTTGTATCATTCTTTCGATCGTTGAGTAAATGCGGGTCCAATGTTCCAATTCACTTTTCCGAAAACCAACCGAGTTGAAATTGTGTACAATGTAAGACGTGAATGCAATTTTACCAAGGTAGGTACTTAAGCTGAGACGGAAGATGGTCAAATATTATCAGAAACTTATTAAAATTTAAAAAATATATTCTTGAAGCTGATTTAATATATTTTTAGTAGCTAAATCTTTTTTGAGGTAAAAATGGATTTAGAATGCTTAATGGGGCTGCCTTGGTTCCGCAGTGCTACGAAGATGTTCGCGGACGCACCTACTGATGCAAGCGCGCGGCATCTCTAATGCAAGCAGCTCCAACAGCGTTCTGAATCTATTAACAGATATATAGATATGCCCGCGGCCAATGCATACTTGCATATGCAGGCATTGGGTTAAACTGACTAGGAAGCTGATCACTACTCGTGGCGTACATTTCTGTATAATTAATATTAAAACTCTATCATTTCAAAACGTTTCAGTAATTTTATTTGATTGTGTTTAGAAATAAATTGTGTCGATTTTTATCTGAAATAATAGATTTATTCTTATTATACGTAGGTAGATGTCTTCTCTTCAGAAATGTGTATTTTTCGCTGTGTTACTTACATTAAATTTGTAAACTTTGTGGCCTGTTTTTTGCGGCAAAAATTAATTCAAAGCCCGTTATCTAGTTATTTTTAGATTTTTTATCAATTGCGTTCAAAGTTTTGTTAAAACTGATCGGATGTCGTATTTTATTGTTCTTCTAAATGTTTTTATATAGAGGAACTCAAAAACCAGTACCTTAATGAACGAAGTGGCGTTCCAAATTGTCACTCTCCCCTTAACATGCCGATTTACAACGATTAATTATCGATAAATTACACGCCAATCAAAATGTATTAATACCATCCAATTAAAGTTGTCCTATGCACGAGCAGCTCCATTTAAAATATAAGGCAACACGTCCATTCATTCAGTGCACTCTTGCTAGCAAAAAGTGTAAACGCAGCGCTTTTTACGAATAAATTGGAATTTATTAACTCCTAGGGAAATGGATGGAATTAAAAATGTAAGTTGTACATTGTGCTAGATCGACGTTTCACATTTTTTGTTGAGGTTCATTTATATTTGAGTACAGCGATCACTAGAGGACTTTTTTGCAATGTTTTGATTGTTGGGGTCGATAACATGCATTTTTTTAATCACTCTCTATTTGAAAGTTTTTATAAGAGATATGTTTTTAAATATCATTATAATGACAAGCCTTTTTTATTCAAAGTTAAAGCGAAACTTCAAAAAAAAATCCTTTATTTTTTAACTGGCCGACTCAGAAGCAAGAAAGCTGAATGCTTTTAGGGTAGCTGGTAACTCAGACAAATTAAAAAATTGAAGCATTTTTCTGAAATGAAACACAATTTTTTAATGTTTAGAATTTGGTCGCACGAGTCATAAATTCTTGGATATTTCCAATTTTATTTGGTGCCGTTGCCTAAATTATTTATTGACTAATTTATTTATTAAGCAATAAATAAAAAAATATATATATACATAGAACAGTATGCTCCTCTGCTATTCCGGTATAGAAACCGCTTTAGTGGAATAGCAAAGGTATAATAGTGTTGTACAATCTTATCATGGAATTTCGCAATTATATCCCATTAATTACATAAATTTATTAAATTAAGGAAAAAATATAATAATGAACGCATGATCACTGCTACCAATCTGTCAAGCGGGCGCTCTGTGCGCAGTTTAATTAATTGTTAATTTCAGATGAAGTTGCCGAAGGCTTTGGCAGACGAGTTACGCAGGGCAGAGCAGGTGCAATCAATAACCTGGGCGTCTAGCAACGAAGGCATTCACGAGAAGGTCAACTTTGATGACACAATATGGGGCCTCAGCCTTGCTGGTGGAGCCTACTATGACACGCCTTTGAGGGTTACAGAGGTAGTGTTGAACATCATCATCTCATCATCAACTCGTTTACGCCCGCTGTATTCGTTTGGGGACGGTTAACCATACATTATGCTTAATCTGAGCAAAAATGGGTTAATCACCTATTGCTGAATATATAACTGTCTACGAGTAAGCCAGCAGCCTGTGCCGTGCCTGGTCCTGTGCCGTGCCTGGTCCTGTGCCGTGTCCCAGAATGATAACTCATTGACGTTTAATTGTGTGTTTAATCGTTTAACCGTGTCCCTGAACGGATTTAGATGAAATTTTCCGTGATAAAGGATAGTTTTTATCTCGGAATTATCCCTTAAGATGGTAGAAGCGTGTAGATATAATTTTTCCAGGGTGATAACAAATTCTACGCGGACCAAATCGCGGGCTGCAGCTAGTTTGATATATTTAGATACTTATTAAGAAAATATTGAACACAAAGAGCTTGAAACTGTGTGACATTTACAATAGAATAAAAACATACGAATAGATGCATTTACAGGCTTGTCTTTTATATTATTTAAACTATGATTTTTTTGCCATGCTGACGACATGACATTTAAAACCTTGTCTGTCAATTTGACGTCCCAATTCTATACCGATTATCAACAGTATCTGTCTCTTAGGTAGATACTAAAAATAGATCTACCTCAGAGGAATGATTATGTAACTTTTTACACGTAAGTTAGGACATCTCAAATGTAATTTTGCCATACCAACCTGACGTACAGTCAGTAGCAGAAGTAGCTACGCAAAATAACACGCTTAAAATGTTCTAGGCAGTCATTATGCTCTTGACATTAGATTCGTGTGCAGGTCTTTTTGAGGACTTGACCCGCTTAGCTACTTTTGCTGCTGACGGTACGTACAAAGCGTTACGCAATCGACAATAGTTCACATAATGCTTTGAAATTCGAATGATATATTCATCGCTTTAAATTAAATCATTACAGGAAACTGACTGATATTGGAAAACATTATGTCAGAGCAGAGCTGCTCTTTATTATTACAAAATATAACGTACATTATTTCTATCAGATACCTCCCCTTTGAAATACCCTAAATATGACAACTTGAAACCCTTTTCATTTGTAAACCGCAAGCAAAATGAAACATGGAAATAATTTATTGCTTTTTCCTTAAAATTTCTTATTAAAGACGCATGTGAATTAATGAATTTGTATTATTGCACGAAATAATTATCATATAATGTTTGACTACATGTACAATATCGTGGATTAAATATATTAGCGGAAGAATATTAGATCACACTGAAACCCTTTTTACTATGGGGTTCATTATTAAATCAAATAAATCACCTTTGCTTCTTGGAAAGCTTGGAAAGTTTTGTAACCAAATCGTAAATAACATTTTATTTTGTTTTCGTGGTTGGTTCTACATGTTGAGTATGCCTACTTTAGCCCCTAAAACTTTGCCAGTATTATACAGTCCACCCTGAAGGTGTTTTTGAGGACTTTGATCAATTTCAGGTGAAAGAAGGTAGCCGAGCCGAACATGCAGGTATCAGAACCGGTGACTACTTAAAAAGTATTAACGATATAGATACCACGACCCTCACAATCCAGCAAGCCCATGATATCATCCTTAAATCTGGACTGGAGATAAAGTTTGCGCTGTCCGCGTAAGTTAACCACTGTAATGCATGCGTAAGGAAAGAAAACCGTGAGAAAACAGAGACAACAAAAGATAATAATTACATGTAGAAAGCCAATACATATTTGATTGATACACAAAGACTGTTAAATAATAATTTAAGCATACAGCATAACCAAAAGAAACTGCTTTTCATATTTTTTTCACAATATTTTATTTTAATGGGCTCTTATTTATTGTACGATAAATAAGAGCTAGGAACATAAGAGATAGAGATAGGAAAATCTCTCGTTTCATAGCACGTAACTTGTTATTCATTCATTCACATAAATAACGGCAACTTGTTAATACACTATACTTACGTATAGGTTTAGTAAGTAATAATACATCTTACTGACATTGCACGAGTTATGTACGATTAGAGCTTAAGACTTATTCAATATTGTAAAACCTCGAAATCTCGGGGAGTTTGATAGAATTCGGACTAGAATCTCAAAAAATCCTGCGTCCTAGGATCTTATAGAACAGCCGCCATTTTGAAAAATATGGTTTGCATAATTTTTTTTTCGTTTAACAATATTGATTTTATAAAAAAAACCATGGATGTTTGGTGTGTTAGAATGGATGGTAGTTTAAAGTAATAATTGCTTACAACAAAAACGCTTACTGTTTCGTATCTCTGTTCAGCTGCTAACTAGTTACGTGTTACGGCGTTTTTCTTTAGAAAGGTTCTTTCGTGCTGAGAAGTATAACAGCGTATCTTATACAATTTATGTGAACAGATATGCCTTTTTGGTGTAAGCATAAATGCAGTATGATGCATGCGATGAAAGTTCCCAACTAATTTAAACTTTTAAGGGTGCAAAAAAAATATTATGCCCACGTTACTCGTGTGATTGAAATCGAGCTGCTGCGTTCGTTTTTCTATGCTATTTATACAAATGTGATGAAAAAAGTCTCTGAGAGCTTTGTTAGTTTGTATGTAGGACCACCGGAACCAACTATCCGATTTCAAACATTCTTTCACCTGTGTATTGAATGTACTTTGTGAAGGGACACACAAACTCCAGTCTTATTTTGAGCCCGTTTCACTGGCGTTCTGATCTGACCTCTTCCACAGCGCGCAACAACCACGGTAATCAATTTTGTAGAACTCTGTAGGGTACCATACGATGAACGTGGCAAGCAAATTAATTTAAAGAATTTCCTTTTTTCAGCCCTGACATTGAAGAAACAATTCACACTGTTTATCAAGATCACTTTGTAAGTTTCATTCACAACATCATAAAATGAACTCACTCCATAATATGTCAAAAAATTTGTAAAGTTTACATTTACAGAAAAAAAATAGAACTTACACTTTTACTACATTTTCATACAAAACTCCAAATGAATTGAGTGGCTAAAAGATTAGGAAGCATAAGTTACCTTTCCTACCTGATAGCGAACCCAGTCAACAAGGAACCCTTATAGTTTCGCCATGTCCGTCTGTCTGTCCGTCTGCGGCTTAGCTCAGTAATCCTTAACTACTAGAAAACTATAATTCGGCATGGGTACATAAATCATTCTAGTAGTAACTCCATAAAATTGTAAACTTGCAGGAAGAAGAAGAAGAGGAAAAGAAGAGGAGGCATGCCAAGAAAATAGAGTACACGCAACGAATGTTCAAAGGTGCCAAGACGGTAAGTTACGCCATACCGGAGGTCTGGGGTCAGGGGACCGATTTTTCACTTTCGAGCGCTCGACTAGGTATTTCACTCGAAAACGGTCAAAAACGATGAAATGCTATTTTTGAAATACGAGCGTTAGAAAATTTAAAAACGAGTGGTATTGACCACTCGTATTCAAATTTATCGGTAGAAATGTTTGACACTTCACTTGTACCTATTTAATTTTGGACCGACTATTAATTTAAAAGATATATTTAAATAAAATATATTGATTCGATAAGTGATTGGCTAGTGAACGATTATATTTAATTTCTTTCCAAATTTTGTGGTTGAAAACCAAGATTGTTAGTCAATTTGCGGGAAAATAAGCGTTTCGTTTACTATTACTCTATTACTCACTACTTACTTTCGATTTATTTTGTTATGAAACGCAAAATATGTTTAAAATTAATCAATTTATTTTATAATATATACACAACTGCCAATATTCTATTCTATATTAGGTATGTTGAAAATACAGAAAAACCCGTATATGAAAATAATAGTGACAAATTTTCGTGTCGGTCGCTTTTGAATTCGAGCGCTCGAAAGTTTCACATTCCAATTGACATCAATTTGCTTCGCGCAGTCACCTTAACGTGTACCTACTGACATATCACCGAGTCAGAACGAGCACGGAAACATTGATCTATGTACACTAATATTATAAAGAGGATAGATTTGATTTTGGCTGTCTACTGCTTTGCTGCCTGTTTGACTGTTTTCTGTTAATTTCATGTACAATTTTTAAATGTGTTTTTGTTTTTTTTTTTTTAATCTCAAAAATATTAAAATGTATTTGCATGCATTGTTATGTGTTTAGAGCAAATAAATACTTGATTATGATTATTATGATTATGATTATGATTATGATTGTTTGTTTGTTTGTATTGAATAGACTCCAAAACTGCTGGACTGATTTGAAAAATTCTTTTACCATTAGAAGCCGATATTATCCCTGGTGAACATAGGCTACTTTTTACCGCGGGAAAACGCTTCATTCCTACGGGAAAACGAAAATCTAACCGTGCGACGCCGGGCCGGGCAGCTAGTATTAAATATAAATGCACAACCTAAGTATTTAATTGACCCCTGTGCGCGCCCTGTAGCTTCTCTTTCCCCTTTATTTATGACTTGCGAACTACTTGGAAATATGTTAACCAGGATTAAAACTTTTAGTTTTATACAATTTTGCAACTAGATGTTGCATTGCAAGCGATGTATCAAATATCCTCTTAAAGTAGATAATTATATCTGACTTGTAGGTATAGTTCGAGCGCAGTGAAGTTTTACATTAAACTTTACTAGTGGCCAGCTACAAGGCAAACAATGCTTTGGTTTGTATGACGATAAGTTCAATATTTTTAATGCGAACTTGATGTAATTTGATACCTAGAAGCTAAGTTTAAGTAGGTACATTTTTTTAGTTGAAATATGAATACGATTACTTCGATGGGGTGATTAAATATAAAATATCACTAGCGCCAGACATAACGTGTCTGAACAACAAAATCAAATGAAATGACATATGTACTTATACGAGTGTTGTGTGTCCTAATTTATATTTGGTGAAACTTGTCACACTTGTTGTATAACGTACATAACAACGGAGGAACATATTTAACTTAACGTAGGTATAATAAACAGGCGTGTTATCAAACTTATATTTTGTTGGGCTGTGTAGAAGTTACACTAGTTCTGGCACGAGCTTGACGCGCGTACGAGTAGGTGTACATATGCGCGTGACAAATGCAAATTTTATTGAAAACCAATATAGGTACGTACATTTTGTAAATAATTTCATTTGTTGTTCGATTTTCAGAATGACGCCTGGAGTTTGGCGTGGCCGTGTAGCCAGAAACGTGATGTTATATATCGGGAATCAAACTGCTTCCTAGTGCCAAGTCGTTATCAGTCAAAGCATCCGTAAGTGAACTGTAGATATGTAAATGCTTTTCAGGGTTCCGTAACCCGCTATGCCTACATTTACACATGGTGGTTTTATTTAGTATGTGCTTTTCCTATACTTGGTTACAGTACCATAAATATACCGGAGCAATTTGGCTCATTACTTTCACATCTCGTATTCGAACTAACTGGCTTTCACACGAGAAAAAATACACACCCATATTAGAAAAGTCGAAAATCTGTTTATCAAATAGCTGGCGATGAAAATAGATATACCCCACGCTGTTTGTGTTAGGAATGGGGATATATAAAAGCATCGAAGCACGTAGGCAGCTTGCGTCCGTAAAATACATTTTTAAGTTAATCCGTGGCTTAGTGACAAATCCGTGGTTATTGTGATTTGTACGTTTTAAAGTGCCCACACATTTTGTTAGAAATCCTATCCGGCGAAACTTGAAACCCAGTTTTGCCATTCCCAGGGCTAGCATAGTGACCCTAGTCACTGGTTCCTTATAAATCTAAATATTTAAAGAATATTCTATATAGCTCGCGGTAAAAGTACAAAGTACCGGATTCTTAATACCGGATTTTTCCGCCTTATATATATAATAACTATCACTATGGGCTTTAAAGGGATACTATTCTCAATAGTCGCACCTTTTTAAATAATTACAATGTCAACTAACAGATATAACTGTAATAGAATAGAATAACATTTATTCATGACAACAACACATACATGCACATAAATCAAAATACAAAAAAATAGAAGACAACATTGCCACGAAACGGCAATAGAACACTTGGCATCGGATGTATCGGTGGATCCTAGAAGATTAGATTGATGTCCTACGGTACGAAACATAGTGCTTTGTTATCCGACTCAAACGCAATTATCTTATTACAGGGGCAGCTTTTAAATGGGAGCAACGAAAAAGGAAAGCAAATCAAATCGGAGACAGCCATGATTGAGGTTTAAATCTGAACACGACTCGGAAATAAATTACTTTAAACTACTCAAGTGTCAGTATTTATAAATTGTTATTGTAAAATCAACTATTATACAAAAAAATACGATAAAGGTCTAATCTAATTCGTTCTCATTTAAGCGTTATTTTGGGTGCATCCTGGAAGAGCCCGGATCCGCTTGTTATCGACACCCAAAGTTGAAATAGGCACTATTTTTACAAAATAGCCTTTCTTCTGGTTTTTCAAGACATAAGCAAGCACTGACCCACTTTTTATTTGCGGTGCCATTGAAGTCACTTCGGAAATAGATGCCGCCACTAAACTACCAGCAAAAGGGTCGCGACGGCGACGTCCCTTTGATTGCAGCCTTAAACTAATTCACCAGTTAATGTTGTTTTAGGACTTACTAACAGTTTGGATTCTCTTCACAGTCAATATAACAGGGAACGCGTGCATACTTATCTACAGTAAGACCAGAATGAATGTGCCTACGGAGTCATAAATCATTGCTCCAGACTTCTCGTTGGCACCCACGAGTCACTCTAGACGGCTAACGACAGTTCTGGCGTAATGAATTGGCACGTTGATTCGGTCCTATTATAGTATTAGATAGTGGTCAGATACTTGTACGTCCCGATTTTGATATCTTGGTAGAAAGGTAGGATAAGTGTGTGTCTCTGTACATGTAGCTCTAATTATGTTGCTGCAGCGTCTTTTGTCGATCTGTATTAGATACAACGATCTACCCTACAAGAAACGAAACCTTATAATTACAACTGTCGTAGGTAATATTAACATGCTTTCTGAGATCACATATTACATCATGATCACCATCTGGAATGGTGTAACATGCGAGAAAAATATCAGCGGCAGCGGCCGGCAAAGCGCCAGAACCGAACACACAATATTCGAAGCGGCTCGCAGAAAAGTAGTTTTTTTAATGGCAAACGAATATTCTGTCTAGTAAATGATGCATTTAAAATGATGGCAAGTAACGGTTATGGGAAATGAATGATTCTGGCATACAACATTATGAAAAATAATCATATGTCAAATTAATGTTATGGAAAATGAAACGCTGTGGAATATAAAATTATGGCAAATGAAATTATATTATATGAAATTCTGGCAAACGATATAAATGTCCTGAATATTGATCAAATTCCCACTGTGTGGATTTTTTGCATGAAAAGTTTGGGATCGGGAAGGTAATTAACTCCGAATGGATGGCTTTAAACAAATATTGACAGCAGCCACAATAAAGTGGCGAATAAACAAAAGTGGAACTTTTATTATTTTTTAGTTTGCAAAAGATGCAGTTTATTCACTATAATATAAATAAATAAATCATACATTGAATAATCGACTCGTCATCCTCCTAGCGTTATTCCCGGTAGTGCCCCCTAAAGGAGCCCGGGGTCCACTTTGACACTTAATCCCAAGATTTGGCATAGGCACTAGTTTTACGAAAGCGACTGCCATCTGACCTTCCAACCCAGAGGGAAAACTAGACCGGTTTCCTCACGATGTTTTTGAATTTTCGATTATTTCTATGAAAATTGTTTACGCACAAAAAATTAACCTGATTTGATTTCAATATTCTTAAACCACAGAAATAGGAAGGGGTCCAATAAAAATAAAAATAAACCCACGGCTTGTACCCGACTTTTTGTAAAACTTGGACAGAGCCACAGGGAACTAGTAGTTATTAATAAATTCTATCGTCGGTATAGCAGATTGTATTGGAAACAAACTTCGTCAACAAAAACGTTTTGATTTAGTGTACGGGACACAGTATGGACAAACTTTTATCTAGATTTATTATGACCCTACTGACACAATATGAAAGTTTCATTTAGAAGCTGTAATTCGATTGTTTTCGCACTTCGTATATGGATGAGAGATCTTCAATTACACAAAATGAGTATACACTACATCATTGCGAGGAATCATCTATCCGGAAGCGTGACGAGTTTCCCCTTATTTAAGAATTCTGGAACCTGCTATGAAGCAATTTAAGATTTTTCAGGATACTGTACCAAACTATCTACTCGTATTTTATTATATTAAATGTATTGTTTCTCAATATAATTTGAGACGTTGGTGCCGTTAAGAAGCCTAAGTCTTCTGGTAGATGTCGCTGCACGCCTCCCTAAGGCGTTGTATGAAGGAACTGATTGAATGATTTGGTGCCCGAACCAGATTGTTCCGATAGCTCAGTTGGTAGTAGCGACGGGCCATGAATGCCTATGGTCGCCGGTTCGAATCCGGCTCGGAGCATTAAATTTTTCAATTTTTCCTTTCATTTAAAATTTATAATTTTCGTTAGCAGCGTTACTGCTTAAAAAACAAAAATTAAATGTATTGCGTCAAAATTTTAGCTTAGCGGAAAAAATCTTTCGGAAGTTTTAAATTGTGTAATAATGATGCCTTCTGATAAATTGTTCTTAGGATTTTATTGTGTATTCATAAAAAAGAGTTGGTGACACATTACGATGTTTAAAAAAATGCATTTATTTAATTCAGCTTAAGCAACCCTTGAATCTATTTGCTTTAGGTACCGAAAAATAAAATATAAGTAAACTGAAACTGAGAAAATTCAAAACAAAAAAAGAATGGAGAAAAGTCGCGGTGCAGACCTTTCCAATATTATTTGTTTCAACATCAATTAGGAATAACGCTGATATGAGGCATAATTGTTATGTATGCTGGTATTCAAAATATAGGTCATGCTGCTAAACGTGTTGCAGCCAGTTAATAGATTTATTGATTGGTGGACGAATTTAGCCTACGGCCAATGTTAAATGCTAAACGAGCCGAAATTAGCCACATATTGATGTCCGATGTTTGCTGGCTCATGACTGAGCATCGCTTTGAAATGTATCGATGATTAGTGCATACAACCTGAGCTCCCACAAAATTGGAGTTATAGTGGGGAAAGCCCGGTGATATGCTTTGATCGCTTAAATCGAGTTCTGGAGCCACATTTCGGTCAATTATTTGGTTTTGAAAAAACGCATTATTTTTTCCGTTATATAAATCAAATTTACTTGAAATATTCACCAGTTTATTAAGATTAGTTTATAGCTAAGTTATTGTTGTGGAAACATAGCTTAAATGCTGCTGTGCACACTCAATTTTTTAACTCACATTGCAAAATACATGAATACATAATAAATACTGAGTGACTTTCAAAACTTCACATCTTACATCCCTGAACTGGTAAGTCAGTGATCACGCATATTTGAAGCGAGGCCTCACAAAACCTGTTATAGGTTGTAGAAATACCATCCCGCCATTAGTAGAAATTCCTCTCAGGCAGCCACACAAATTACGTGCAATTTGCGAAACTGTTTCAGACGACGTAAACTTTCGGACATTTGATATTTCTGCATGCTATTTAATGTCCACCCTAACACTGTGCCGAACTTTGGTGAGTTATTTAAATGGCGGTAAAACGTCGCCGGCACCAACATTAATCATTGTGGTGGTATTTTACAATTTACGAATAGTTCAAAACTACTACTTACGTACTGACTGATAGAGACCTGTTTGATATGAATTCGATTGATATAGGTACGTTGTTTAGCGTAGTCGACTTGATTGGAATTTATACCATTTTCCAAAGTAGTGGTGCGGGTATTATGTTATTTTAGGCCACTTTCACAATTGACGTGTAGTCATTGCGGTATCAGTAAGCGTACAGCTATGCTATTCAGTTACTTCTTTTAACCTCACCTCACCCGTCACTCCTAATAAATAAATAAACCCCTAATATTAAGGAACAATCTACACAAATCGACCTAGTCCCATTGTAAGCTCAATAAGACTTGTGTTATGTGTACTAGACGACGATATATTTAATAGAGATAAATACTTAAATAAATAAAAAACAACCAAGATTCAGCAACAAATATTCATGCTCATCACACAAATACTTGTACTTACCGGGATTTTAACCCAGGACCTTCAGCTTCGTAGGCAGCGTTACTAATATGTATATCTTGACACAGCAATTCGCAGTAACTAAGCGTAATAATAGTTCTAGTTTAAGCTGGTTCGTTAGGGGTGATGGTAAGTTAGCGCGTTCAGAACAACAGGTCAGCGGTAAGAGAGAGACGCGACTAGTTAAGTCTCAGTGAAGTACAAAATCCCGCATACATATACAGATTCCGCTTCGCCAAATGCGGAAGTGCCATTATGCGTGTGTTGAGTAAGAAGTCAAAGCTCGAGCAGTGCTTAGTTTCGAACAATAAAACATCACATAGACATCTAGTCTAATAAATTCTGGACTGATCGGAGTCCATTTAATCGATGGAATTGTCCATTGACAGATATAATTGTATTTCCTTATTGCTTTTGTTTCATATAGGTATTCGCTCATAGGCACTTGTCCCGCCTCCGGCGAGTAGCGAGTACTTAACCGATATTGAATTGAATGACAGATACATCAAAGTGGGGATATGACATGCCGAGTAAATGCCACGTTTTATCTTGAAACCTAAACATTTTTCAAAAAACCTAACTGCTTGTTTCAAATATTACAGACCATATCACGACACCTCATAACAAATGTCCAAATCTCAAGCCGTTTGAACGTTAGCTCGGGAAACAGCTCCACATGTATTACTTATACGATGGAATTTGTTTGGGGTTATGGGGTTATTACTTATTTCTGACGATTTCTTATTTCGTAATTATAACTAACTAATTATGTTACTATAAGAAGTAGGATTATTGTTTTAAGTTACATGTATGGTAGCCAGATTTAGCTAACGAATAATTATTACTTAGATTCGGGGGGCAACTTTGATCAAATAGGCTTTTCTCCGAAATCTGTGGCAGTGAATATATTACTATTTTATATTGCTGTTTACTCGATTAAATCTTCTTTATTTTAAATACTTCTGTTTTTATACTACATTCTAAATGATCAACAAAGCCCCATTTTTCATAAAGTAACCCCGGTTTACTACGCTCGAAAAACACAACCCTCCTTCTAAGGCAGTCGGGTAATTACTCATTTCCTGTACTAACTACTTGCAATTTATGTTTCACTCCGATGGGTTTTAGGATTAGGTATGGGTTAGTTGTTCACCAAACACAAATAAAATGCTAAGAATTACAAGCGAAAATCGGAACTGGAGAAAGGATAGTACTCGATTACTTTTAAATTAGGTACTTACCAACTTTATTAAAGTTTAGGAACATCGGTAGATAAGATCGCCCAATCCATTATTCGTCGTCGCCATATCTCAAATAGCCTCAATAGGATTAAAGCCCATTCGTCCATTAGTGTTTTACTGTTCTTTTGTTTTATGGTCGTCTTTCCTCGATAATGTATTGGAAGTGCCCGCAAAAGAGTCCCGCTAACTTATTTACATATTATATTTTTTCGACAAACACATTGCCTCAACGTTCTTTTACGGACGGACTAAAAATTTGTGAGTGAGTAATGATCAGTTTTTTAAAGGGCTAAGGGAACGCTTGTAGCGACAAGGGATGGTTTTGGTAAATCGTTTCAGACTTTGAATATTTAGTTTATTTCAATGATTTACTGTACAATACTGATATTGTAAGTTTCTTTTGTTTTATGCACAGTTATAATAATAATAATAATATATTCTTTATTGCACCACAACATAAGAAAAAATAAAAAGCGGCCAAGTGCGTGTCGGACAACGCACAACCAGGGTTCCGTCCCTATTAAAAAGGTCATGTCAGATCCACCATACCCCCTAGCCATACCCCTGGGGGTAGGGTGGACTGAACCATACCACCGTTAGTAGTGCTGGGATTTGATGGAAAAATAGAAAAAGAAATAGGTACAAAAATTTTAATTTCATTAAACTGAAAAAAACGAAGGCCGTTCTGGCCATTTTTTACCTTAGGCACTACTGCTTGGCACTGCCAGTAGTGTCATGGATAAAAAAGAATTTCCTGTGACACTACAGTGGCCTTAGTAGTTTTCCCTTGGCACGCGGGGTATTATCTTATCTTCATACCTGTATCGTAACTGCCATACGTCCACGTTCATAACCAACCTATACTATAAGGCAGGCCGGGTTTACCTTTGTTTTACCAAAAAAAATTTGACAAATTATCACTTCCCAAAACATTTTTCATAGAATTTCATTTGCCAAATAATCGTTTGCCAAATTAACACTCGACAAATAATTCATACGCAAATCTTACATTTGGCATTTTCATGTTTAGGCAATATCTCGTTTACCAACTGGTACTTTGACCAAATTTCATTCAGTCAAATATGTTAGTTGGCATTATATGTTTTAACCAAAACAAAATAAGGCAAATGATTTGTATCGTCAATATTTAATTGACCATTTCTATTCCGTCGGTTAATCAGCAAAGGAACTCTTCAATGACAAATCATTTGCATCTTTATTTCAATGGTGTATAAGATACACAATAAAATAACAACTTTTTTGTTATGTGGGCAGGGAAAATTAATTTGTGTAGAAGTCGCAATTCTAACCTAACCGCCAGCGTGTCGACGTCACCCCGCTTCGCGGGGTGTTTATTTCCGCTCTAAAGGACACAAGCTAGCAAGCAAGCTAACCCTAACCTAACCTACCAAATAATACCATTGTTACGACTGTTTGTTTTTTTTACTGCTAGGAGGCTTCGCCCCCCGAGCCCCCCTTTTATCGCTGCCCTAACCTAATTTAACGCCTTTGCCTACCGACCTACTTAACCGTGCATTTTTTTTTATAAAAGGGACCTTTGGGGATTGCTGTTTTATTAATAGTATTTTGGTAAAATGTCATAACCCAAACAATTGTGATTTTTGACTATTTATAGTTTGCCATAACATTAACTTGACGAAATGTTTATTGTCTAATGTTTTTTTGCCTTATTAAAGCATTTGCTAAAAGACCATATACCATAATGTAATTTTTCGTAATAATATTTTGCTGAATAAAAATTTGACGTAATGAAAATATTCGTATTAAAATTGTGCCAAAGTTTGCATTGGCAAACAAAATAATTGCTAAAATTTGTTTGGGAAATGAAATTTGACCAAAATAAATTTGGTAAAACAACAGGATCCCGGCAGGCCGGTGTAGATACGACGACGAGTGAAGCGAGGAGGAGTGTTAGGTGTACTGCGACTCTGCGACCCTACAGCGCGCGAGCCGAGCGAGCGAATCGGGCGTGCCGCGGCTGCGGCCGGCGAAGCTCCAGACCTAACTTTATTCGAAAAAAATATCCGTAGTCGGTTCTGGCGCTTCGCCGGCCGCTGTCGCGGCACGCTCGCTTCGCTCGCTCGGATCGCGCGCTGAAGGGTCATAGTACACCTAACATCCGCCAATCGCATCGGCCGGTTCTTTTGCGTTTAGTCAGGCGCGGGACACTCCACGATTTACGTTCATCGCTACAAGTACATGCCGGTGCCCCAACGTTGGGGACGTCAGAGAGCCATAAATCTTAATGTTTTGACTGAGAAAAAAGCGCCTTTCGTAAAGATCAAAGGAGTGTCCTTTCTGTACATGTACTATTATCTATTTTGTGGTTTAGTCTGGTTTCAACCGTGAGACTTGTTGGTTGTCAGTTATGTCGAAATGTTCAGTCAATAACTGCATAAATAGGTAACAACAAAAAAATTTGAAAAAAGATGGGATTTATTTCTTTAAATAATTTATTTTCATAATATAACGAAATTTGTATAAACTCATTGTAATTTAATAGTTTTGAACATGTTTTAAATAATTATTTATGTTAGTTAAAATGACAAAGTCGCGGAACATAAATGTAAGGAGTCGGTATACTTAGATACTTTTTTTATGACGTCGTTACCTACATAATTATGGTTTTCATTTTAAGATTTCCAAAAAATCCTCAGCGACGTGCAAAGTGGGCTGCAGTCATAGCACGCTACAGTCGAGGTTTTTTTTAAACCAAACGACTCGCGTGTCGTTTGTTCGGCTCATTTTAATGGTTCGGATATATTATAGGTTATACGACAAAAAATGGAAGAACAGGTTTACTAAAACTGCCACACCTCTCATGAACGTACCTAAGCCCATTTCTTTCCATTACATATTTTAATTTCAATTACTTCCAATATACTTAGCTTTATCTTCTGCCTTCTGGCAAAAGGTAATTAATAGCATTAATGAACTATAATAAAATTCTATAATACAATCCCAACACATCATTTGGAAATGCGCAAATTGTTGCCAATTTTCATCATCATTCATTTTTGACCTTATATCTCGTAATACTCGTTTTATAGATGTCGGATGATCATGAGAGTGACGTTCAAAACCCATAGGATCGTTTTAATAAAATCGACAGCTGATCTCTACTTGGCTGTACGCTTACATTACATCGCAAAAAAGAAAGTATTAAAAGTAAAGGCAGGTCGAAAATACAATTATTTAACAAACTGAATCTATTTCAAGGAAACTAAAATGACTTCTTTTTATGGACTCTGTCAGCTGTACTATATGTACTTACGGAAATCACATCAATTGTTTTGTGTATAATATTTGTACAAATATTTGAAACTGTTTAGTCCCCACTTGCAAAATAAAGAAACCAGATTTATTTGTGCTTTCTGTTGAAATAAATAAATAACGCGACTCCATTCATTCGCTAAACGCTTACTAAAGTTTTGACGTGAGCAGTCAATTCACATTGTATGTCTCAATAAACTAAAAAGTATTTAATCTTTTGATGTTGGTTTGCTAATATGGTGCTTAAGGTCAAAAACACTGAGTTCTTTATTTATGAAATACCTTGATGCAGGTTATAAATGTGACATTCGTCTCAATATCGAGTCCAAAAAGCTCACTGTCCTTGTTCTTCTTGATTTTAGCAGTGCTTTTAATACGGTAGATTTTGATATTCTGCTAGGCATTCTCCGCTCTCTTAACATTTATGAAACTTCCTTATCCTGGTTTCGCAGCTACCTCTTTGGCAGGCGCCAGCGCGTTACGTTCGATGACAAGATGTCCGAGTGGTGCGAACTCTCCGCTGGCGTTCCTCAGGGCGGGGTGCTTTCTCCATTATTGTTCTCTGTTTTTATAAATAGTATCACCGAATCCCTAACTAAATCATATCACCTTTACGCAGATGACCTACAGATTTATGCAGCGGCTACTGTAGATGATATCTCCTCATTAATTTCGGAAGTCAATCGAAACCTAGAATCTATAAGCTGCTGGGCGTGTAAGTATGGTTTACAAATTAATGCGAAGAAATCGCAAGCGATTGTTATTGGTAGTCCTTACTATGTAAATAAGCTCTCAGAGGTGGTGGTGCCTGACATTATTTTTGATGGAATTTCTATTCCTCTTTCCTCTATTGTCAGGAATTTGGGTATCACCATGGACCAGACGCTTTCTTGGTCACCCCATATAGCTGAGGTGAGTCAGAGGATCTTTAGATCCCTTCACTCCCTAAGACGCCTCCAGAATTTCCTTCCTCTTCGTACCAAGTTGACCCTTACTCAATCTCTTTTGCTTCCTCTTCTGGACTATGGCGATATTGCGTTTCTGGACCTCAACGAGGAGCTACTTGATAAGCTGGAGTGTCTACAAAATGTATGTATCAGATATGTATTTGGTCTACGCAAGTATGATCATATCTCTGAATTCCGCTCTAAGCTTCGATGGTTACCGATTCGCCAGCGCAGGGATGTGCATATCCTGTCATTACTTTTCATTACACTGTTCAGCCCTACTTCCCCTCCTTACCTTTCTGAGCGGTTTAGTTATATGGCCACCGCTTGCGGTCGAGTTCTAACCTTACTCTTGCTGTACCGTTTAGAAACACGCGAACATACTCCAGATCTTTTACTGCGCGCGCTGTTAAATTGTGGAATGAGTTGCCTTTGTCGCTGAGACAGTCGCGCTCTGTTGCGTCACTTAAGATGAATTTGAAGAAGTTGTGGCTTTCCAATGACTTGTGAATTGGTTGAATATAGTATTTATTTATTTATTGTATATTTGCGATATATGATGTTACATATGTTAGTGTGTATTATATTTTATATTGTATATTTATATATGTATTGGCATGTTTTTATTTGTCTAGAATTCATACTTATTAGGATTTGCTTTCATTTTCTCTGTTTTTGTACACGGTATAAGTTTGCCTATCTCGTTCTACCTACCTTCCTCTCAATTGCTCAAAGGTTAGCTGGAAGAGATCCCTTATAGGGATAAGTTCGCCTTTGTACTTTGATCTATTGTGTAACATGTATATTCCTTAACCTGTTATTGTGTACAATAAAGTGCTTACATACATACATAAATTAACGCTATTAGCAACTACTGAAATGTACTAGAGCTGTCATTCTGGGGCTCTGGGGCACATTTCTTGGCATATTTGCTTGGTATTGTGCATCTAGTTCTATATGCTAAATCAATGGTTACTACAGATAACGGTAGTCTAACTTTTTCAACTACACTGCGTGATACTGATAACGGTAACAGGACATTTGGGATAGATATTATAAAGCATAATATAGTGCACAGCACTACGGTGGTATGGTTCAGTCCCACCCTACCCCCAGGGGGTATATTGCTAGGGGTATGGTGGGTCTGACATGGAAAAGGTCATATCGTTACTGAAAACTTATGGCACTTACGTCCTTTTCTTTAAGGAAGGCAGTTTTTTATAAATATCTCGAAAACCTTTGAACCGATCTTGTTCAAAACAAATATCGCTGAAAGAATTTTATAAGCCCTAGGAGCATGATTTTTTTCTTAATTTTAAAGTACACGGTTCAAAAATTAGAGGGGGGGGGGGACACAATTTTAGTGACTTTCGGGGCGATTATCTCCGACTCTATTCACTTAATCCAAAAAATTGCTTAGAAACCTTATATTTATTTTGAAAGGCCTGTCGATTGATGTACCACACGTGGGCTTGCAATGAAAAAATAATTTTTGACTTTCGGTTTTATGTATGGAGTGCACCCCTAAAAAAAATCTTTTTTAGTAATTTCATTGCAAAACTATGTAGCGGTTAACAAAATACTATCTCAATACTATCCTCAAGTTTTTATTCAAATAAACCTTATGGTTTTCGAGTAAAATGCCTGTGACATACTCACGGACAGACAGACAGACAGACAGACATGACGAATCTATAAGGGTTCCGATTTTTGCCATTTGGCTACGGAACCCTAAAAACAAGTTACAAGAGTACATAATGTTAGATAAAGGTAACAACAGGCGGTATTATCGCTTTAGAGCGATCTCTTCCAGACAACCTTTGGGTAGCAGGATATTTTCAAGAAATGTTGTAAACAGGTAGTTCAGAAATAAATCAAAAAAGCTTACTATCGCATACATCACATTATATGACAATTTCAGAAATCATAAAATCATAAATAAGTATTGTATAAATACATACATACATACATACAAACTATAACACAATTATATAAATATACAAGGACATCAAGGCAATTTAAGGCAGCGACAAGTAATGTCATGTTATTGTTGATATAATCAAGTGTAAATGTCAACTAAAATCTGAATTGCCTCTAGTAAAAATTCAAATTAGTTTCTCCATAAAGATTAATAATTCGGTGGATTGCTGAAATACACCTACTTACAAAAATGTATATGACATAAAAGAGCTGTAATTTTATAAATCAATTTAAACAAAAAAAAAATCTATAAGCACAAATAGTAGATATTTAATCTTCAGGTGCATTTCTATTTTATTTCATTCCTATTACGTAATAAAAAAATCATTGATTGCTTGTATACGGAAAATATTTTTGCATACATGCAACGTGAAGAGAACAAAGTTTATGTATAATTTGAATAGGTACTTAGTTTTACCGTTAGTAATATATGTAAAATTTCTCGTTATACTAGAAATTATGAATTGTGATTTACTAATTATGTTGTCATATCACTTATTAAGCATTTTTTGTAAGAGGTTTCTCTTATGGCGTGGTGCAATAAACAATATTTAATATTATTATTAGTATGCCCAATGTATAACATACGATTTATTATCTAGGTACTGGATTCATTTTACGGATGAAAAGGCTTATTTAAAGAAACGCCAAACAGTTCGAAATGAAACATTTGATTGTGCCCGTATTTACACAGCTAAAATAAATTGTCACAGCCTAAAAAGCCATACCTACGTAGGATATTGCATTGTTGGCCAAAAAACGAATAGGAAGTGGAACGCTGAAAGGTGCGCCATTGATTGGCATACGGGCCTGGCACCGGCACTGATTACCGAATACCTGGAATGCCGGCCGTCGACGCTTGCGGGCCAATAGGTATAAAATAACCGTAACCTCAACGAGCATAGAGGGGTTAATGCGCGTGATTCGTTTATCTAAATGATTCAATATTCTATTTATATTAAAGGTGTATTGAATTGTTTATTTTCAAAATTGACAGCGGTGGTAAATACTCGTAGTCGGAACAAAGCATAGCAATGATGTTGATTAATTATTCGGAATTATAAGTACGGGTATTTATAAACAAAAAGTGTGTGAAGCTTGGTTCTATTATGTGGCTATTTTCGTTTATTTCGGAGCTTTTACGAGGAGGTTCTCAATTCGGTTGTTTTTTTTTTTGAATGTTTGTTACCTCACAACGCGTTCATTTATGAACCGATTTGTATATATTTTTTTCATTTGAAAGAATGCACTTTCAGATTGGTGCCATTATTTTTAAAAAGCCAGTTAGATAATGGGACCTATGTGGAATTGAGGAAACTCCTCAACTTTATTAGGCACGCGTGTTGTGATTTTGGCATTTTCTATTATAACTCGTGTATTTACACTCGGAAACCACTAATTTGGTGAAGTGAAACTCGTGATGAAGACCACAGATGACTTATGGAACTCCACTTATGAAGTGCCAAAGGTGATTTTGAAATCCTTGAGGAATCGACGGAACTCCTCAAATATTCGATAATATATAACAATACCTGCCCACGTATAGATTTTGGATTTTATCTGTAATGTAAAAATCAACGCGTTTGCTGTCGGAAAGCAGATCATGTGGAAAAGTGGAAAGGAAATCTTCATGTACCTACTTATTTCCCCAGCAAAGTACTGATCGGAAATCGGTGTAAAGATTGTTTTAAATTATTTTTCTGATCAACTGATCACGTGATGAACACCAGCGGAAATGGGAATGTTTTTTATTCACATGATATTGATAAATGAGAATTCTGAAAAAGAAATTATAGATCTTTATAGTTTAAAACCGCCTGTAAAATTCAAAGAAAAAAATTGACTGAATATTTTTATTTACCTTTCATGTTTGTAGTAGTACTTTGTACCCACTGTTTACTTAGTAAATACATAGCGTAGTGTTTATATGTAAACACGTATCAGGTCAGATCGGGTATGTGCGCCACCGGGGAAAGTGCGCCTCATTCATCATTCAGTCATTTAAATCACGTGATATTGATAGAGTGCTATAAACTTGTTTTACTTTTTTGCAGGAATGTAAGATGTCGTTATTTGTAAAATATCTGTAGATCTCGATATGTTTGATGAAAGGTGCACTTACCCCGGGGCGCACTTACCCCGGGGCGCACTTACCGCGGGGGCGCACTTGCCCCTCTGACAGTACAAATATGTTCAAGAACATTTATAACATTCCGAGCATAAATTCAGCAACTATTGTGTACAATTAGCATTATCTTTTCGACCTCACTTCTTACACAATAGTGCTATAACGAATGCAATGTCTGTGATGCTGACAAAATATAATTTACCAATGATCATATATGAGAGAAGAAAATGCGAATCAACAGTTTCAGTCAAACTAACAGAGTCAAAGATGAAAAAAACACTAACAAATTATACTTCACTGTTTGGTAGGTATAAGCGAGAAATTCGTGTCAATTTTATATTAGTAGAGTTCGTCGTGGCATGATTTGGCGCGCGTGTAAATAAGGCACGTGCGACAAATACCACAACGACTCTAATTAAATACGTTCAGTGGAATAGACGCTCAGACACATGATACGTAAATCGCGTAAAATTTTCGTGTACGGTTTTTGACTCGTGGGCTGGGTTTACGTACACGATATTTATATTTACATAGTGGATTGGCCGGCAGTCCGTTTAATCTTACCGATCGGGTCAGTTTACGGCCCCGGGAGTGTGCTCGGAACCTTACAATTTAAATGTAGAAATCCCAAACGTTGCTTCGGATTGATATAACGCAAACAGGCTTTCACATAATCTATTTAATTGCGATATACGCGGACTAAACTATTTGAAGAGGAGTTTTACTGGACTAGATCTAGCTTTAACATTGATTGATGATTGATTGTTGTACTATCTTTGCACATATTGATATCAGATAGATCATTTTGTCAATTCAAACGAACCTCAATCAAACACATTGATGGTTTAGGTACTGCTGAGTCTTAAGCCACGATCCTTGACCAGCCTTTATTTATTTTTGGACCAGCTCAATGTTACAATAATTATTTCGCGTAAGCAGTATATCCGCTTTTCCAAGAAAACCCCATGCGTCGCGTGATTTTGGTCATAGTAAAATTTACAAAGATCTTGTTAAACGAGGCGTGTGTCGTTTGTGTTGGTGGATTGGAACATGTTGCCCATTGCCCTTTCACTCTAAGCATCGGAAAATGGTTTATTATCGTTTGCGATTGAACTGTACGTAAAAATACACGATGAATAAAAGCTTGTAAAAACAAAGCACTTTATGAACTTGTATGCATGCGCCATCTTAAAATATATCCATAAACTCCTCATACAATGTAGTCCCGATGTCCTTACACAAGTGACAAGAGAGACCGGAACCATTTCGGCATAGTAAAAAAGATTTACGACTGTAGCACCATACGAACAATTTTATGATCACTTACGAGAAGATTGCTCGTACAAGAATCTAATTTTCATCAACTGATTGCCATGGGCAGTCTATCTTGCCAAAGCTACAAGGTTATCTACTTACTCAAATATTTCAGACTAATGGTATTGAGAAGTCGTTCAGGACTGTTAACTGCCATTTTATAGTTCTTTTGCGGACAACCCTCGTTTTTGTGGTCCAACTTTTCCAATTATAAGATAGTATTGCTGCAAATTTCAGAAAATTAGATGGGTGTCATGGTTAATATTACCCTCGCTTAGTTCGGTAAATTATTGATATTTGGGCGGGTCTAAAATGAAAGAAACTTTTATGAATACTCTGTTAAATGTGCAATGGTTTTAGTAGTCAGAATAGTAAAGTATTTAACATAAATAACGTTACCAGGTTTAAATCGGACTCGTAAAAATCCATGGAAAAAACAACGTTGACGGAGAGAGATATAGCAAAAATCTTAATTTTTGGATTTTGTTATTTTTATGATAGAATCCCGGATATTGCTAATACAGTAGGGTATTATAAATAATAGTTTATTATTTAAATGAATCAAGTGTTAAATATAAAAAAAAAACGGTTATTTAATTTAGGATAACCGGAAAATTTTGACCGCGAGTGTATTTGCTAGAATATAAATACGCATGCCCACTATCTCAATCGACGTACATATATGATTTTAATTGACTTTTATAGCGCGTGCTCGTTCTACATGAATCAAGCCTAACACGCCAGAGAGAGTGCGCGTTACAATAAAAACAATTTTGATATCATAACGATACGTTAATTGAAATAGATTTCGTTGTAAAAGTAGTTCAAATGCGCGTATATGTGAACATATCCTAATGAGGTGCATGTTTCCCCACAAGCGAGGTTTTTTATCAAATATGAAAATACACGTCAGAGAGACCAGTGAGGAGAAAACATGTCGCTAATGGTGTATTTCTTTTACTTTGACTGTTAATAATTCAGTGCACGTTTGATTTCCTGCGCTCTGGATATATACTACATACCTATGTTTTTTAAGTTCCAAACGAATACCTGCTGGTATCTTCTTTTAACACTCTTCCAATAAAATAATAGAGTCTGCAAAAAATATCTACATAGTTAAAACCAAAGTAATTGTCAGTTAAATAAGCCAATCCTCGAGGGCACTAAACTAAAGCTTCACGAAAATATTTAATAACGTCGGTCCTAACCTAACCTAACCTAACCTTTTGCGCGATACGTTCCTCACGTATTATATTGCTTTCAACCACTTGATCAATATACATAGTTAAGTAATCAGTTTTCTTATTATAATATATGCTAGACATAAATATGGCTTCTATTTGTATAAAAATTCGTCATTAAAATATTATTCAATACAGTGCTTAAATGACAACTAATAGGAAAAAATAATGGCATGCAATTAGGTTGGTTGCTAATGTGGAACTTTATCCCTAAGATCACGCGAGTAATCAGCACGCGGGAATACCATATTTTTCCACCTCTCCTAACGCCGAAGCGCAAAATCATTTCGAGACGCTCGTCTATGCTCACCCTTTTTATAGCTCGGATGAATTATGACATAAAATATTTATCTCCTTTTGGGGATATGTAACGCGTCTGCTTTTTTCAGATGATAACATAGTAAATCCCCATTTCATAATAAAAACGAAAGGAATCGTCGTCTCTGGGAAGCGCAGAACAAAATAATAAACTTTGAGATCTGTGAACTCGTTCAACGGTGGGTGCTATTCTTGGTTCCAGACTTTCTTTAGATTTTCTTGTTAACATCGCACGTACTGGATACATTTGATTTAGTTTATTTTCAACTGGACTTTTACTTTGGAATGAATTCAGTTACAGTGACTGACGGTGAAGTGTAAAATGCTTCAAGGGTGAATGACCGCGCTTAGAGGTAAAAGATAAAAGAAGAAAAGTATTTCACCCCTTTCATTCGGAAAAGTAAGTTTTGTTCCACGACGAGAGGGATCAAAATGCTACTTTTCTGTTCAAGCTACTTTTTGAATTCAATAATTGGCATGTAGCATTTACGCAGTGTGCCAGTTGAACACAGATCAACAAAGTAATCGATTGTACTATCATCGTGATCGATTCAAAGCGAACATATATCAAGTTTTAACTTTAACAACGTAATATGATTATTATGAATATGAAAAATTAGTACCTAATAAAAATCAAGAAATATTGTTAAAACTTGTTACGTCATTTTAACAGCATCTATTTTAATAGTTTAATATATATAATAGTAGTAGTAATAGTCACTCGGTAGCAAAATTATCTTTTTCTCGGGCGTTTACACTTGTATCCCTCACTACGCTCAGGATCCTACGTTAAAATCCCTCGCGACGCTCAGGATTCAATACACCGTCCTCGCCGTAAATATACAATTTTGCTCCCTTGTGACACAAATAACTATTGACTTCATCAATCAGGTAGGACGTGTGCTTGTTTGCCTCCGTTGCAGTATTCAATAATATTACCTACGTATTAGTTAGTCATGTTAACTTTATAACTAATTGGAAAGTTTTCGGATGAAACAACTTCTCAGACTCAAATCTCAAATAGGACGGAGTAAACATTGCTCAGTGGAAACTCGTTTTCTTTAATTTTTACTTTTCTACCCTCACAACAGTCACAACATTGACTTTGGTCCCCGTCGTTCGACGTAAACTTGGTAGTAGACTGTTGAGATGAGATAACATTAATACAGTGCATTATTTTGTTTCAGTATAAATACTATACATGTAATAAACGCTAAGTGGTACTGCAAAAAGCCACTTTTCATTTATTTAGCTTCTCAAAAGTTTACGACACCAGACAAAATTTGTCGAAGAAGTTCATAGTTATAGAGTTTTAGACTACGAGCATAATTATCACAAAATTTATGAGAAGGTTTTTTTATTTAACTTTCATCAGAACGAAAGTCACCTCCAAGTTACGTAAATAAAAAAGATATGATACAGTGTTCGAAAGTTTCAGAGGTGTGCCAATTAGCCGAGCAAAACAGTACTAACTTAACTCTAAATGCTGCAAGTTACTCTAAACTCGTATTGAGATATGACTTTTTAGCCACGGCACACAGGCTAACAGCGAGAGAAGTCTCACAATGGATGACGTGTATAATTTTCCCTCAAGCAATATTATGTTTGGGGCTTAGTATTAGCAGAGCCGAATAAATTGTGGTTCATATAAAGGACATTACTCACTCGTCAGTTGCCTGGGGGAACGCTTCCTTCATATTTTTTGAGGATCAAGAGTAATTTGTCAAAATTTCAACGCTTCCGGAATTTTGTAGCCCCTTTTTTGAAGCAGATATTTTCAGTTCATTACAGCTTTATAGGTATGTAAAGCACATGGCAAGGCATGATATGCTTTTTTGGGGTCTATATTGTTGCGTGTATCAAATCTACATACGGAGAAAAAAAGGGAGGTGATCATAATCTGAAAAATTAGATTTGCGTCTTCCTTGTACTTCGTAATAAAAAAGGATTTCCGGTAAAAAATGTCATAAAATGAAATTTTCGAGTGTGTTCAGAAAAAAGTCACATAAAACGTAGATAAGTCGAGTCTTACTATGTATAATGTGTATATACAACATGGTATGGTAATAAAATATATCCAGAATGAACCAAGTGCATTGACGACATGTTTTTGAATATTACAAAATCATGGTGGATGAAATAAAGTTCTCGGATTACTTTAGTAAATGTTCTATAAGTTATATAACAAAAGAAAGAAAGTAGAAATGAAAGCCGATGAGCTGTTTATTGCTCGTATATAAATACACTTTCTTTGTCTGATACGATTTCTGATGAAACTCGTATTGAAAACGTAGGTAGTTAAACGCCGAAACCTACGTTTCACAGCGTAACGGTCTTAATTGAGTAAGAGATATAATAAACCGCACATTTATTTTTATGTAGGTAGCTTAGAATAAAGAATAACAATTCACCAAAATAATTTTGAACAGCAGTTTTGCTAAAATTTTGGTTGACACCTTATCCTTACGCATCCATGAAGGAGCTTTAACCTTTACTGTTTTTACAGTATTCAAATATTTTCCTTCGTATTATTTCTGTTAGGTTTTGAGGTTAGGGAACGGAGATTAACACACGGGCATGGTCTGTTGCTAACTGACTTTATTTGTTCTCGCTACGCTATACATACATAGACAGCTAGGTGGGTACTTATAGATATTATGCATGCCTGCGTAAACAACCTATACGCTACAACTATAGCTACGTACTCATATTAAACCTAACACTCCCTCACACCAAATCAAAAGTAATCCTGAAAGATAAAGGGCCTTCGTGGCTTCGTATTAACTTTGGATATCGCTTGGGTTGCGTCATCAACAGCGCCAGGGCTCACTTCTTCTGGCGGTAGCACATCTGCTGTATTTGTGTGACTTGAGTCAGGCGCAGGCATCGGCGGGGGAGAGTCTTGTGACTCAACGGCGAGCGGGGCGCTCAGTCGACCACAGTTACCGCCGGTAACGGGAGATTGCGCAACCACAGCCTGGGGACTTGCTGGGGGTGGCGAGGAACCCGCTTGGGAAGGGCCCGCCTGACCAGCTAGACTGTCTGTCGCCTGCTGATGACACGGCGCAGATGGCCAGATGACCACTTGTAAAGTGTCAGGCTCACTTACTTGAGCTTCAGCAGAAGGGCTGAAAAGTGGCTTCAGCTCCGATGTAGGCTGTTCTTCATCACTTATCTCCTCCCCCTTATACTTTTGCAGTTGGTCCAAGTGTTTTTTGAAGGTTTTATCGTTATTCAATTTCACAATGTATATAGTTTTACCTATTTGTTTAACAATCACACCCACTGTCCAAAACGATTTTTGGTTCTTATAAACTTTAACTAGCACTGTCTCTCCATTATAAAAATGTACCTTCCTTTTCCCGTCATAAAACTTAGTCTGCAAGGCCTGTTGGCGCGAGACGCTATCAGCTACTGCTGAGTCAGACAGTGGTGAGGGTGACACTGGCGAAGGTTGCCGTAGGTACAACAGGTCTAAACGACTTCTTATTTTATGACCGAACAAAACCTCTGCGGGAGACATGTTTGTCGAACTATGTTTGGAGTTCCTATACATAAACAAATACTCTTGTATTTTTACATTTACATTACGTAATTGTGTCCCCGATGAAATAATTTTATTTAATGCTAGTTTAATTTGCTTCACATATATTTCTGCTTGCCCGTTGCTAGACGGGTTGTAAGTAGGCGTGGTAATATGTTCTATACCGTTAATATTACAGAAGTGCTCGAACTCTTTTGATACAAATGAAGTACCATTATCTGTGCAAATCTTGCGAAAAACACCAAACCTAGACATTGTTTCACACAGTTTATCTATCACTGCGCGACTACTGTAACTGGCCGACACATCAAAACACTCTACCCACTTGGAGTACGCATCGGCCATTACCAAAAAGTATTTACCATGGGCCGGCCCCAGTATGTCAAGATGAACGCGGTAAAAGGCCTCTGGAGGGAACGGCCAGGGGGCCAGCGGCGCCCGCGGCGGTGCGGGCCGCACGCGCACGCACTCCGCGCAGCCAGCTGCGCGGCGCTCGATGTCGGCTGCCATGCCAGGCCACCAAAAACGGGAACGCGCGTCGGCTTTCATTTTATTCATACCTAAATGTCCCCTGTGTAACTCTTCAAGGATTTTATTTTTTAGAGCACTTGGAATAATCAATTTTGCACCCCTGACCAAACAACCCCTTCTCTTCTAGTCGACATTTGTAATACGGCTGTAAATTCGAATCCCTAATTCTATTAGGCCAACCATTCATTACATAACCAGACACCTGTGTGAGTATGCTATCAGCGCGCGTTGCACCGCAAACATCATCTATAGAAATAGGTACATCCCCATCTACAATAAAATGTAGATAAGCCGCTCGGTCAATTCCTTCGTCTCGCTCAGTAGCCGCCGCATCGGTATCACTCGTCTCGTTCACGGAGTGGCTGAGGAAATCAGCTGTGTTATGCGCGCTGCTAACAAACTCAATTCTGTAGGTATAGGCAGATAAAAACAACGCATACCGCTGGAGGCGGTTAGCGGATACTTCTGGTACTCCTTTATCCGGTCGGAAAATACAAAGAAGGGGTTTATGGTCGGTTCTAAGAATAAATGGCTCATCGCGCCCATACAAATAATGGTTAAATTTTCTAACTCCAAATACTATAGCGGTAGCCTCTTTATGTATTTGGCTGTATTTTTTCTCGGCAAAAGTTAACGATCTAGACATAAACGAGATGGGTTGCTCAATACCATCTTCGTTTATCTGACTTAAAATGGCCCCAAGACCTGAGGGAGAAGCGTCCACGGTTACGATCAACTTCGCGTTGGGGTCAAAATGTGCCAGTGTCAAGTCTGAGGCTAGTTGGTGTTTTATATTAGACACAGCAGCCTCATGTTCACTCGTCCAAACCCATTTGGTATTTTTTTTTAGCAAGTTATGAAGCGGGCTCAAAATAGATGACGTATTTTTGACAAACTGTCTATAATAATTTACTAGTCCAAGGAAGGACTTTAGCTCGGTTACATTTTGTGGCGTTTTGGCTTCAAGCATCGCTTTAACTTTGTTAGGCGACTTATGTAAGCCAGACTTGTCTATGTCAAATCCTAGGTACGATACAGAGTCTTGGAAGAATGAACACTTGTCTTTTTGTAAAACTAGTCCAGCATCCTGCAGTCGTTTGAATACTTCGTGTAATCGCTGCAAGTGCTCAGATTCTGTACGCCCTGTTATCAAAATATCGTCCTGAAATATACATATGTCAAGGCCAGCGAGAATGGTTTCCAATGCTCGCTGAAAACATGCTGGAGCTGAGGCAAGTCCAAAGCAGAGCCTCGTATACATAAATATGCCCTTGTGCGTATTTATGCAAGTGTACTGTTGTGAATCTTCACTTAAAAGCAACTGATTATAAGCACTAGAAAGATCAAGCTTTGAAAATTGTTGTCCGCCATGTAGTTTTGAGAATAACTCCTCAATACGAGGTAAGGGATATTTATCTACTAAGAGTTGCTTATTAAGTGACACTGAAAAGTCTGCACAAATACGCACTTTGCCGCTTTGCTTAAGTACTGGCACAATTGGACTGGCGTAGTCAGAATAACTGACAGGTTGTAAAATACCTAATTGAATCAAACGGTCCAACTCTGCTTCTACCTTACTGCGTATGGCAAAGGGAAGGGGGCGCGCCCTGAAATAAACCGGTTTGCTATCCGGTTTAAGGTTAAGATGTACCACTACATCTTTACAACAGCCCAGCTTATCTGAGAACAACTGCGGATATTGGTTGCTAAACATACCTGTTAAATCGGTAGCAGTAGCTACCTGGTTGATAGTATGCAAATCATTTTCTGAGATCGAGCACATCTGTAATTTAAAGGTAGATATGAAGTCTCTCCCTAGAATAGGAGGACCCCCATTCTTTACAACATACACCTCGATGGTACTAGTTTGGGTTTTGTAGGAAAAGGTCAACCTAATTACTCCTAATGTGTCAATGACCTCTCCGTTATATCCCTTTAATACTGTTGATACCTTACTCAATGGCACAGATGCAAAATGATCACGGTACAGGTTATCGCAAATAGCTGTCACAGCTGAACCAGTGTCCACCTCAAAATTAATCGGCAGTTCATTAACCAAAACACGCTCCCGCAAAGGTTCGCCTTTGTAAGTACGTATACTGAAGAGCAAACGCTTACCTTCCTCATCACCACTGTCCAAGCAGCATTCTACAAAGTTGAGTTTTTTATTTGTGTACTTATTACGGCACACGCGCTTAATGTGACCTTTAGAACCGCACTTGTCACACACAGAGTTAGCAAATCTGCAATTAGTTGCTGAATGTCCACGGTAACCGCAGGCAGAGCAATGAACAATTTCAAAATATTATAAAATAAAAACACAGCAAAATGGAACAAAATGAATCACCCTTAACCACAGCGACTTGCTATGCCTCTAATGAGACAGAAGGTGCGTTCAAGTACTCCGCCTACAGATTATAGAAGGTAGGTAGGTAGGTAGAAGGAATATTAGTGGGACAAGTTACTCCGAGCAACCATCATAGAACAGAACATGTTGTGAGATTGGTGACTTGTCTTTTACACAAGTTGAGATTGAATTGCAATTGAGAGCATTAAATGTTACAAGAGGTAGTGGCCCAGATGATATCCCAATATTTTTAAAAAACTGCGCTGTGCAACTCTCGTTGCCATTAATGAGAATATTTAATGCATCCCTCAAGTCGGGTTCGTTCCCAGCAATGTGGAAACAAGCAAGGGTTGTTTGTACCCGTATACAAGAGTGGCAGACGTGAATTGGTATCTAATTATCGACTGGTGTCCATATTGTCTGCAGTGTGCAAGGTATTCGAAAGGTTGGCGTATGCTGCTGTATTTAAGCATGTCAAAGGTCTCATCATTTCAACACGGGTTTATTCCTAAACGATCGACCTGCACAAATCTTTTAGGCTATGTAACCGACCTTTCTGAAGCCGTTAATAGTGGCCATCAAGTGGATGCGGTTTACACTGACTTTTCAAATGCTTTTGATAAAGTCAACCACAGGATTTTGCGCAGTAAATTGCATGACTTTGGCATTCGAGGAAGTACGCTTGACCGGTGCCAATCTTACATTGAATGTAGGACTTTTAACTGTGGCAGTTGAAGGTGAACAGTCCGACTCTTATATAGCCTACTCAGGAATACCACAAGGTTCTAATTTAGGCCCATTATTCTTTAACATATTTTTTAATGATGCTCTTCATTTTAATAATGCGACGGTATCTTTGTTTGCTGACGACTTAACGCTAATCCGGGTAGTTAAAACTCAGGCAGATGTCGATCTCCTGCAGGATGATGTTGACAGCTTGGTGGAATGGTGCAAAACTAACAAAATGGTACTTAACCCAACTAAATGCTACCACATCAAATTTAGTCGTAAACGCAGCCCTTTACCTTCCAAGTATGTTATCCTTAGTGATACCTTGCAGGAGGTGAATGATATTTCGGTGAAAGATTTAGATGTGATACTCGACAGCAAACTGAGTTTAAAACTATAAATACTGCTTTTAAGGCCCTAGGTTTCGTGTTGCGATGTGCTAAGGAATTCAAAGAATGTTCTACAATACAACCCTTTTTAATAGCTTCGTTAGGAGTACATTAGAATATTGTAGCATTATCTGGAATCCTGGCTACAAAGTCCACAGTAACAGGATTGAGCGAATACAAAAGCGTCTTACTAGGACTCTTGCCTATCGCACCAAGATAAAATGTCAAGCATACGAGACCCGGCTTAAGCAATTTAAATTAAAATCCCTGTGCAGTAGACGTAGTATGTTGGACCTAATGTTTTTACATAAGCTGCTAAACGATAAAATCGACTGCTTAGAGATAGTTCATCGAGTTGGATTTAGGGTGCCGTCTCGATTGCCACGGTACCCATGTGCCTTGCTTAATCTGCGTTGCAGCAGAACGAATCTTGGGGCCCACGCGCCCATGCCTCGTGTGTCTCGCTTGTACAACAAACTTAGCGTTAAACGTTAGCAGACTACCGTGGTTGGACGTATTTCACGACAGTGAGTCAGCATTTAAAAATAAAATACTATCTGTTGACGATTTCGGTTAGTTGGTAATTCTCTATTTTATTTTTATTTTATATAATTTGACAGTTTTTATTGTGTACCTATCTTAGGGTTGTTAAAGATTTACATAGCTGTGTTTTAGCTCAATGTTCTTTATTAATGCATGCTGTGATTGCCTGTAAGTGGGAGACCAATTATGAATGTTGTTTTATATGTTTAATATTAATGTGTGTTGTATCTTCTGTTGGTAATCCTAATAAACAAATAGAAAAATAAACCGAACATTACCATCGACACAAGGACTAAATAAAAGCACTTTCTTCTTCAGTGCATGGTGCCATTTTTTTTGAAAAAAAAAACTCGCAGCGTTCCGTGTAGGTGCCTAGTTTTCTGAGGAAGACTGGGTTTTGAGGTATTTTCTTTCCACTAAAATCTCCACGGCAGCCATCATCTGCCCTCATGCGGTCCTCTTGTATCTCATACTGAACGTACTGGAGCCCTGCCTCGTGCCCCGCTATACATCTGGCTCATCCTTGCGCTTTAAGCCGACTGCCGCGGCCCTAGACGCTTTTTTAGGAAAACGCCTCTTCATTGCCAGACGAAAAGATGATTTAAACAGCGTCCATATTTGACGTGCAGCGCTTACGGTAGTAGGTTTGCAAGGCCGATATGGGAGCGGCAAAAGAAAGAGAAAGAAAAAGATCAGCATGTTGGTGTCTGAATTCGTACGTATATGATAAGAGTTCGAAACAAGCTTTATCGTGTTCCACCACTCCATTACAAAGGGTCTCCCCTCCAATGGTCTCGATATTGTCATCTTCCTAAGTTGTGGGGTTGATTCTAAAGGATACCATGTCACGTTTAGCTCTGACCGGTTGTTTCCCGTGCGCATTTTCATTCAGCAGCACGATCCCACCAACGCAAATCACCATCATTATCACCTTACTCTCAAAGTTCCTCTCAGAGTGACATGTACGACATGTAATGTAACCTTGCTCACCGAGTGTGAAGCGCTCTAAAGCAAAATATGAATACATTAAACACCCATACTCGACTCGGAATGAATATGAAAATGTTATCACATGCGAACTTCACGGGCCCAAGTGCCTCCAGCATTTATAACTTAGGCAGAGTTGAATGTCATTTTGACACAGTTATATTTCCCGCAAACTGCACTGAATAGATAAAAGTTTGGAACTTTTGCAAAGTAAGATCTGTCGCATGGCTATCGTAAAAGGATTTCTTAATGGTATTATGGTGACATAAGCGTAATAAAATATTATGACTCTAAACTCGTAAAATTGTTTGGGATTGGCCTCACGTACGTACTTAAGTGGTTTGGAGCGCAATACAATGTGCCAGTAGGTATAGGAACTCAACTAGAGTTTAAAAAAAACGCAAACTCTTATTATTCAGAATATACATAAGTAGTTTTTTTCTTGTGTTTGTTTGACAGAATTTACTATTAAAGTTCTGTTGCAACTAAATAGCCATCACATATTTATATCGTATCACATGTTCAGAAACATCAGATTTTTCACTAAAAAAATGACATTGTAAATATACTGAAACACATGCAATCTGAGATTTAAATACTCATCACACATTATTTATTTATACAATGAATTCCAACAGCTAAGAAATATGCACTAAACTTTATAAATAGCAATACAGAGCCAATTATAGGAACTCGCAAATAGAAACTGAATATAATTCATATGTTACACAGTACACAGTAGGTACATTATGTAATAATGATTATGACCTATTATGACCTATTAATAATGAGTACCTACGCATAAAAATTATATACAGGTAGCTATCACTAAAGTCTCAGAATAGGAAATTTGGTAGTACTTAATTGATACTTTAACCGCAGAAGCTTTTGCTGAAACCAGGAAAAGACAAAGTGGCAGTGACCAACCGAGCGACCCTAATTAGTCGTTTAAAATCTGTTAGTGGCTTTCTTTTCTTGACAAAATTCTCATAAATGGAAGGAAATCATTTGAAACCGTAGGACAACATTCAGTTTCAATTAGGTACGATAAAACTAAAATCTGCGGGCATAAACAAGGTTAAATCACGAGCAAAAGTTAGAACTAACTAACTTTATAAGTCAGTATTTATTTAAATACTAGCTTCCGCCCGCGACTTCGGCTGCGTGGACCCGGGATAAAAACTATCCTATATTATAATCCAGGCTATAAATAGTACATTACTGCAGCCGCCGGGAAAGAAGGGCTTGCCGGGTGAGTAGGTATAGGATAGTGATATGAAGCCGGCAAGCCCTTTTCACGGCTAGGCATGTATAGTGCTTTTCTCAAACATATGCAATGAAATAAGAAATATCAAAAAAACAACCCGTATTTATGTACTTGTCCTTCGATTTTGGCGGCAACAAGTTATTCATGGCTAATTCGGCCTCTGCCCTCAATTATCAAATATCAACCACAACTAGAAATATAAAATCCACCTACACGACAAAAGACTTTTCATTTTCCCTCCAATCCCTCCATAGTGGTTTTTTTACGGAAGTCCGTATTACGCGTGTGTAGTGTTCGAATAGACCCTATTAGGGCCATTATACACAAACTGATAATGAGAATCTTAATTTCTATAATAATTAAAATAAATGCAGAGGATATAAATAAAATAAATGCAGAGGAATTTAAATATTGTCTATGGTTTCTGGTGACTTACAAATAGACAATATTTTAAATTTATTCATCAACACATTGAATCATACAGATTTCTATTCTTCAATCAGTTCGTGTGTAATAGGCATTACCGCCGATAAATTTTGGTCCTATAACCATTCAGCCACTAGAAAAAATTTAAAAAATATATTTCAGCTGTTTAGCCTGTTCATGAACACAGACGCCATATTTAGTTTAAAAAAAAAAAAAAACAATACTTCCCGTCGAATTGTTCCGCCCGAAGTGTGATACTTCGAAGCCTGTTATGACGCACGTAACGACGACATTTCATTGCATGTTTGAGAAAACTATCTTCGCGCAAAGTTAAACCGTTTGCTTTCTTGTTGTCTAAGGAAGAAAAACAACAAAAAAAAACAATTCCGAAACTAAACACAACAAGCAAACAGCTTAACCGAAATAGATGAAATTAAGATGAAAAATCGTGATTTAGTCACAAACATCCGAATATTTAAACATCCAAAATTTCGCATAATATTAGCAGGATAGTAGGATGAGATCGGAGTTCGGAATATATTATATAGGCTTGGTATAAATAATTCAGTCTAGACTAAACACCATAATAGTCTTAAGGGAATGATGATGATACAAATATAAGAAATATGAGTAGTATAAACTGAATAAATAACAATCTGAATAAATATTTAGGCTTAATGACTTGCCCGAAAGACTTTAATATAATTTCGGTCTGGTGCATTACAGTCCATTAATAAGTCACAATGGTATTATACCATTAAATAAAGGCTATTTTGGAACAAAAACAAAATGAACCTAAGTACCTACGTGGGAAAGTAATGTATATGTAAATAATAAATACATGTATAACCTTTTGAACTGTGCGGCCATCTGACCTTTTCATCCCGTGGGAAAAGGATCCTTTGACAAAGCTATCGAGAGGACAAAGTAGGTCACCGACCAGATAACAAAGAATAGTCGAAACTACGTATCTTCAAAATAAGCCTCAATAATCAGGAAACATATAAAAGGTTAACTGGAAGAGATCCCTTACGGGGGTAAGTTCGCCTTTATACCGATTAAACTTATTTTGTCTGTATTTTTACCTGTGTCTTGTGTACAATAAAGTATTTACATACATACTTGGGATATGACAGTGAAGGCAAATAATGCTAAAAGTCGCGCAAAGTAAAATATATGTCCAGGAAAACTTGTAAATTTCCAGAGAGGTGCTCGCCGCTTAATAAAGTACGAGGCGTTTACATGCGTCACTAAACCCGGATCCTGATTATGCACAAAATTGAGTACAACAAAAACGTACTGACGCGAAATTGACCGACAAATCCTTTACAAAATCCGGATTCCTGACAAGAATACGTCTTTCGGGACACTCGGGATCCCTTACCCCTTTCTTTGTTATGTAAATATCTGTGTCTGGCTAAAGTTTGCCAACAAATATTCCCTCAGTGCCGATCCATTAGAAAATGAAAGAACGTTTGCTAGAAACGAAACAAGAGCCCGCACACGTAACGCGTCGACGCCCGCACTGATGATATTACACCCCAAATTCGTTGTTTGCACAACACTGAGTTAATATTAGTTTAGGTCTAATGATTCATCTGCCTCGCCCTGAATTACTTGAACTGTGGCGATGTTTCACAAGTTACTTCTAAAAAGAGCGTATCACAACCTTTCCCTTTCGCCCTATAGGTTAACGAATTCAAGAACTTTTCAATTACAACTCTTACGCACGCAGTCTATACGTGTAAGATCGACTAGACCAACAAACAATTGTATAGTTGCATTAGCGAGATAAATGTCGTAGCTGACTAATAGAATTTACCTACATAGTGGATAATAATTATTACAGTTGTTAATAATGCCGATTGTCTCGCGGGAATAGGAGCGATCCTTATGCAAAGCGTGTTTCTTGGAGTGTAGGCACAGCGCATACAAGAATCGCGGTGCCGGGAGACAACGCGCCCATTGTTTATGAGGCTGGCGTTGGAGGACGTCAGAGCTCAATCCGCTATTCAAACAAACATGTACATCGTTCCGTCCTACGGCCGTATCTAAAGCAGTCGCTGAACACGGAACGTTCCTGTTATGTTAATTTCAAATCCCGGACAATCAACGCGGGTACTGAACACCGTAGGGAATTCAAGACGACGACGTTGGTAAACTTATCTCGTCTTCTCGTTAGCGGGAGAGGCGAGCTTTCTGAATACATAAACGTGTCATTCATGATTAAGCAACTGTCGTGACGTGGCTGTTGACAAAAACACCGTCTCAAGGCAGCCCTGCAACCCCAGCGGTGCTGAAATACGAGTAACAGTAATTAGATTCGGTCCCACCAATCTGCGCTTATATATTCAACAGACGAGACCAATCAATCGTACTGAATTAATTTAGACTTGTCACGGGTAAATAAATAGTCGTACAAAGCAATTGGCAGATGTATCGCCACTAAGTATACGTATGTAAAGGACAGGACGCACGCGAAAGTTTGAGAAGCGTATCATTGGCATCCCGGAGCGTGGTAAACGACCCCGAAAATTGCTCGCAATATATTCGGTTCAAGGGTGACCCGGAATAAAGAGAGGGACGAGACGTTTGTCACTCAATATATTATTTACTCGCGGACACTCAGAGCGACCCGCAAAATACGAGTCATTGCGTATCCGAAGCTCCGAGATACGAATCCAAAAGTTCAGTAATTATTTATCTTTCCCGATTTTAATGCGATCCGAAAATTTATTAATTTTTATGAATGCAATGTATCACTTATTATCAGTGAAACGTATATTATTGCTCTTTTATCGTACCCTAAGGCCTGTTTTCGCGAATTGAATGGTCTGTTAAATCACGTGTGATGTAAGTAGTATATTAGTGCCGTGTATTAGACTGTGACAAATAGAAAGCAGTTGGCAGTAAAGCAAAATGGGTCTGTATCGTATATCATAAAAAAATACTTAAGATACTTTTTTACTACTTTAGTTGCATTCAAATGACTAACGGCAGTGAAATAGGTAGCTACTACCCGAGACAGACCGCTTAGGGAGTATCCTCACAGATCTACGACACCTTCTTTGTCTGTCAGAGTCAATCAACTACAAAACATGTTAGCTTAGCTACAAAGGCTTCTGCAATGCGTTACGTTTGCGGTACAAAATAGAGCGGTATAAGTAGGTAAACAACTTAAGTAAATTGCCAACCTTGCCAACTTAAATGGTCTACATAGACCAGGAGTCTTGCTTAGGCCGTGTAAATAGGCAATTTAGACTATGCGGTGATGAGCGGAGCCGAAGGCAAGGTTACGCCGTAGGATAAAAGACAAACCAAATATGCAAATTTTGAGAAGCTGAAACTGCTTACCTTAGTTGTCCGAGTGACTTGGAGCGGGCGTAAGCAGAGAGGAGCGGCAGGAGTAACTAGCACAATCACTATAGGTACTTATTAATAGCAATCTTATTATTCGTAGTTCAGTTTGCAGCGGAGAAAATATGAAAATTATGCGTTGACGTATGTAACTGAATGTTTTTTTTTATGACAGCCAGAACTATGAAGGCGGTGCGTGTAAGCAGTCTCAACAGCTTTTTTAAGAAAGGAGGCCAAAAGGGATTTTGCTCTGACGGCGTAACCATGCTCCCGGCCTTGAAATGCAAAGAATTTCAAAAAAATGAGATGAAATGATGCGGTTGAATGATAAATAAGAAAGAAAAAGAACCTCCCAATAAGAACTGGAAATAGGTTATTGATTACTGTGTAGGTAAAGGATATAGCTTCACAACAGGTCGTTTGAATAAGCCGTTATTAGTTTTAACAGTAGCTACTCGAATCACACCATCAGGTCCTGGATGTACGGTCGTGATTATACCTAATGGCCATCGAAGGGGTGGAACATCATCATCACCCATCAAGACTACCGTGCCTTGAACAATAGGATGATCTGGAGTACACCATTTATTTCGGACTTGCAATGTGTGCAAAAACTCTAAGCGCCATTTTCTCCAATATGATTGCACAATACTTTCTAGCAATTTTTTGCGATTCGTTAGATTCTTGCACTCAGTTGACAGGTCTGAAGCTGGTAAATACTGAAGCGGTGTAGACATTAAGAAATGTGCGGGGCTTATTATTTCAGGGTGCGGATCTGAAGAGAGCACACTGAGAGGGCGTGAGTTGAGTATGCATTCTATTTGAACCAAAACAGTTAGCAATTCTTCATATGTTAGAAGTTGTGACCCTATGACACGATACAAATGTGTCTTTAAACTTTTTATATTTGACTCCCAAATACCACCGAAATGGGGAGCGCGCGGTGGGATCATCTTCCATTCAATGCGGTGATTAAAGCATTCGCGGTTAAGTTTAGATTTGAAATCGCATGTGCGAAACAAATCATACATCTCATCTAATTGAGATTTGGCTCCAACAAAATTTGTCCCATGGTCTGAATAAAGACATGAGACGGGGCCACGGCGAGATATAAACCGCGTGAAAGCTGCTATAAAGGAGTCAGATGTTAAATCTGAAACCAACTCAATGTGTATAGCCTTGGTGACAAGACATACAAACAAGCATATGTACGCCTTTTGCGCATGTTGACCACGACGGCGACAAAGCGTAATACGAAGGGGACCAGCATAGTCAACACCCGTATGCACAAAGGCTTTAGCTTCTTGCAAGCGATAAGAAGGAAGGTCAGCCATCTTTGGAATCGGATGGTCCGGTTTAACGCGGAAACACGAATTACATTTATGTACTCTATTCCTAATTACGGTTCTGGCATCCAATATCCAGAAGCGCTGGCGGATGATTGACATCAACAGTCCTGCACCTGTATGACAATTTACAGCGTGATAGTGATCAATAATCATGTTGACTATATGATCGCGTTTGGGGAGCAATGCAGGATGCTTAGCTTCAAATGGTAAATCAGCGTTTGAAAGTCGACCTCCTATACGCAGAACATTTTTCTCATCAATAAACACTGATAACTTGACGAGTTTTCGCGAGGGTAATATATTATTTTTCATGCGAGCAATATCTTCCTGAAAGTGAACGCTCTGTATCGCGAGTATTAAAGCGGTTTCAGCGATTTCGATATTTTTTATAATCTCAGTAGCGTTAAGCTTTTTTGTAAAACGTAGCACATAAACTACAGTTTTCAGCAGTTTATTCCAAGAGGATATGCGTTGCGCTAAATCATATAATATAGGTCGCTCAAGTTGCACAAGGTTGTCAATGTAGTGGTTCTACACTCCGGCAATTGTTCAATAGCAGCGGCCTGAAACGGTTGGATAGGCCATTCCGTTGGCGCATTATGCAGCCAGGAAGGTCCGTTCCACCATAGGGTATGAGAAACCAATTGTGATGGTGTCATACCATGGGACAAGCAATCACTGGGATTGTTTATTCCAGCAACATAATAGAAATTCTCTGGTAACACATTTTCTTGACACTGAGCAACACGATTGCTTACAAAAATTGACCACCTATGCGGCGATGCTTTGATCCATGAAAGAGCGATCATTGAATCGGAGAAAGCATATATGCCTGCAATCGGAATTCGAGCAAGATAAGTGTCTTGCACAATTTTAATCAGTTTGGCCATTAAAACAGCGGCACATAGCTCTAAACGAGCAAGCGTAGTTATCTTAGCCGGAGAAACCTTGGACTTGGAGCATAACAGCCTTACACTGATATCGCCAGTCAAGTTTGTCACATGCAAGTAAATTACACAACCATAACCACTAAGGCTGGCATCACTGAATCCAACAATATTGACTATACAATCGGATAATACGCCAATATGGCGCGGGATCTTAAACGTTGATAAAAATGGAAATTCTTGAACCAATGTGGAGTAACACTTAATTATGTGTTCCGGGGGGGTAGCGTCCCAATCTATTTTACTGAGCCAAAGTCCTTTTATTAACAACTTGGCGTATAGGACGACAGGAGCTACCAAACCAAGGACGTCAAACAAGCGAGCTACGGTGGATAAAATGATTCGCTTGGTACACTTCCCTCCGGCGGGCGGGAACGTAGTTAGTGAGAATGTGTCATCGGAGGGTTCCCAAGATAAGCCTAACACTTTGGCAATATTTTGCTTGTCATCAAAATTAACACAAGCACGGTGTGAATTAGGCAGCTTATCTAGCAGTGACAGGGAGTTGCTGGACCATTTGACTAAATCAAATGCACCAGTTTTAAAAAGCGCGATTAAGTTTTGCGATAAACGCATTGCAGTTTCCTTATTTATACACGAATGAACTAAATCGTCCATGTATAATTGGGAACTAGCCACTGTTGCAGCATCGGGAAACCGATGTCCCTCATCAAGGCAAAGCTGCTTGACAGTGCGCATTGCCATATACGGGCTTGATTTCAGTCCAAACGCAACGCGCGTAAACTGAAAGGTGCGAACCTGCTCTTTTTCATCAAAGCGAAATAAAATTTTCACATATTTATAATGTTTTGGCGGCAAACAGATTTGCATATACATTTGGCGGATATCCGATGTCATTGCTATGGGAAACAGGCGAAAATTCAGTAGCAGAATAAATAAATCTGCCTGCAAATTTGGACCAGTGTGCAAAATGTCATTGAGTGACAAGCCTGAGCTACTTTTAGCACTAGCGTCTAGGACTATTCTGACGCGAGATGTAGATTTATCAGGACGAACCACTGCGTGATGAGGAATGTAATATCCGTCATCAGTGACGTCAGATTCAGGAACTTCGGTAAGATAACCGTTTTGCATATATTCTTTGATGACTTGGTTATAATCATCACGAAGTGTAGGTATTTGTTTAAACTTCTTTTCCAAAAAAAGTAGGCGGCGATGAGCAACAGCTCGAGAATTGCCTAGCTCAGACGCATCTTTGCAGAAGGGCAAGGCTGCAGAATATCTGCCATCATCATTTCAAGTCACGGAAGTAGTGTACAAATTCTCACACTCAGTCTCTTCCGGACTAAGAAAACGTTTGTATGGGATCTCTTCTAATTCCCAAAATTTATTGAGACTCGATTCAAGGTCATTGAGCACAAATGCGGTAAAAGAAGTGTCATTAGAGTTAGACTTACAAGGATAGTCACCCATTAACACGTAACCAAACGTGGTTAGCAAAGCGGGGGGTGCGCATGTGCCAGAATCTACTCTGTTCCCCAAATATATATACGGGAAGAGTTGAACACCTAGCACCACATCAATGCAGCCTGGAATATTCCAGGTTAAATCTGCAAGCGGTATATCGGCAAGATATGCCAAGTCACATTTATTAGCTTCGACGAAATGCGCGGGCAGTTGATCTGTTATACAATCTACCACTAAAGCATGTATATAGTATTTATTATTTGGGTAGATGCGCGATTCAATATTCAAATAAACATAACCAAGTATAGGCCTCGACGTTAAACCAACACCCTTTATATAGGAATTGTTAAGCGGTATCACGGGTAAGTTAAGTGATTTGCAACAATCAAGCGTTATTAGATTGTTTTGTGAACCATTATCAATTAGGCATCTTATAATCGTCTTACCATCACCATTATAAGGCTTAGCGTACACCTGAGCGGTTGACAACAATATTGTTGACTTAGGGTTCGACTCTACTTTGAGTGAGACCGAAGCGTTAGAAAGCGGCTGTGCTATGGCCCCATCAGGTGACCATTGCGTATTAATGCTATCGCGGGGCGGATGAGCAGTCAGCGGAGTATTTATTTGCGGTGTGCAGACACAGTTCGAGTTTGCATTAGGTGCATTTGGTTCACAAGAATTGAACACTGCAGGCGGAGAGCGCGATGGAGGCGCGGCTGCTGACGGTCGCGGTACATGAGCGGCGGAAGAAGTAACGTCGTTAGTGTTGGCGAACAATTGCGTTGATTTAATATTAGCGGAAGCAGCTTTATTCGACTCAAAATGTAAGAACGTGTGATGACGCTTCTGACACACGTTGCAAGTGTGACGCGAGTTACAGTTAATAAGTGTATGCGTCGTACTTAAACAATTAACACAACCATGCTTATCTTTTATAAATTCAAACCTCACTTGCGGGGAGACCATGTTTTTAAACTTCATGCAAGCATAAAGTTGCGAATGATCCTTTTTGTTGCACAATATACAAGCTGGTTCATTAATCGCGGGTTTTGAAGCGGTATCATTGCTGGCTACAAACGCCTTATATGTAGTTCGCGTAGTTTGTGCCTGTATATTGGCAACTGATTTGCCGACGGTACTACCATTGGACCGTTCTAAAATCTTAACTTGGTCTTGCACAAACGATATGAACGATTTATAAGTCGGAATCTCAACATCGCGAATTGACATTTCGTAACTTTGTAACATCTGTTGGTCGGTCTTCCTCAATGCGCAATTTAAAAGAAGAAAATCAGCCAAATCAGGAATGTCTAACTGCTTAAGAGCGGCGATAGACGCGGAATACTTCTCAATGAAGGTATTGAGACTGCTGGCATTGTTTGAGCATGGTTTTAAGTCAAATACATTGTTAAGGTAATAAGTACCCAAGGCGCGTTTATCTTGATATTTTTTGACAAGACTGTCCCAAATTATGGAATAGGTTTCACCTGTAGGCACTAAACCAGCGGTTAATTTCAAAGCATTATGTGTTAGCTTGCCCATGAGGTATTGCACACGTTGCGAGTCAGTCAGTTGGTCATTATTATGTACGTTGGTTTTAAATGACTCATAGAAGATGGGCCAGTTCTCAGTACGACCATCAAAGCAAGGCAATTCTATAGGCGGGAGTTTAATATAAGAGCCTTTGTTACGACTCGCGGGTGCGGATGATGCACTTGCTTGCGGTATCGACATTTTAATAATGTTGTTTCGAGTGCGTTTTATTTTTGAGTACATATCTTCGAACGCATCCAGGGCCTCATAGTCAGGCTTGGTACCAGGAACGAGAGACATGATGATTTTATTCATCTCATCCAGAATTGATTCGAAACTCACACGTAAGTCATCAATCGTTTCACTATCGGCCATGAAAGACTCGTTGCTTCGCGATTCAAAATTTGAAATATTTTTAGAAGCGGCATGTATGTGAGTAAATCGCTGAAAGATTTTCTCTTCTTTACTTTTTAACACTGCTAACTTAATTTCCATTTCAGATTTAGACATGTTGGCTAAATTAAAATTTCAATTATATTAATGACAATGTCAAGCTAAATGTAAATGACAATGAGCGTGATATATATGAAATGAGCGTTAATGGCGGGTGAAATATATGAGTATTGCGGAAAATAAATGGGAATTTTAAAAATTTGGACGGAAGAATCCGGCTCGAAGGACCAAAAATATGCTTAGGCCGTGTAAATAGGCAATTTAGACTATGCGGTGATGAGCGGAGCCGAAGGCAAGGTTACGCCGTAGGATAAAAGACAAACCAAATATGCAAATTTTGAGAAGCTGAAACTGCTTACCTTAGTTGTCCGAGTGACTTGGAGCGGGCGTAAGCAGAGAGGAGCGGCAGGAGTAACTAGCACAATCACTATAGGTACTTATTAATAGCAATCTTATTATTCGTAGTTCAGTTTGCAGCGGAGAAAATATGAAAATTATGCGTTGACGTATGTAACTGAATGTTTTTTTTTATGACAGCCAGAACTATGAAGGCGGTGCGTGTAAGCAGTCTCAACAGCTTTTTTAAGAAAGGAGGCCAAAAGGGATTTTGCTCTGACGGCGTAACCAAGTCTATTCTTTTTTTTAATTTCTTTTGGTTCAAATGACCGGAAAAAATATGTCACTATCTCTCGGTCTATTAGACAATTAAATTAAGTAATGTCTATTCGAATAGGTCACTGAATACAAGAAGGGCTTTACTTAAGTTTTTTACTTATAAGTCTTTTGGCGCGCTATTAATAAATCCCTACAGTCAATTCCGTCCCTAAATGTGCACTCTAGGGCTCATAACGAGCGTAGCCTAACCTATCTACCCCCTACCTAATAATGGTTAGATGTGAGACTGTTATTCACATTCTGTCACGTACCAAGTAAATATTGTGGCATTATTTGGGGGAGGCTTATGTCCAGCAGTGGACGTCTTTCGGCTAATATGATGATGGTGATGATTGGTAAAAAACTTAAATAAAGCCCTTCTTGTAAGTAGTTTTGACGGGGGTTCTGCCTTTTCTCCGAATTTGTTATGTCCGAATTTCACTTACCAACCAACTTTTCGCCGATGATTCACCTTGACAACTAACTTATGGCAAATTTTTGTATGACAACAGATTCATTTGGTAGAATTATTGATAAGTCGATTATTATAATGAATAAAAAAATTTGGCATACCTATCATTTGGTAAATTTTTCAGTTGGACAAACAACTACTAACCGATTAACGTTTCTTCAGTGCAACAGTTCCCTTTTCTTACATAAGCCAACTTTTTACTACAAAGAACAAGACAGCATAACATAGTCAGACTTTTATTCAACGTGTTCTTATATAAGTTACAAGGAGAGAAGTGGGGATGGGGAGACGAAGCCATCCACAAGGGGGGTTCGGGAGCGAAGCCCCCGCATTAAAAATAACATACAAGCGTTACAGTGATGTTATTTGTAGGTTAGGTTAGGATTAGCTTGTATCCCTTAGAGCGGAAATAGGCACCCCGCGCAGCGGGGTGACGTCGACACGCTGGCGGTTAGATAAGGTTTAGGCGAGGTTAGAATAATTGGCTGGTGTTTGTTAAAAAAAATAGCACATGTACACCTACATACATACATTCCACCAAGCAACAGTCCAAAAGTAATGATGTAAACACTTATCTCCAATGATGCGATAATTCAGATACCGTCATTGTCAAAAAAACAAGTGAGCGGGTGCGCTTACTCATTTTGTAAATACGTTACATAGTTACTAAATAAAACATCTGGTAAGTGTTATACCACGAAATGTATATAAGTCAAACTGACCCATTCTGCTACTCGAAAGGTGGCATTTTAAAAAGTGACTTTATGAAAAAAAGTCCAAGCATACAGTTGGTAACCGTGAGGTTGGGAAATAAAACTAAACCCTTTGATAAGTTGACACTTAATCATTCGGCGAAATGACATTATGCGAAAAATTGGTTGCGATGTGATATTCGTACATAACATTTTCGGAGATGATTTAGAGAACCAGTTTTGACGTGTTCAAATATCTGTGACATAATATATTTTTCATCACACTTGCTCGTCAACGGCGTTTTTACTTGCGTGCGTACAGAGCAGTTATAGCCGTTTTAGCTCCCACGGGATGTTAAGTTTAGTTTTAAAATATAGAACCCACTCATACTTCACTTCGGACTGAGGATGTTTCCAATCAGCCAAGGTGTATTTCATATCTTCAAAAGTTTGCTACAACCAACTTTTAATATGTATAAAACATATCTTTATATTAAATTCGACTGCAACTTAATGTTTAATATGTAGTTAAGTGTCTATGTAAAACGTTTTAAGTGTTTTTAAATCGTGGCTGTATACCGAAGGGTCTTTGCCATACGCGCCTCACGTCAAATTCAACAAAATGGACGACTGACATGTTGCAGTTTTTATTACGATTTGCATAAATTTCTTCTAAAATGTATTTGTTTCCTCGCAAATGTGATGAAAAACATTGTGTATAACCAGAGTTGGGCACTCAAGAATAAAATCATTATTTGAATAAGAATTCGAATGAATAAAATCATGTTGATTTTGTTCACGTCAAAGTTATTCAAATAATTTTGCCGTGAATAATTCTTATGTGAGAAAATCGAATGAAGATAACTTATTCGTATTCAAATAAATGTAATCATGTTTTTTTTTTTTAATAATATTCCTTGAATAAAAATGTAGTTCGGATATTCAGAACGGAGATAAACACAACGCATTTAGTATTGGTATAGACATAGAGGCACTAGTAGAAGCTCGAATCTTGTCTATTTAAACATATCGTATATAATCAAACCTTTTATACTTAAGTACATAAAATATTGCAAGTTGGTTTTCACATAGATTTGTTACTCGATTTGTTTTTGATATAGCAACCATACAAATACAAGATAGTAATTTGGTAGAATGCAGCTGCTGCTCTGACAGACGGACGGAACCAGAGGAATAACGGAACTCCTCAATAGCTACTTGTATACCTTTCGAATTTGGGATCGTTTGTTTTGTTTTGACGAGTTCTATACGTCACACTTGATGACGATGGTCTGATGATGGAGTCAGGAGGTGGATAGTGGAACTCCTCAATGGATACTTCTATTCCCCTCGAGTTTGGGTTTATGTGGTTTGTTTTGACGAGTTCTTTACATTAAACTTGATGATGATGGTCTGATGATAGAGTCAGGAAGTAATTAGTAGAACTCCTCAATGACTACTTGTATGGGCACTCTTCGAGTTTGAGCTCATTTGGTTTGTTCTATTAATTTGATGACAATAGTCTGATGATGGGGTTTTATAGTAGCCTATGAGGAGTTCTACTATCCACCTCCTGACGCCATCATCAGACCATCGTCACAAACTAACCAAATGAACCCAAACTTGAGGGATATAGTCATTGAGGAGTTCCACCATCCACCACCCTGATTCCATCATCAGACAATCGGCACTGAGTGTAATGTATAAAACTCGTCAAAAGGACCCAAATTAACCCGAAATCAAGGGGTATACAAGTAGACATTGAGGAGTTCCGCTATCCCCCCTCCGGATTCCATCATCAGACCATCGTCATCAAGTGTGATTTATAAAACTCGTCGAAACAAACCAAATGAACCCTAACTGGAGAGGTTTACAAGTAGCCATAGAGGAGTTCCACTATCCACCTCCTGACTCCATCATCAGACCATTATCACCAAGTGTCATGTAAATAACTCATGAAAACAGACCAAATTAACCCAAACTTGGCCTGAAATTTAATGAAATCAACTTATAAAATCTTACCGACGATACCACAAAATTAACTTTATTTGAATAAAGTTTTATTCAAATAAAATGTTAGTTAGAATAACCCCATTTGTGGAATAATTATTCCGTATTTCATTCCTTATTTAAAATAAAAGTAGCATGATTTATTCACCCTCATGTTATTTTAAATAACGGGCGCAAGAATTATTCTTATTCAAATCGATTTGAATAAGAACAAAAATTCTGTTCTTATTCTTATTCTTATTCAAATAATTTTTTGCCCAACTCTGTGTATAACACGGGGGCGTAAGAATATTGCAAACTCGAGTCATGTTCGACTGATGGACTCTTGTTCGCAATATTCCACTTACGCCCCTCGTTAAACAATGTACTAGACGACCGGTAAGCTTATAGAGACCTTAGTGATACTGCCTACGAAGCTGAAGGTCCTTGGGTCACATCCCGGTAAGGGTAAATATTTGTGTGATGGGCATGAATATTTGTTTCTGAGTCTTGGATGTTTTCTACGTATTCATATTATTTCTAAAAAATATACCTACCTATGTCGAGTATCCATAACGATTTGTGTCAGATTGTCCCGAAATTTTTGTTTGCGGTAAAAACTTTTCATATGTAAGTAATGTCTATACCTACTGCGTTTTTAAATTTAGTTGTTACGAATACATTTAGAGTTACACTTCAACTAGTGTTGATCTCACGGACAAGTGCAAAATGCTTTGTGAATACATAGACTGCTTGCCATTTTATCACTTATCGCTGTCGATGGAAATAGTTATTGACCAAGAGCTATCATGTTGATTCGGATCTTCTGTATTAAAGATAATTAGAGATGACCAGTGGTCTATTATACTGTCATGTATATTTATTAGGCCAAAGGAATGTTATTTGCAGATTTTCGTTTTAGATTTTCTGTGTTGCCTGTTTAAAACGAACTTGTAGCTTCGTTAGCTTATTTTTCAAGAAAAAATGTTGACGTATAAAAAAAGACCGGGTTGCACTCCGGGAGTGCCCGTAGAAGTGAAAACTCAGACACACCTTAAAAGCTCAATATAACTAGTTATTCTTACATGCAATGCAATCCATTCTGTATGTATTTTATCGACAAAATCAATATTAATGTTTGCACACGAAATAGTTCAAAGGATGTTTTGACCTAGCGCAGTACAATAGAGGGTTAAGTTTCTTAATTCTGTTGATGTCCGTCGCAGCTCGGACAGTAAATGGCCGTGAGAAAAAGGTCCGATCTAGCAGAGAGAGGAGATATCACCTTACGGTCACGTGACCTGCCTCGAGTTTAAAAAAAATCCCCATTCCAAAAAGTGCATAGCGCCGCTAAAGAAGTTTCCTTTTCAAAAAAACCTTCTCACTCCACCAAATCGCGCCAGTCCCAAACAATACATTAAGTAATGTTTTCAAATATATGAAGATGGATGTTCAAAAGCAGCTGAGTGTCTCGTGGACCCTTATCCGTCTTAATTTTATCGGCCTCGACTCGGCTTATTCTTAGGTACGGCGACGTGACCGGTTGTCGTGTTTCCAGGGCTGTTATTCGCTATGCGCTAATGCGGCTCACCCCGCCGGTCACCCGTTGCGAAACTAGACTCGTCGCGTTACTAGTACTACGCATCGGGGTGTCAGGATATATTTGTGGGCGACCGTTGTGGTGAGCTAAAAACAAGTTACAGAATAGGCCCCCCTTGGCTGTTATTCTTTACGCGCTCATGCGCCTGACTCAACCGTTCACGCCTAACGAAACTAAACCTCTGCCTACGCTTAGTTACTACGAATCGCGGCGTCAAGATATATTTGTGAGTGAGCGGTGAGGTGAGCTTAAAACAAGTTACAGAACAGCGGCGGGTAAGTTGAACTGGACGACAACGGGCAGCGGGTCGAGGAGCGGCTACACTATTTAAAGTCGCTCGAATGTATGAACAGCACGGCTAAATCACGCGACGGCGCGGGAGTTTTCTCGATTTTTCTCTCACTATCCGTCTCTCTTTTATTAGAACACTTAGAACAAGAGTTATAGTGCATGATAGACGTGCTGCTGCGCCTGAGTCCGCGGCCTAGACTTTCCATTTTATTTCGCTATACTTTGGTAATCCTTTGTGTACCGACTCGCTAATTTTTTAGTCCTCTTACGACGTGTATGGTTGCTCTCTGTGGGCATTTACATGAAAGTTTCATGTTTATGCTTGAGGTCACGATTGTTAGAGCAGCCGAGGGGAATGATTGAGTCGATTGCCGGCAGTCACGTTACTGTCTACGTGTAAGTACAATGCACACTAGATTTAGCCAGCGACTTTGTTGGCGTGGAACTCGATAATCGCTTTATAGACCTGTAACATTACATTATAAAATAGAAAAAGAAAATTACAGTTATCAAGTTACGTCCAGGTTTTGCTCATTTGATTACGGCGTTGGCTATTAGATTTTCAAAGGCATAGTGTTCTCGTTATCTCAGAGTTCCACCACCCATTTCGCACTCTTAGAAAAATTATTGGGATACAAATATTCTTTATTTTAAATAAATATATTTAATTTTAGTTTTTGTTTGGTTAATATTTTTTAGTCTCAGTTGAGTGCTATTTTTTATTGTTACGAGTATATATTGTATTCTTGTATATTTAAAAACTAAATTCTAAAAATAAAATTAAATGGCGTTAAAAATATAATTATATCCCTCGACTTTGCTTGCATTTTTCACAATACGAAGGCAGGGCCGAGCAGCAATCTAGTATTAGATAAGTAAGACAAATAGTCTTTTGATGGTAATTGTCCTCGGATCACAACAGGTCCAAACTCCGGCTTAGCGGATAAAATCCGCAAGTTTCCTAGAGCTAGGAAGCAACATTCCATTTTTCATAAAGCGAACACTGCAAGGTCATTCCAGTGGCGAATAGAGATAAGCAGACAAAGCTTTATCAGAAGCCACTGTAGGCACGTACAGCGCAAAGCTGCAGAATTACGCGACGGGACTTGGCTCGCCCTTATCTGTCAACAAAACCTACCTGCCTACCCATCTCCGGAAAAGGTAACTGAAAACATTGGCTTTATTATAACCCACAGATACGGCGGCAATAGATAAGCCTGGTTACGCCAGTTTTACGATTCCTGGATATCTCGAGTTCTTTAAATTGAGGCGTGTGTGTGAGTATAATTTATTCATGGATACTTGGGATGGTAGTCATCAGGTGGAAAGACAGTAAAAGTCCACTTGTTTTATTTCGTCACATCACGCTTCTACGACCCACAATTCCTAGAGATGTCACGAACGTAATTCTTCGAAGAAATAACCTGTCAAGTGCGAGTCTGATCCGCGTGAAAAGAGGGGTCCGAACTGTATCGCTCGCGTGTGTGCAGGGTATATAAAAAAACAACTTATATAATATATATATAAATCTATATCATCATCCTCCTAGCGCTATTCCCGGAAATGCCCCCAAAGGAGCCCGGGGTCCGCTTTGACACCTAATCCCAAGATTTGGCATTAGGCACTAATTTTACAAAAACGACTGCCATCTGACCTTCCAACCCACAGGGAAAACTAGACCTTATTGGGATTAGACCGGTTTCCTCACGATGTTTTCCTTCACCGAAAAGCTAACGGTAAATATTCCGTGCATAAGTTCCGAAAAACTCATTGGTACGAGCCGAGATTCGAACCCACGACCGCCGCTTGACAGCCGCTTGCCTGAACCACTAGGCTACCGTAGCTCGTATCGTAGCGTAGTAGTATATATAAATCTATATACAAAATGTAAATCTATCCATGATTCTGAATAACTTTTACTATGGGATCAACGTTGTATTACCTACGCAAAAAAAATAGCAAATCATAAATTTTCGTCAGTCGGCTTGTTTCGTTGTCCCATATTGGTCTCATACACTTTGCTCGTAAAAGTTTTTCAGAATTATGGACAGAGTCACATGTTTAGTAGTTCGTATCACGAATTAAATAATCTGTATTATACGGTGGTTACATTCAAACTACATGTATGTACGGTATACTTAAGTGCAAATTCAGTCCTCGGCATGATTTTTTTACATGTAAAGAACAAGAAGTAGACTTGCATTACAACTTGTAATGTAAACCTGCTTCTTGAGTGAAAACTATAGAGTAAATTCAAGTTGACCTGGATTATAAAAAGGCATGTATTTAACGCGGCGACAAATTAATCTGATTTAGGGATTTATAAAATATTAAAGGGGGTAGCAAAAATAATAAGTTGGCGACTAATTGCGGAGACTAGTATAAAGTAAAAAGTGCTAAGTAATCAATTTTCGGCTTTGTTTCAATATAAACTAGCATCGAGTTATTGTTTTGGCGACTGAATGAACTAATTAAGCGGAAACATGACAGCGGATAAAAAGTTGAAAATGGCCTACTCTAATTGTTCAATGGAGATTGCATAATATAAAATAAATCAAGGTCATAAAAAAAATACTTTGTGCGACACTTTAACGCCATACTAAACATGCATTCGGATTCATCTTTGTTAATTTGCTGGTTTTTCCGCTCTTTTATAAAAAAAATAACCGCGAAGACGAAAGCGGAAGCAAAGCTCCCGCTTTCGTCTTCTAACCTATCCGCGATTCGAGTCGGTAGTACCTCGCCTATGATTTCAGTAATCTTGTTTATTATTTCTGCTACCTTAAAGTGGCTGCCATTATTTGAATTTTAAAATATCCTTAGTTTAAAGCTCATCTAAATATATAAAAGAAGAAGCTGACTAACTGACTGACTGACTGACTGACTGACTGACTGACATATCAACGCACAGCCCAAACCGCTGGGTCTACGGATTCCAAATTTGGCACGTAGGTTCCTTATAAGGTGTAAAGGAGCATTAAGAAAGGATTTTTCAAAACTCACCCCCTAAGGGAGTAAAACGGGGGTCCAAAGTTTGTATGGGAGAAGCATTATTTTTTGAACTACAGACTTAAAACTTTGTAGGAAGATTACTTATTAAGATACAAAAAAAGTACTTTCAGCGTTTTACAAAATTCCACCCCTAAGGGGGTCAAATAGGGGTGCAAAGTTTGTATTCAAAACTACTGGGACTACAAATTTGAAATTTACACCAGACCTTCCTTTTATGACGTAGGCAAGGGATAAGACGGGATTTTTGGAAATTCTATCCCTAAGGGTGTTAAATAGGGGTGCAAAGTTTGTATGGGTGAAACATTATTTTTTGTACTAGAGACATGAAACTTTGTAGGGATATTACTTATAAAGATACAAAAAAAGTTCTTACAGCGTTTTAGAAAATTCCACCCCTAAGGGGATTAAATAGGGGTGCAAATTTTGTATTCAAAACTACTGGGACTAGGAACTTGAAAATTACACCAGAACTTCTTTATATGACGTAGGCAGGGGATAGAACAGGATTTTTGGAAATGCTATTCCTAAGGGGGTGAAATGGGGGTCCAAAGTTTGTATGGGGGAACATTATTTATTGAACTGGAGACTTAAGACTTTGTAGGAGGATTACTTATTGATACCAAAAAGGTACTTTTGGCGTTTTATAAAATTCTACCCCTAAGGGGGTTAAATAGGGGTGCAAAGTTTGAATTAAAAACTATTGTGTCTAGAAACTTAAAATTTACACCAGATTTTACTTTTATGACATAGGCAAGGGATAAGACGGGATTTTTGGAAATTCTGTCCCTAAGGGTGTTAAATAGGGGTGCAAAGTTTGTATGGGAGAAACATTATTTTTTGTATTAGAGACTTGAAACTTTGTAGGGATATTACTTATTAGGATACAAAAAAAGTCCTTTCAGCGTTTTAGAAAATTCTACCCCTAAGGAGTTCAAATAGGGGTGCAATATTTGTATGAGGTAAACATTTTTTCTTGAACTAGAGACTTGAAACTTTGTAGGAAAATTACTTATTAGGATACAAATAAAAATATCTTAAGCGTTTTTAAAATTCCACCCCTAAGGAGATTAAATAAGGGTGCAAAGTTTGTATTCAAAACAACTGGGACTACAAACTTGAAATTTACACCAGAACTTCCTTTTATGACGTAGGCAAAGGATAAGACGGGACTTTTGGAAATCCTATCCCAAAGGGGCTTAAAAACGGGTGCAAAGTTTGTATGGGAGAAATATATTTTTTTGTACTAGAGACTTGAAACTTTGTAGGGATATTACTTATAAAGATACAAAAAAAGTTCTTTCAGCGTTTTAGAAAATTCTACCCTTAAGGGGGTTTATTAGGGGTGCAATATTTGTATAAGGGAAACATTATTTATTGAACTAGAGACTTGAAACTTGGTAAGTATTTTACTTATTAGGATCCAAAAAAAAGTATTTTCAGCTTAATATAAAATTCCACCCCTAAGGGGGTAGAATAGGGATGCAAAGTTCGTATTCAAAGCTACTGGGACTAGAAACTTGAAATTTACACCAGAACTTCATTTTATGACGTAGGCAAGGGATAAGACGGGATTTTTGGAAATTCTATCCCTAAGGGGGTTAAATAGGGGTGCAAAGTTTGTATGGGAGAAAAATATTTTTTTGTACTAGAGACTTGAAACTTTGTAGGAATATCATTATTAAGATACAAAAAAGTTATTTCAGCGTTTTATAAAATTCTTCCTCTAAGGGGGTTAAATAGGGATGCAATGTTTGTGGAGGGGAAACATTATTTATTGAACTAGAGACTTGAGACTTTGTAGGAAGATAACTTATTAGGATACAAAAAAAGTAATTTCAGCGTTTTACAAAATTCCACCGCTCAGAGGGTTAAATGAGGGTCCAAATTTTGTATAAGGGAAACTTATTTTTAGCTACTACGTACTTAAAACTTTGTGGACAGATTACTAAACTTATTAATTTACAAATAAAGTGCTTTCAGCGTTTTTGAAATAATTACACCTAAAGGGGTTAAAAAGGAGGTCCAAAGTTTGTATGGAGAAAAAAGATTAGTTAGACAATTTTATTCGAGAATTCACAGGATAATTCATAACGATAAATGAGTAAACAAGTGTTTCCGGTTTTTTGAGAATTCAACCCCTAAAAGGAGACATGTGGTGACAAAATCTGAAAATCAACATCGGCATCTATTGTTTCTATGGTTTATCGGGTCGCTGATTAGGAAAACAACAACGATTTTACATTCCAACGTGGCGTCTAAATATCAATATGGGCGTTGTTATTACGGTTTTTTGGGACGTTAATAACGAAAATCACATTGATTTTGAAATGTAATGTTGTGGACATGAAAATTCATGAAAATATTTGTGCCAAATTGCAATTCAATCGGTCCAGTTTCTTTTCGTAGCAAATCGGTTGTAACAGACGGACTGACAGACAGCCACACGTGATCCTATAAATAAGGGTTCTATTTTTGCTTTTGAGGTATGGAACGAGACCCGCGTTATATAGGGTTATAGGTTTTAAAGTTTGTATTTGGTGCCATGTCGATCGTCAGCAATCGGTACCTAGGCGAGTGCGGGCGGCGCGGCGGGACGGGAGGGTAGGAGACATTGGGAAAGTGCCTGCATCCGTAATAAGTACATTCAAGGTGCTGCACGAAGATCTGCTTACTTTTAATAAGTTAAGCATTTTGGCCGCCGTTAAATTAAAACAAATTTTTGGGTATTTATGTTAAATACTGGTTCGAAAAGCATGGAAAAAAATCTTAGGAAACAAGCCTATAACAATGTCCAGGCCACAAATTTGACTTAACATTCGTGGAGATATTTTGGTATTTCAACATTAATGTTCATGAACATAAAGTAGCTTTTATTCCAGAGGACAGATTCTCATTAATCATGATTGTAAATTTAATAACAGAAATACGTACATACATACATACATTGACGCCTTTATTCCCAAAAGGGGCAGGCAGAGCACATGAACTTTATGTTCCAGCGCCACTTTTAGCATAAATGTGGGTATAAAAGATGATATTGCTTAGGTTGTTAGCCCATCACCCAGGACACACTTCAACCCTGCTCTCTTAATCGACTTTTACGACACACACGGGAAGAAAGAGGGTGGTGAAATTCTAACCCGCCACCACACGGGCATAAATATAATAGTAAATAAAAATTAATTTACCATAATGGGTTATGATGAAGGGTTATTAGTAGGGGAAGTTAGTAGTAGTAGGTTAGTAGGCGACGCCGCCTAAGCAATTCAATAATTATTGGAAAATTACTTTTACTACGCGGGCGAAGCCGCGGGCAAAAGCTAGTTTAATATAAATGATTGCCAAAATATTTAATCGCTGACAAGTTATTATTTTAGTTGCAAATAGTTTGCTGCTCTTTAATTTTTCTGTCGCCGCGAAAATAATAAGCCTTATAAAAATGGCGAGAAGCGATGTCTTTTTACGTTGTAAGTAATTAAAGTTCTTTTTCGAAAGGCGTCCAATTTCTACAAGGCATTTCATAGCAAATTCTCAATAACGAATTGTCCTTAAGCCTTCAGAATGTTCGACTATTGCCGGTTTTATAGAAAAACATTAATTTGGCGATTAAGGCGAAGTGAGGTCCGATACCAAATTTACCTGCTGTGCTCCGCAAAGATGATTTATTTTAATGTGTGGTATTATTGAGTTCTTATGTCTTAGATTCCTGTCGGGCCACTTTTGTTTTGTATAGATAAGCGGCCAAGTGCATGTCGGGCTACGCGCAGTGTAAGGTTCCTTTGCGGTTGCATTGGCAGAATTTGTACGAAAATTGGCCTGTCCAAGTACACATTAAGTTTGTAGACTATTACTCGGAAACTACTTATGCCCACATATCTGTGATAGTTTTCCTTTTGAATTAATTATATGTACTACTACCACGATTTTTTTCACATCCTCAGTAGCAGTTTTCAAGATTGTAAGTATCTACTGTTTTGTCGGCGTGATTGATTTATATACCCATGCCGTATTACAGTTTTCTAGTTGTAAGGGTTACCTACTAAGCTAAGCGAAAGACGGACGGACGGACATGGCGAAACTGTAAAGCTTCCTTGTTGACTACGGAACCCTAAAAATGGCATGAATTGCTAAAACCAAAACAAAAAAGGGTATGAATGTTAAATAATAATATAGCTATCTTTAAAGTCTGCATTGCCACTTAAAATATTTTACGTCACACCTGGCCATAATGCGAGTTTTACTGCACGCTGCGCGTACGGGAAAACTCGCATTGTGGCCAGGTGAAGACGTAAAATTTTGTACTCAACACGGGCGGTTATTCGTAAAGCCCCAGAGCCTTGCCTGCGATTTGGGGCATTCACGAATTCACCGCCCCAGGTACGTAATATAAATGCGGAGTGAGGAGCGAGCAAACAATAAAATAAAATATAACCATTGGTGCACCGAGCGTCTGCCGTTTGTTTTAGTTAAATTACAAAGATAATTCATCTCAATTCATACTGTCTCATAAATGCAATTATTACGAAAAACATGATGAAACAGCATATGCACGGCAGAATAACAGCGTCTGAGCCAGAGTCCCTGAGACTTTGCCGTCTCGTGGGCTACTTGGCGCAGGCATTAGCTGAGCCATCTTCCTTTTCAACATGTTGTATTGCATGATTTTTACTGTTTTAGTTGTTTAGTTAAACGATCATAGTGTATTTATGCAAACCTGTTGAATAAATGTCTATTATTATTATGTCTATTACATGAAGTTACGCGACTTACAAGGTAAATTCGTGCTCTTTTATTTTCTTTTATCATAGTGAGCTGTGCTGTGCTATAAAAATCATAATTACTATATATTTGGGTACGGACCTAATTCTTGGCCAGCTTAACACACTTAATTAAATTCTCTAAGAAAGTTTTCCGCTGTGACACGAAAACTAGCCATGCAATTCTATGGTTAATTTTTGTGTTGCAACGGATCTGTGGAGAAAGTTCTTTAGTTTGTATGGCTAACAACCGACTAACCAGGCTAACTAGGTACTGGCCAATAATATAGCCCTCACCCATTCAAGTTCGTTAAATATAGTATATAGTATAACTTAGATGAACGGCACACAATTGTGATCAAAACAAATACGGGTATGATTCATTTATTACGTATCCAAGACGCAACGCACACAATCGCTTCTACTCGTAGTAAGTGTGCGGTAACGTACTGGGTGTGTTTATTTCGTTTGGATGATATACCCATCCTATTACTAACTTACGAAGTAAACAAACAACTTCTTGGTTTATATATGGTTAAATGTCAGTTGGTTACTTTTGCAATAAAAACATCTTCGATCTTTGACCTTTGACATAACCGGTTCTCGATTTGAATACATTGTAAAAACTGGCCAGAGTGTTATCCAACGTGGATCTTTTACAACGTGTCTGCTCGTGAAAATGAAGACATTTGTGTTAATTTTCTTAATATCCTTGACTTTAAATCATGTAAATACATTTGAATATCACGAAGAATACAACACAGAATATGCTGATGGAAGATCGTTGGACGACAATTACAGAGAGATAGGAGAAGAATCTTTTAATTACTATGAACCGGTTATAAATCCAATAAACACACCTAATAATCAAGATGGGCATGTGCCGTACAATGATATCCCTAATGAATCCAGTGTGAAACCTTCGGATACTTTAAACGAATCCGCTCCCGAAATCGAACTTACTACTGTTGTAAACAAGATTAACGTCAAAAAGGATTCAAAAAAGCCGTACTATGACGAAAAAGAGGCTCCAGAGCTGTTCCGCAAGTTCATAGAAGATTTTAATAAGCAGTACAAGGACGAAGAAGAATACAACAAACGCTATCAAAACTTCGTCAAAAATTTGAAGGATATCAACAAGTTGAACAAGGAGGAAGACGCGACGTTTGACATTAATATGTTTGCGGATTTAGGCGAAGGCGAGTCGGTAATTGGATAGTGCCTGAGCAAACGCGGCAGGTGAGCACATTCTGCCAAGTCTCCTTAGTACATAGATAGACTAAGCGCATTTAAGAGCTTCTAAGTACCTTTTATCGTACGTTACCTTGTAAAATTTACACTGTTGACGTTGAATTAGGTATTTTATAGCCATACATATTTTAGCATGACATCGTTGTAACGTAGTAGTATTAGGTCGTATGTTGCTAACTGTAACCTACGCGAATTACATAACGAAGTCATATAATAAATTATAAAATTAGCACAATTTATTGAGATAATAACTGTTAATATAAATTGAACTCCAATCGTTTATTATAAAGCTTGAAGTTTCAAAACAGTTTTGTTGGCTGTTACAGTCGCGGTCGCGCGATCTCGTCGCGTTATTGGAAATATGTGTTTTGACGCGGTAATGGCGCGCGTTAGTGCCTTTGGAGCGTTTGCCCAGACCTTCAGTTCACATTTAAGTGTTTAACCAACATTCACAACGTTTGTGAACACATTTACGCAACAAATACCATTTGAAGTGATCGAAACATGGAACGACTGATTACTGCCGGTACTACATTGGTAATAATTTACTTTGATTAAATATACTTACATATTTATTCACTGAATTATTTTGAAAGTGGCACCTAATGGTACATGTATATTTGGAATGAATGGTGTCTTTTACCTATTTACAATTAGACTAGCAACAACGCATTTAAAATTAACGTTAACGATTTATCAAATTTACGTTCAAGTGTGGGTTCAACTGTCAGTATATTTCGTAGATTTTTAATCTTTGTATCAGTGTTCCAAAACAAGGTGTGGTATTTTGGCATTAAATTTATTATGCTCTGCCTACCTCTTTTTCGGAATACAGTGCTGATTTCAGTGTTGGTGAATATATTGGTATATTAGAAACAGTAAGCGTGACATGTTCCTAAAGTTTATAGTGGTATAATTTTTCGAGTGATAATAATAGGATACATAATTCCGAAGAGTCACTTATCCGAAAGAGTAGTTTACTTGAATTTCAGAATTCTGAAAACCATATTTAGCTAAAGTAATATTTTTTCAACTAAATTGGGTAAGGTCGTAATAAGGTAAACGTCCGAGTACTCGACGGTGTACTAGTATATGGCATGGGCACTCTATGTCAAAGCAATATTGGTTAAATTCAAACTTGGAGGATATTTCTTCATTCGAATTTAAGCCATGTCACTTTGACATAAAGTGCCCATGCCATTGAATACTAGTACAGCGTCGAGCACTCGGTCGTTTACCTTAGTTATTAAAACATCTCCGTCAAAATGTTCTTGGTAATAAATGACCTTCGGAAATTAGTAATTTTTTAATAATGTTCCCACTCCCAGACAGGCCAATATGTAACGTACGAAATGCAACATGCTGAGATGGGTCCATTTCGTGACAAAGTCTTAAAAGTGTTTTGGTATTTATTTCTTACATTATTTCTGTGTAATTATCACAAATAAATGTTTGGATTAGAGATAGTACGTTATAATAAGTATGTGCCTACCATCAGGTCCACTTTCCATAAAGGCAAAAACAACAGTCCTATGAACCCTGTGGTAAATTAAAGCCTTTAATCGTCAAAATAAGGTATTCCGTAACCGTAACTGAAACACATTAATAATACTGGTTAAAGAATTTTGCATGGGCCGTTCTCGCATTGTCGGGAAGGGTCGACACAAGGCAGCATAATGAATTAAATTAGGTCCCACTGATAACCTTTCCGCATAACCTCGGGGTAGGAGCCAGGGACCCGACTGGGATGTAGGAATGTCTGGAAAGAGCAAGATTACACGGAAAAATTAAAGTGTTTTGAACCAAGTAAATATTCGCAATATGTGGGCTGATATTTATTTTATTGTTCTTTTTAATTTTTAGTTTAGAATAGACGGTGCGTAGATTGATATGGGTACTTGTACAATATTCGCACAATTTCCTACAGTGTTTATACATAATACCGAATCCCGATCGATCCAAATTGAATCAAAAGCACTTTTTGGGTTTTTTTTTCTATTAAGGTCCCAACGTTGGTCGCTAGGATTTCAATACTTGATGCCATGTTTGTCGCTTCTTTTGTTTATAAATTATTATTAATGTGTCCAGCACAGTCACATTTACCTTAATAACAAATTAACCCTGCACGGTGTGTAAAAGTTTGTCTGTGTGATCATACACATCATAGTCTATGATCACACAGACAAACTTTTCCGACAATTTTGTTAATTATTAAGTTTGTGTACTTACTCTGTTTTATTAAATAAATAAAAAAGATCCAATGACGCGAGGCCAATGATTGGAATATCACGGATTAAAGTTTATCTCTTGGGGGCACGGCAGTACGCCGCACAATCGAGCAAAATAAACAAACAAAAGGCTCAGCCGTACAGTCAAGTGCACAAAAATAATCCTCTCATAAATGTCTAGGAACCGAAACCTTGATCCGCAGATATAACTATTTAAGAGCGATTTCTTATTTTTAATCCATCCATCCGTCAATCCGTCTATCGCATTTTTACGTTTATGATTGCTATCTTATGAAGCCATTCATTTGTATTATCACCAAACATCAATTAACCCTATAGTATATATTTCTAGAGAACTGTTAAATATGTAAACATAAATATAGAAATATCTCAGACCGGTTTCGAGCTAACGATGTAAATTGTGATATGATATGGTATTGGTTGACCTTTATGCTCAATAGTTTTTGTTCTATTTTCTACTTTTGTATAAAGTCCTCAAGGCGCATGAACTTTATTTAAACTATATAGTACAAATAGAATAAGTACAAAAACTGGCCTAAAGGCCACAACAAGGCATTTTCTACTAGGGGGTCCAACTTTGACTTTCATTTACGCGTAATAAGAATATTCTATACTTGTATCGTTGAACTACACTCAAGTAACATATCGCTCTAAATTTAGATTACTTTTGTATGGCTAAATGTTGACTTGATTAGATTAACAAATGAAATAATGTGCTGTATTACTAATTAATGTTAATCGACTAAAGTCCAACTGGTACCGAGCATAATATCGCATAGAAAAATACCCGCAAAGTCCCTAACACACACTATTTATAATTTACTTTAAAAACAAAGTTTTAACCGACTTCAATTTATTACTCCGCCAAGCCACGAGAAAATTTCCTATTTTTTTTTACAATTTACCACATGAACTGATTTCCGATAGCAAATGCGTTGATTACTATAGAAAAAAACCGAATCGCTGTTTGTGGACCGATAATGTTTGAGGACTTCCATCGATTCCCCAAGATCATCACCAATGGCACGTCATTAGTTCCTATTTCAACGGAATCTTATCAGAACCTGTGACGTACGTTTGCACTTTTAAGTACATAATTAAGGAATTCGAGAAGTAATCTGTGGTTTTCATCATCAATTCCTCGCCACCAAATTTATGATTCCGGATGTAACGGCCGATGTTGAAACGGCTCATCAATGACGGAGTTCTGAGGTAACAAACATTGAAAAAATAAAATTAAAAAAATACAGCCGAAATGAGAACCTCCTCCTTTTTTTTGAAGTTGTTTAAAAAGTAACTTTTTCTAATGTACGAATTTCTGAACAACTCGTGTTTTAAGAAACGTTCTTTCGGACGCTCGTGTTTTGGTAATATTTCGTAAATCTAAAGTACAGAATACCTACGTTTCATTGTATGGTTATCCCTGTATCACATACGTGCGTCCGCAAACCCAATACTAATTTGAATTCAATAAAATATGACTTGGCATATCATAATATTACAAATCATTTGAGTTTATATAAACAAGTTTATATACTTTGCAAACCTTGGCTTAATTACTCAGTAACATATGGAATAAACTGAGCTCATCCAGTGCGAGTATGTATCTGTGTTATGGGGACTGGGCCTTGCTAATGTCAAGTGGTCCGAAGCCCAAGAGTTATGTGCATAACGCCTGCTCTGTGATTTATCTCGTATGAGATCCTGACCGAATACATATGTATGGATACATACATATTAACTAATGGTTGTTGACCGTTGAGGGCCGGGTAAAATTTAAAGTGAAATCCTAATAAGTCTTCTTATGCTTTCAGAATGGATGTCTTCCACGAACGTTCGAGCGCGGGAGGTAATGCGACTGATTTTGTTTATTTTCTATCTACTACTAATTACTGATTCTTGTAGTTGTAACACATATTGCTCTAATTAAACATGATCAAAGATTTATGAAACCTTGGTGTAGAATCTAGGTAATTAAATTGTGAAGTAAATACAAGTGAAATAAAAACGTGACATTCTCAAGAGTACCTAATCAACAAGTTTGTATTAAAATGATATGGTCTGTAGATGTTGTTTCGTTTTCATTACCTCTCCAATTCTAGAAAAATTAACCCAGGTTCCTACTTAGATGCAATGCAGAATATAGGTTAAAAATTGTAAACGGAAAAGTTTCATTCGGCATGCCTGAGCGTGCAAAATATGTCAACTACATAAAGGTAAGTAACTTAAACTTGTACTTGTTGCACTTTTTTAAGGACTGTCAGTGTCGGGAGTCATATCACTTACATTGCCAAATTTTACAGGTCGCTGGAAATCGCAGCCTTAATTGCGAATGATTCTTGATTGACCGATAGTGATGTAGTAACCAAATTAAGCTTTAAAAAAAACATTGTGACGAACTTTCAGACACATTTGAAGAAAGTATAGCATGTATGACGTAGTGGAACAAATTAAAGACTTGTGACAACACACGTTGTTGTTACTAATTTGTATTATTTTTGATAAAACTCAATGATGCACCAGAGACAGGAAAAGTTTACTATCTTAAATGATTAAATAAGTTCAATACGGGCAACGCAGACGTAAGTCATACTATAAAATTGAATTAAAAACCTACATGGTAAAGGCACCAGCTGTCAATAGACAAGGATGTATTAAAATACTACCGCTGCTCTGGTACACAGCATCACACGACGCAACCTCTTAGGAGCTCTAGCGGTTCTATAGGTGTAATATACAAATAAATAATATATGTATATATTAGGCAAAAATCTTACACGTAGCGAATTAGCCCGATAGTAAGCTCAATATGGCGTGTGTTATGACACATATTATATAATATGTTATGGGTATTAGACGACGATATTTTTAACAGATATAATTACCTAAATACATACGGCAAAGGCAAGGATAATGCAAATAGATGTAGCTTCCGGAAAAACAAAAACTAGTGACTACGACAAAACTTGAAATTAAATAGGAAGCAGAAAGAGAGTAGAAATCAGGCTCATTCAACATAAAACCAGGGTAATTAAAATAAAATAAAAAGGACTCCTCCGCGAGGTGAAACAGGTAGTTTTTTTACGATACCTTTCAAACCAGCATAACTAATGTTTGTATGAGTAACTACAAATAAAGGGCATACATGGACAAAAATTGAGACGGAAATTGAAGGGGAAAGTGAACCTCACTGGCGACAGCCGAAACAGCTCATATACTAACTGACTTAGAAGTATGACGTCACAGTTTTTTTATTTGTACTAATAGTGGTATGGAGAATCAAGTGCTAACAAAATAATTGGGACTGTTTTGGGTCGTGAAACGATTACGTACATAGTTATTTTTTTTTTATTAAAGCGTGTGGATCCTATAGGTAACTTCGGATTTGCTATGAGACGATGAAAAATGCATATTTTCCTAAACTTGAAAGTTCCAATATCTTTTATAATTTACACCTTTTTGCAATAATTTGATGGTTTACCATCCATGAAACAAAACTACGTTATTATTTTTAACATGAGGAAACTACCTTATACTGCTGTGCGTGTGCCCCACAGCCTATCAATATTTTCCTTCAATACATATTTGCGCATGATTAGTCCAAAATGAAGGTAATATTATACGTACGTCACATATTCCGAATGAACACAACAAAGCATATGTAACAGTGCTCGTCTTGTGCGTCTCGAACCGTGAACCTCCGTTGACGATAATCTGGGAAGGGAGGACTCTTCAAAAGAAACGATCATGCGTGAATATTAACATGGTCGTAAGTTTCAGGGAAACTCAGAACCCAACCTAGTTGCTACGTGGGCGGAAAATTGCTTTATAGAATTGTCGACGGTTAAGTATTTGTTAATACACATTATACAACTGTAACCGACGAGGGTATTTGAATGATTGAATTCCAAGAAGGCTATTCGGAGTATAAATTTAGGATGTCAACCGAAGCAAAGAGGTCATTTTGAATTTCAAGAAAAGAGGACATTAAGTAGGGCCAATTCTTTGCTACTAATTATTGCATAACATTTTTACACTCTTCCGTTTTCAGTATCAGAGGGCGAACTAAGATATATATCTACCTACGTTAACTACCTGTTACGTTTGATTTGGATGAAACACATTGTTAGCAGGTGCTAACGGTCAGGCAGGCCGTATGCTTGTTTGCCACCGTCGTTATATAAAATACCTCGCTGCATTGTGATTGCTTCCATTTGTAACTGACATGTAAAAGCACTCTTATGTCACATCGGGCCATAAAGTGGGATGATCCACCTTCCTAACTAGTGGAAACGCAAAATTTTGTACTCACCACGGGCGGAATGAAATAAAGCTTACGATCGCATATTTATAATTCTTCGTCGAATATATGCCATTTGAGATAATCTTAGTTTTATCGCCCGATATGAGAATTAGATTGTGTCTCAAGGGAGCTAAATTATATATTAACAACGAGGGTGGTATAATGAATCCTGAGTGAAGTGAACGATCCTACAATAGAATCCTGAGCGTAGCGAGGAATTCTAAGGTGGTATCTTGAGCGTAAAAAGCGATTCAAGTGTTTACTCTCAAGGTGAAAGTAATTATGCTACCGAGTGGCACGGAAAAGTGAAATCCGTCATTTGAGGACAACAATGAATGTTTTCCGAATAGCTGGGAGGGAAGAAAAGTACAAGTTTGATCCGTCATTTGAGTATTGATTCCGTTCTGACTAGCAGGTGTGAGACAATAATATTTGAACTTTGAATGGCCTTTAGACCCCTCTTTTGTTAAACAAGAAGGAGTGATCATATGACTCACATATTATTTACATAAATATGACACAACCGTGTTTGAAAAAGATTGGGAAAATGGGATTTATTAAAAAAAATGTAATATGTTCCTGTAGGTATTTTCAATTATTTCAATTCATTGTAGTATGGTATGTTTTTTGTTTTTCAATTCATTATACAATGTAAAAAGGATTGCCGCCTTATCGGACCATTGCCTGGGTTCGCTTGAATGTCCAACTCTTGCCAAATCGCAAGATAAAATAACTGGAACTGATTAGCATAAAGTAAAATGTTTTCATTCGTTCCAAATCGTATCTCTAGGGATATAAACAGGCTTCATTGACCGATTCAAAGATATTCCATGAATAATCAAAATACAAATTTTTTTGTCAATTTATCTGTAAATAAGTAAATTTCTATATATATTCGTGTAATTCATTCACAAAGAGCTTCTCTGTGGATTGGAATTAGACAACAAAGAGGCTTTAATTTGATTTAAAACCCTTTTTACACGAACAGGCTCCCAGCAGGCGGCCTTGCAAATATAATCTACACTATCTATACTAATATTATAAAGAGGAAAGATTTGATTTTTTGTTTGTTTGTTTGTATTGAATAGGCTCCGAAACTACTGGACCGATTTGAAAAAATATTTTTACAATTAGAAGCTGACATTATCCCTGATGAACATAGGCTACTTTTTACCGCGGGAAAATGCTTCATTCCTACGGGAAAACGGATAATAGGAAAACGGGTAATAAGAATTGTCCTTCCGTACTTATCTTTTTTTTCACGTAACTTCTAAACGGCTGAGCCGATTAAGTTGAAATTTTATATGGGTATTTCGATGGTTTCCTGAATGATTTAAAAACACAATTGGACCCGGTAGGTGGCGCCGCTAACGGTATGTCAACCAGTAAACGGCTGAACCGATTGGGTTGACATTATTTATCCCTTAAGCGGTGGTCATCCCTCTGTGGGCTTCATATTTTTCCTGTACGTCGGTGGAGCGGCCCTCGGAGGGGCGCAATGGCTTTGCTTACTTTCTTAGAAATAAAACCGTCATTCGTGTATCGATCTCGCTTTAATCCATTGAAACGTATAGCCAATGAAGCGAGACAGCTAGCAAGCGAAAACTTCAATGGCCAATGAAGGAAAAAATAAATTTGGTCGTTAGTCTAAAACAGTCAGTGGCGCGTTTGACACGATCGGTGTTCGCGAGTGAAATTTAGTGGGTTTAGTGCTGAATTTTAGTGCCAGAAGTACAGTTTTTGTAGACATGTAAGTAATCTTTAGAATTACATAAAAACAAGTGTTATTTTAACGGGTCAACTGAAATAAACCCGTGACTAACACAACATACGTACTGATGGTCAAAATTGAGCAACTCTTTTTTTAGCGCTTTTCTAATGCTTTAACATTACTATTAGCTATTAAAATTACCAATAGTTATCATACATTTGTTTAAAATGAACTTAAATGGATTAACAATGGCACGAAAGTTAATAAATCGAATGAAATTGGTAACGATCATAAAAAACCCCTCAGAGGGGGACCTAACCGTCCAGGAATTTCCCTCCGAGGGGAGCTCACTTGATACCTCGTGACGTCACTACGATCCGCACTCTATACTAATTATGACCTTGATTTATACTGTTTTTAGATTATGTTTTGATGTGATTTTTGTTTAACCGATGGTTATATTATAGTTTAAACTAAAAGTATACTTAATGGAAATATTACGAAATCTAATTTGTCTGGTTCAAAACATATAGTTGCTGTGATAATTGCAGTCGTTTGGAAGAGGTTATTTTATATGAAAGTAGACATAGTTTTTTCATTTTACTCTCGCATAAAACCTGCTGCACTTACAATAAAAAAATCTTCGGTTACACCAAGTTGATGAACCAAGTTTATTGTTTAGGCATAAATTAGATTACATACAGTATAAAACACTAGACATAAACATGTAAATCGAAGCCCACACGAGCAACTTCTGAGTGTAGGCATTGTTTTGATAGAATATTTCAAATGGTCTAGTGTAAAAAAAATACTTATGAGCCTACCATTTTATGTTTTTCGAATAAGCATAACACTAATTCCTTCAAATTAAGCCCATTAAATACTGTATTTAAAATTACCAAAATATGTCGTAAACTTCGGTGACCTGGTGTCGAGGTCAACTAGATTACCTTAATACAACTTTAATGTAACGATGATATATCGTTGCATTTAGATAATTTATTATAGATTGAGTTTCATCCAAAATCCTGGCTGTGATTGTGTAAAAAACTAAAGAAAATTTAATTTTACCAAATCACTTCACCCCACAAACCTTGACGGTGAAGCGTCCCTCAGAGGGTGCCACAGACGTGGGTAAGCGGCCATGTTTTTTCGCCACAGCTGAAGGGATATAGGTATTTCAACGGTTTCCTGGATGATTTAAAAATACAATTGAACCCGGTAGGTGGCGCTGCTGTTGGTAAGTCAACTACTAAACGGCTTGACTGATTGGGTTGAAATTTTGTATGTGTGTTTCCATGGTTTCACAGACACGAATATAATTATGCCTACCTAATCTATCTTTTTATACATATTGTATAAATAATAATGAATCACCGTAATGTATGTAAGTACTGTACGCACACATTCAGAACGATTGCACCCACCATGCGAAGCCGGGCTGGGCATAATTAATGATTGTCTCAAAACCACCAATTAATTACATTAACCACATTATTTGAGCAACATATTTTTTTCTAACGTTGTAATTCAGTAACTAGCAACGACTACAAATCGATCGACACCGTCACTAACATCGAAGAATCAGTCCATTATCCTAAGGAATTTTTAAATTCACTGAATCCTTCTGGCCACCAGATATTTGTTGTCACTTATTCATACTAATAGTATAAATGCGAAAGTGTGTCTGTCTGTTACCTGTTCACGCTTAAACCGCTTAACCGATTTATATGAAATTTGGAAGTTTGTTATTTGTTTGGATATTTTGAGATGCCACCACACGAATTGACGTTAAAAATCGGTATTACAGTCATGCTTTTGAGAAATTTAAGCCCTCCGAGTGGCAATGGGACGAGACTGGCTGCTAGTCAACTAGCTCATAGTCCGAGGATATCGATGATCAGCCAATCCCGTTAAAACGGCTTCAATTTCCGGTTTTTATTTTTATTTTATTTCAAAATATATCTTTCGCGTTGACTATTAACAAGGTATATACATCGAGAAGCTACGGCACATCTTTTCATCCAATATTCCGCAGTGTCTTAAGACGAGAGACTTTGACCAGTGTGTGTTGCCGGTGATGATATATGGCTCTGAAACGTGGTCGCTTACTATGGGTCTCATAAGAAGGCTCAAAGTCACCCAAAGGGCAATGGAGAGGGCCATGTTGGTAGTTTCTCTGCGTGATCGCATCAGAAATGAGGCTATCCGCAGCAGAACCATCAAGGTAACCGATATAGCCCTCCGAATCGCTAAACTTAAGTGGCAGTGGGCGGGGCACATAGCCCGTAGAACCAATGGCCGTTGGGGCGGAAAGGTTCTCGAGTGGCGCGAAGGCGCGGCGTGGGTAGCCCCCTCACTAGGTGAACTGATGACCTGGTAAAGGTTGCGGGAGTCTGCTGGATGCGGGTGGCGCAGGACCGGTCACTTTGGCACTCTTTGGGAGAGGCCTATGTCCAGCAGTGGACGTCTTTTGGCTCACATGATGATGATGATGATGATGATGAACCGTGCGAAGCCGGGCCGTGCAGCTATGTTGAATAAATTATATGTGTATGTTGTATGTGTGTGTGTGTGTACTCTGCAGTTTTACTTCTCTTGAAATGTGCTACTTACCTTCAAAATCAAGGAACAATCCATATCACTATATAGCATAAAACGTCGCTATCTGTCCCTATGTATGCTTAGATCTTTAAAACTACGTAACGGATTTTGATACGGTTTTTTTGATAGATTCTTAGTGTGATTCAAGAGGAAGGTTTATATATGTATAATATATTACCCGTGTGAAGCCGGGGCGGGCCGCTAGTTAAGTAATAGTTTAAAAGCAATATGTTCAATCTCTGCTACGAAACTATTGTTTCATTTTATAATGATGTGTAACTTGATCTTCTTTTAGTGTTGAATCGGGTAGAAATAGTAGATTATTAACCAAGGGCTGAAAGGCACCCATTTCTGACGAGATATTTTGGCGCTCGAACGAAGTGAGAGCGCCAATGGTTCGAGTCAGAAATGGGTGTCTTTCACCCGAGTTAAACATTCTACTTTTCATATCGAATACGAGGAAAGTGAAAAAACTACAGACGGAAAATTAAACAATATGTTTATTCAAAGTATACGATTCAAAAACGGCAGCCGCCATTATCGCGACGTCATCCGAGCCGAAAGAATAGTCCCATCTCACCTGTCCTAAAGAAAGAGGCAAATATCTGTCTCGCTCGCGCTTATGGTTATATGGTGTAATTCGGTCACATGACATACAGATAATACAACTACGATTTTAATTTTGAGAATAAAAATATTGCTCACGTTTTTATAACCAAACAGTAGGTATTACATATATTCGTATTTCCTAATTCAAAACTATATGAATATACTTACATAATTTAATTGTGGGAGACGAAAATAGCCTCTTCAAATATTTTTAGACTATTTATTATTTAGTTGAAGAGTGGCTGTATGCGTTTCTGCCTTACCTCGCGTGCACAACTTTGAGTTAAAAAAAGCATTGTGGGTGCTGTATTCCATTTGTCACCACCTCATAGACCCTAGTGGATATTTAAGCTAAAATAAAAGTAATGAATTTACCACATAAACTTATTTTAAATTTAATAATATAAATTCTATTAACTAGTACCTAAGTACCTATAAAAGTATTCCCCTTTGACAGTGGCGGGGTAAGTATTGATATTTATTAGAATAAGTTCCCGGATAATGTGTATAAGGCGAGGACTAAATGGAATACACTACTTTTCTGCACTAATAGAGCAGAAACGTATCACTTTCAGCACACTTTTTAGAACAACAACGACCCACTTTCAGAGCATGAGATATGAAAATGCATTTTTAGGTAGATGATGATTGTAGTTGTAACTAGGTATTATATGCCTGTTCGGATTCGACCATTGACCTATTTCTCAAAGTTGGACCTACCTAACTGGATAGTATGTATGTATGTAAGCACTTTATTGTACACAATAACAGGTTAAGGAATATACATGTCACACAATAGATCAAAGTGCAAAGGCGAACTTATCCCTATAAGGGATCTCTTCCAGCTAACCTTTGAGCAATTGAGAGGAAGGTAGGTAGAACGAGATAGGCAAACTTATACCGTGTACAAAAACAGAGAAAATGAAAGCAAATCCTAATTAGTATTAATTCTAGACAAATAAAAACATGCCAATACATATATAAATATACAATATAAAATATAATACACACTAACATATGTAACATCATATATCGCAAATATACAATAAATAAATGAATACTATATTCAACCAATTCACAAGTCATTGGAAAGCCACAACTTCTTCAAATTCATCTTAAGTGACGCAACAGACTGCGACTGTCTCAGCGACAAAGGCAACTCATTCCACAATTTAACAGCGCGCGCAGTAAAAGATCTGGAGTATGTTCGCGTCTTTCTAGACGGTACAGCAAGAGTAAGGTTAGTACTCGACCGCAAGCGGTGGCCACTGCCGTCTGCCATATAACTAAACCGCTCAGAAAGGTAAGGAGGGGAAGTAGGGCTGAACAGTGTATTGAAAAGTAATGACAGGATATGCACATCCCTGCGCCGGCGAATCGGTAACCATCGAAGCTTAGAGCGGAATTCAGAGATATGATCATACTTGCGTAGACCAAATACATATCTGATACATACATTTTGTAGACGCTCCAGCTTATCAAGTAGCTCCTCGTTGAGGTCCAGAAACGCAATATCGCCATAGTCCAGAAGAGGAAGCAAAAGAGATTGAGTAAGGGTCAACTTGGTACGAAGAGGAAGGAAATTCTGGAGACGTCTTAGGGAGTGAAGGGATCTAAAGATCCTCTGACTCACCTCAGCTATATGGGGTGACCAAGAAAGCGTCTGGTCCATGGTGATACCCAAATTCCTGACAGTAGAGGAAAGAGGAATAGAAATTCCATAAAAATAATGTCAGGCACCACCACCTCTGAGAGCTTATCTACATAGTAAGGACTACCAATAACAATCGCTTGCAATTTCTTCGCATTAATTTGTAAACCATACTTACACGCCCAGCAGCGTATAGATTCTAGGTTTCGATTGACTTCCGAAATTAATGCGGAGACATCATCCACAGTAGCCGCTGCATAAATCTGTAGGTCATCTGCGTAAAGGTGATATGATGTAGTTAGGGATTCGGTGATACTATTTATAAAAACAGAGAACAATAATGGAGAAAGCACCCCGCCCTGTGGAACGCCAGCGGAGAGTTCGCACCACTCGGACATCTTGTCATCGAACGTAACGCGCTGGCGCTTGCCAAAGAGGTAGCTGCGAAACCAGGATAAGGGAGTTTCATAAATGTTAAGAGAGCGGAGAATACCTAGCAGAATATCAAAATCTACCGTATTAAAAGCACTGCTAAAATCAAGAAGAATAAGGACAGTGAGCTTTTTGGACTCGATATTGAGACGAATGTCATCGGTGACGTTAACTAAAGTGGTGACCGTGCTATGCCCGGGGCGGAATCCGGATTGGAAAGTATTAAACAAAGAATTTCTGTTAAGATGAGAAAGGAGACGACGGTTAACATAATGTTCAATGATCTTTGACAAAACTGGGAGAATAGAAATAGGGCGGTATTGAGTGAAAGATACAGCATTAGGGATTTTGGGGAGAGGAATTACGTGAGCATACTTCCACGATGCCGGAAAGGTTCCAGTGGACAAGGAGAAATTTATAATATCCGAAAGGGTAGGAACAATAAAATCCGCCACGAGCATTAGCATATCCACACTGAGGCCATCGTCACCGATTGTCTTCGTCTTAATAGATTTGAGAAGGGCAAGCGTCTCCTGCGGTGAAATCAAACCAAATTCAAAGGGAGATAGGTCGGGGTGTGTAATATTGGCAAGAAGTGAAAGAGTGGATAGCTTAATGGATGGGTCAAGAGTAACCGGCGACGTGCTGAAATGTTTGTTAATAGCGTCAATGTCAAGAGTATTGGAAGAACATTGCTGAGTTTTGCCGACCCCAAGATAGCCGACCGATAGTCTACTACTTCGAGCGTAAAGTGTCCGATTGTAATGGCGCGGCGAGGGTAGCCCCCCACAAGTGACCTGACTGATGACCTGGCAAAGGTTGCGGGAGTCCGCTGGATGTGGGTGGGGTTTTGCACTCTTTGGGGGAGGCCTTTGTCCAGCAGTGGACGGCTTTCGGCTGATAACCGTAACCGACGCGGATATTTGAATATTTTGAATGATTGAATTCCAAGAAGGCTATTTGGAGTGTACATTTAGGATATCAACCGAAGCAAAGAGGTAATTTTGAATTTAAGGAAAAGGGGACATTAATTAGGGCCATATGATGATGATGCATACTAAACGGATAAATGGCTTGGAATTAGTATTAATATCGCAATAAAAAAACATTCACATCAAAAAACTGTAATAAAATTTTCTATAGGTACCTACATTAAAATTTGCGAAATGATGATTCGATAAAATGATAATCTCGGAACTCAGTTTGATGAGAAAAAAAATCTATAAACTATTCTCTTAGCAATAACTTTGGCATAAACTGAATAATACGAGTACCTTCATGTATAACAAATATGTTATTTCAAATTCTGTGAACAGAAATATCGAAGAATTGAATTTTCTTTACAACTAAGCATAATTAGATTTTCTAATTATGCTTAAAAATTCTTTAGAGTAACTAGTCAGCGAAATGACTATTCTATAAAATAATAATATGAGAATCAATTTATTTATGTGAAACGAAATTCTATAAAGATTTGTTCTATGAAATAACGTACAATCGTATATCCCTTCAGCTGTGTTCATCCCTCTGTGGGCTTCATATTTTTTCCTGCAGGTCGGTGGAGCGCCCCTCGGAGGGGCGCAATGGCTTTGCTTACTTTCTTAGAAATAAAACCGGCATTCGTGTATCGATCTCGCTTTAATCCATTGAAACGTATAGCCAATTCAGTGAGACAGCTAACAAGCGAAAACTTCAATGGCCAATGGAGGAAAAAATCCATTTAGTCGTTAGTCTAAAATAGTCAGTGGCACGTTTGACACGGTCGGTGTTCGCGAGTGAAAATTAGTGGGTTTAGTGCTGAATTGTAGTGCCAGAAGGACAGTTTTTGTAGACATGTAAGTAATCTTTAGAATTACATAGAAACAAGTGTTATTTCAACGGGTTAACTGTAATAAAACCGTGTCTAACATTACATACCTACTCATGGTCAAAATTTGGCAACACGTTTTTTAGCGCTTTTCTTATAATTTAATATTACTATTAGCTATTAAAATTACCGTTAGTTATCATACATTTGTTTAAAATGAACTTAAATGGATTATCAATGGCCCGAAAGTAAATAAATCGATTGAAGTTGGTAACGATCACAACAAACCCCTCAGAGGGGGACCTAACTGACCGGGAATTTCCCTCCGAGGGATGCCCACATGATACCTCGTGACGTCACTGCGATCCGCACTCTATACTAATCATGACCTTGATTTATACAGTTTTCAAATCATGTTTTGATGTGATTTTTGTTTAACTGATGGTTATATTATAGTTTAAACTAAAAGTTTACTTAATGGGAATTTTAAAAAGCCTAATTTGTTTGGTTCAAAACATATAGTTGCTGTGATAATTGCACTCGTTTGGAAGAGGTTATTTTGTATGAAAGTAGACATACTTTTTTCATTTTACTCTCAGATAAAACCTGCTGCACTTACAATAAAAAAAGCTACGGTTACACCTAGTTGATGACCCATATTTATTGTTCAGGCATGAATTTGATTACATACAGTATAAAACACTTCAGTTATAAGCATGTAAATCGAAGCCTACACGAGCTTTTGAGTGTAGGCATTATTTTGGTAGAATATTTCAAATGGTCTAGTGTAAAAAAAATACTCACGAGCCTGCCATTTTATGTTTTTCGAATAAGTATAACACAAATATCTTCAAATTAAGCCCATTTAACACCGCAAAAAACTAATTGATTATATTTAAAATAACCAAAATACGTCGTAAACTTCGGTGAGGTGGTGACGAGGTCAGGTAGATAGCCTTAATACGACTTTAATGTAACGATGATATATCGTTGCAGTTAGATAATTTAATAAATATTGAGTTTCATCCACAATCCTGGCTGTGATTATGTAAAAAACTAAAGAAAATTTAATTTTACCAAATCACTTCACTCCACAAACCTTGTTAGTGGAGCGGCCCTCAGAGGGTGCCACAGACGTGGGTAAGCGGCCATGTTTTTTCGCCACAGCTGAAGGGTTATAAATAAATCACGCCGACAAAGCCGTAGAAAAAAATCTTGAAAACATACTTATTAGGTACCTCCCCGACACCTAAAGTAGGGATGTAATTTTATTTTCCGTTAAACCTATGGGTTGGTTTTACAAATAAATTGTTCAAAAATATTATGGGTTTTCTATAACCATTTTTCAATTTAATTTGTTCGAGCCATGTTTCCCCGCCGGCGCCGGGTACCTAAATGGCTACTGCTGGGGACGGATGTGAAAATCGTGGCAGTAGTACATATTATGAATTTGAAAGGAAAACTATCACGGCTAAGTAGGCATAATTAGCGTACTGTCGATGTAACTAAGACAGACAGGCAATTACGGAACCCTACACTGCGCGTGACCCGACACGCATTGGGCCGATTTTTATTCTAATCGGGTAACTCGCCACGCACCGTTTGGTATTTTTACGTACGTAGAGATTTTTGATTGTAGGCCTGCATTTAGGTGAAAGTTTATGTAGGGTTATTTGATTATTATTGTCACCGCCGTTGTACTATAATACTATAATATCGTTGTATTAAGTAAAGCACGACGTCATGTTAGTAGAAAAAAAAAGTATGAGCAAGAATCTTCTTGCGCAAATTATCTTGCTATCAAATTATTACCTAACAGCATCAGCATACATAAGTGACCATTAGTGACTGTGTTACACTTCTTAAAATTAGGGCCTATTTTTCAATCTATAGATGAAGTTAACCGTCAATTAAAACTATCAGAATCTTTTTCTTAAGCAGGCTCGGGACACTCCGCGATTTACATTGTAGCGATGAACGTCGACGTCATCGTCGAGGACGTCAGATCAGAGGGCCATAAATCTTAATGTTTTGGCTGAGAAAAAAAGCGCCTTTTGTAAAGATCAAAGGAGTGTCCCTTCTGTACTTTACTATTATTTATTCTGTGTGTAGGTACTTTACTATTATTTCGTCCTATTACTGCAAATACCAACTAAGTGACTTATTGCCGAAGTGCCTTTTATTATACCAAAAGAAATATGTTTTCAATATCTACAGACTGGTAAAACCCCTGTTTCGCTACGACGCCCCGTTCAGGAGATAGCTAAAGTATAAAGCGAGATAATTACTAATTTTGCGGCATTTAAACAGGCAAATTCGATATGTGTATGATAATACGCTTATTTTTGTTTTTAACTTTAGATAAAAACTGTTATAGGCATATAGTGTTTTTTTGCATTAACATTTTATTGAAAATGACCCAATATATGTTCTCAGGAAATATGTTCTATTTATACTTAATTGTTTTTAGTATACACATGTACCTATCTACTAACTTATATTTTTTAACGCCAGGAAATATAGATCAAATATCGTTATCACGTTTTTCCAGAACATTTTTAAAGTCATTAACGACAATATCTTACTGCCATAATATTGTACGGCACCTTAATTGGTTTTACCCGTACAGTTTTACTTCGACTAAACACTAAGTTGTACAGGAAGAAACTACTAAGTGCGCATACGAGCTTCGCGCCGCAGCTAACGTCACTCAGTTGCTGCTCACACGCCGATTTGACGGTTTGTTTATTGTGTTTAAATATCGAAAAAGAGTTAAATTGCCTGTTTTATGACGGTGTACGTTAAAAATGAGTTCAAGAAGCAGAAGACTCGTTAGACTTCGAACCTGAGACCCTGGGTGAGATAGAGCGATTTTATGGACAGCTATATACGGCAACGCGCAGACCCGAAGTTCGTCAGGCGGAAGACCCTAGAGCTAGACTAACCCGACAATCTACCGACGACATCCCGGACATCAGCCTGTGCGAGATTGTAATGGCTCTTAAGCTACTCAAAAACAACAAGGCACCCGGTGAAGACGGAATAACAGCCGAACATTTAGCGGGTGGAAAACCGGTCCTTACGGCCCTTCAGAAGTTGTTCAATACCGTCTTACTAGAAGGGGGAACTCCGAAGGCTTGGAACGGAGGGGTGGTGGTGCTGTTCTTCAAAAAGGGTGATTACACTCTGCTGAAGAACTACAGACCCATCTCACTTCTGAGCCATGTCAATAAGCTGTTTTCGAGGGTCATTACAAACCGTCTCGTACACAGGCTAGATGACTTCCAGCCTCCCGAACAAGCCGGTTTCCGAAGAGGCTTTAGTACCGCATCAGGTTCGGTCCGCGTTCAGGTTATACAGAAGACCGAGGAGTATGACCTGCCCCTCAGCTTAGCGTTCGTGGACTACGAGAAAGCCTTCGATTCGATTGAAACCTGGGCTGTACTGCAGTCTCTCCAGCGGTGCCAAGTTGACTATCGCTATATCGAAGTGCTGAAGTGTTTGTACGAAAACGCCACTATGTCAGTCCGACTCCAGGACCAGAGCTCGAAACCTATTCCGCTGCAGCGGGGAGTCAGGCAAGGAGATGTTATTTCTCCAAAACGGTTCACCGCTGCACTGGAGGACGTTTTCAAGACTCTTGACTGGAAAAGGCTAGGCATCAACATCAACGGCGAGTACATCACTCACCTTCGGTTTGCTGACGATATAGTAGTCTTGGCTGACACCATGGAGGACTTAAGTACGATGCTCGATGACCTCAGTAAAGCTTCCGAGCGAGTTGGTCTAAGAATGAACATGGATAAGACGAAGATCATGTCAAATGCCCATGTCGTACCAACTCCCATTACAATCGGACACTTTACGCTCGAAGTGTTACACGATTATGTAAACCTAGGACAGACTATCCAGTTAGGTTGGTCCAACTTCGAGAAAGAGGTCAATCGTCGAATCCGACTCGGCTGGGCAGCGTTCGGGAAACTACGGCACATATTTTCGTCCAATATTCCGCAGTATCTCAAGACGAGAGTCTTTGACCATTGTGTGTTGCCAGTGATGACATATGGCACTGAAACGTAGTCGCTTACTATGGGCCTGATAAGAAAGCTCAAAGTCACCCAAAGGGCAATGGAGTGGGCCATGTTGGGAGTTTCTCTGCGTGATCGCATCAGAAATGAAGCTATCCGCAGCAGAACCAAGGTAACCAATATAGCCCTCCGAATCGCTAAACTTAAGTGGCAGTGGGCAGGGCACATATCACGTAGAATTGATGGCCGTTGGGGCGGAAAGGTTCTCGAGTGGCAACCGCGTACCAGAAGGCGCGGCGTAGGTAATAGGCCCCCCACAAGGTGGACTGATGACCTGGTAAAGGTTGCGGGAGTCCACTGGATGCGGGTGGCGCAGGACCGGTCACTTTGGCACTCTTTGGGGGAGGCATATGTCCAGCAGTGGACGTCTTTCGGCTGATATGAATTATATACTTACTAGAAATACATTTAAACCAGATTTAAATATATTTAAATACATGGTTTGAGCTATTGATTTAAATTATTAGAAGTTAAGAGACCTTAAACTATATACAGGGTGGCCCAGAAAAACGTTGACATAGAATTATAAGAATATTATTTTATTACTTACACCAAATTCATAAAATAATATTAAATAGTAAAATTCAATATCTTGAAATAAAAAAAAAATTACTGTCTTCAAAATATCCTCCTTTTGCACTGATACACAGACGCAAACGTTTGGTTAAATTATCGACGATATGCCGCAGCTCTTCCAAGGTAATTTTTTCCCACTCCTTCGTAAGTGTTGCTTTTAGAGCATCTATATTTTTGTGCTTGGACGCACAGGCTCTTGACTCTAGGATTGACCATAAACTATAATCCATTGGGTTTAGGTCAGGCAAGTAGGGTGGCCATTCTTTGGAGCTTATAAATCCGGGAAAATAGTCCCTACACCACTGCTGCACACTACGAGCCCTATGGGATGGGGCAGAGTCTTGCTGGAATATCCACGGTTGGTTACCAAAATGTTGTTGACTCCAAGGAAGAACTACGGCTTCAAGAATATCTCTTTTATATATTTCTTGATTTATTTTGACACCTTTTTCTATAAAAATAAGGGGTGTTTTGCCTGTAGAGCAAATCCCACCCCAAACCATAACGGATTCCGGCTTTTGTCGGTGAGGAATCACTGCAATTGCTCCAGGACGACTAGGATAATACATTCTATCATTTTGGTGATTATGAGCCTGTTCAATAGAAAACAGTTTTTCATTTGAAAAAAAGATGTGATTCCATTTCTCAGCCGCGGCACGCTTCTTAATTAGACGACATCTCTCGAGGCGAACTTTTTTATCTTTATCTTCAAGAAGTTGTGCCTTACGCAGTTTGTACGCCTTCAAATTGAGGTCATGTGCGACAATACGTTGCACCGTCGAACGGCTTATACCCTGGTCTCGAGCCATTTTTCGGACTTTGGTCCGTGGATTACGATCAAGTCGTTTTTTGATAACGTTTCGGAGCCTGGAAGTCCTCACAGTCCTCTTTTTTCCTCTTCCTGGGTGGTCTCCAATATGGCCGAGCTCATTAAATCGCTTAATAGTCTTAGACACAAGTTGACGACTGACACCGAGTGATCTAACTATCTCACACTGTCGTTTTCCAGCCTCGTGTAGGGAAATTATTGCTCCACGTTGCGAAGACATGGCAAAAATATTTAATAACCAATAGTTTTAATCACGCTGTCTATTTTAAATGGCGGCAAAAACGTGTCAAATCGCAATATAAAAACAAATGAATTCGAACCGCGTTCCATTTTTTTTTTTTTTACTTTTTAATTTTGTCAACGTTTTATTGGGCCACGGTGTACTTCAAAATTTCCTACAGGTAAAACCACTTATGGGGTGTCTATCATTTTATCGAAACGCATTACGTCGATTTACATTTCGCCGAAAACTATTCCACGAATTTCATTTCGTTGTATTTCTTGTTCACATAATCATCAATTCATAGTTTTTTATTTCATCGAACAACTTTTCATCGTTAATCGTTTCGAATTTGTCTCAAATCGTAGCGTAACGATTCATCGAATCTACTTTTCATAGAATAGTCAGTTGTGTATAGTATTAATTTATCGAAACACGGTTCAATGTTGGTACGTTCCATATATTTTTGTTGCCACGATCAATATTTCATTTTTCTACCAAGCTGTTTACCTATAGGTCATTTCGTCTAAGTATATAATACCTAATGGATAAAATGGGTCCACATTGACTCATATACGCTTCATATACGATGTAGACGTAATATTAAGCCTAAGTAAGTAATATTAAACGGTTATTATTATTAAACGGTTCTGGCGCTTCGCCGGCCGCTGCCGCGGCACGCTCGCTGCGCTCGCTCGGCTCGCGCGCTATAGGATCACAGTTCACCTAACACTCCTCCTCGCTTCGCTCGTCGTCGTACCTACACTGGCCTGCCTTAAAGTAGAATAGGAAGGTAACCAGATATCCAGGGGGAGAGGTGGGTAGGCTTAGAGATCTATGTATACGTCCAAAGTCTCGGTGAAATGTTCCTACTCAGTTCGTTTAAAGGTAAATATTATCAAGTGACAAACACAGATGAAACGATTTTCTATGTAATAAGAATTTTGGGAACTGAAACTTATGTTAAAACAAAATTATAGTAACGGCGATTCGATGAACGACTATGTCGATGAACAAACAAAATATTGAAGTGAAATTCGATGCGTTCATTTTTGTGTAAATGGTATTTCGAGCAAATGTAAGTTCGATGAATGATTCCTGTGTGATGATGAAATTCTGCGAATAGTGTTATGGGAAACGATAATCGATGAAACTATTTTCGGTAAAATGATGGTTTCCCCCACTTATGTCGTTGGCAATTTTCATTGAATTTGATAATAACTTAAAAATTAATTACATTTTTTTTCCATTTTGTGTCTTATTTGCATCGTTTATCTAAAATAAAGCTCAATCTATCGGAAAACCCTGGCGTATAATGATTTTTCTGAGTCAAATCAACTAAAAATATATCTACAGGTAAAACCAGCTAAGTATACGACTTTCTTATTAATATCGTGAAATTACCCACAATAAAATATACTTTTTTAATGTTTCATTATTAATTACAGTACAAGATAAGATAAACTATATAATTTTATAAATACAGACTATATTTTACCATATTAACACATAAAAAAATACATCAGAATGTTAAAATGCGATTATCTCAAAACTACTTTTTTGCAGATAGTCGGTATTTGCAGTAATAGGACGATTTATTCTGTGTCTTAAGTCATACGAAAGAAAAGGACAGAGCTAACATTTATCAGACAGATAATTTTATCTGGGAATTGAAAAATCGGCCCTTAGCCAATTAGTACATAATACGCCGTAGTTCTTATTTAAGGAAACCATTTCCGTACTAAATATAATAATCGGTGCCTAATGTCAACATTTCCTAGTCGAAAGTGAATAGGAACACAAGGTAGGTTCTTAATTTCTATCGATTATGCGATATTCAAAACGCATCAAAGGCTTCGTTATGGCTTCAGTTAGCGTAAGACTCTTGAAACTTCGCGATTATATTTCCATATCATTTCAATGCGTATCTAACTATTGCACAAAACGAAAAAAACTCACAAACGTTTCAAGGATATGATTGTAGAATTTCCTGTTAGTATTTGCCTAATAATAAATACCTTGTTATGCACCTACCGGATTTCTGGTAACCCCCAAGAAAATATTGTGACACGTCAGTCACGCACAATCCTCGGAGGATTCCACCGCCTGTACTCGCTTATTACCAACACCACATATATATTAGCTAAAGCAGTAGCTCAACTACAGTCTCTTTACACGTTTCCTGTCCAAATCTGGGTAAATTTCCTAACGTTTGAGCCGCTCGGATCTAACGGCTTTGTCGGCTCAAGATTATTTTAAGCAGAAGTTATAACCACGAAAACTTGAATTACTTATTGGCTTACGTCTACATCAAAAGTGGACTCTGATATTCGTCGTAGTTATTTGCTCGTCCCTTTTAGTAGTATTTGCTGTTAACGACAATGACGAAAAAGAAACGCCTGAAAAGCTCCAAAATGGATTCACAGCTTGAACTGGAAGCACTCTAATCGGACGTGTGACATTTTCAGATAATTTTGTATGGAAAGTAACTGTGAACGTATTAAGGCCTTCCTAAGAGTTTTAGACCTGTGCTCTATTGAAAACCAGATGGTCGATTGCGTCAGGAAGGTAGATGTAAATGTCAGATTTTGAATGGGATAGTGACGGTTGATTTGTCCTAATGCTTGTTCCAAATTTACGCAGAAATACGCGACATATGCGCGCCGGTATACGTCACTGATGCACCGCCGAGTGCACCGAAGTTTAGCGACGCTTCTCCATGTGAGTGCGTTGACGAATGCAGATTTGTTTTACTGCTTTGAGGTATATATACCCTGTGCCAACGTGTTACCCCGTACAAAGTAAACTTTGGGAAATTTTATTCAACCGCGTATGAAGCATTATTCTGAAGCTCACGCGAGATTAGTTACATGTTGTTTATCGTAAGCATGTAAGCCGCGAGCTCGGGTAAGGCGAGACCATGCATGCTTAGACACGTAACCGAGACAGATAACACTGTCGTAAACGTCACACGAGCGTGTTAGAAATATATCCAATATATTTTACGCTATTTAATAAAATTTCCAACGTGTCTTATTACTTTTCACACAGATTCAGAAGATCATTCGATTGGGTAGTGGCGTATAATGTACGACTCCCAACGAACGGGTCGGGCCGGCGCGCATTCTATTACATGCATAGGAATTTGAACCGTCTATGCAGTACTTAGTTACATTTCATATTTGAATGCAACGTGCATCCACTGCGAGGCGGCAGCTACCGACGCGTTCGGTGGGGATTGTAATCAAATATTAATTGTATCTGCTGCATAGACGGTTCAAATTCCTGGCACTGCATTGGAAATTCAACTCTCTTAGTATTTGTAGTTAGGTTCCAATTGTGGCAAAATGTTCGATGATTGAAAATGGCATTTGGAATTTTGTAATCTCCGCATGATGGCGCGCAGATGGTGGGTGAAATTTTTACCTAGTGGATAGAAAAAAAACCACACATAATCGCAGTCATCACCTGATTGTTAAGTGCATGGGTCTCCGTTAGAACAACTCAAATGACGTTTTCCCATAAAAATGTGACTTTTATACCTAGGTAGGTACCTGTTGAAAACGTGATCGAGAACTTGTAAGTTTCACATAGGTGGGTTTATTTATATTAGGTTAACAAAATATGTAGTTATAATGGTTACCTACAATGGCAATAAAATATTGATACCCGATGGCTCCGCATTCGGGTTGTAAGTTCTAGTTCTTCTAATGGCACTCTCGACTCAGGCTTTTAGAACTTAGTAGCGCGAAGCGCATCGTAAAATTTCATCGTGTTAAGGAATATAAGAGCAAAATCTCCAAGCAAAAGCACTGCTTGAGAGTATTTCTAGGCGCTAAACTCTGCGCGTGTACTGTAATAAGGTTTTATGTAATCGATAAAAAAACCTTGTGTTTTAATAGTACATTACGTACCTAGGGCGGTGAATTCGTGAATGCCCCAGATCGCAGGTTTTTGTGGCCCGAACCGAAGGTGAGGGCCATAAATATGCGCTCTGGGACTTTACGAATTACCGCCCGTGGTGAGTACAAAATTTTATGTCTTCATTATCTGGCCACAATGCGAGTTTTCCCGTACGCGCAGCGTGCAGTAAAACTCTGATTATGGCCAGATGTGACGTAAATATATAAACGACCACCGATTCATATATTTAGGTCGTGTGTAATAATTTAAATGCGAATGCGGATAAATATGTATGAAAAGATGACGGGATAAAATTTCGACCGCCCTTCGCCGACTTGAGCGGGTGCACGGAGCAAGTGCACGACTATTGAAAAATAGTACAACGGGCAGGCAGCGCTGCCCATACTATTTTTCAATAGACTTGCGGTGCTCAACTCGGCGAGGAGCCCGAAGGGTAATTTAGGGAACAGGAATAAGTAAGACTCACCATTAGCGCCGGCTTGCCGTCATTTTTTGTTCCCTCGACGGTGGCAAAATAAGCAGAGTAGGCTATGGACGCTTGTGACTTCCGAGCCTTAAGCTATTTGACAACTCGTTGTGTTGACCATTGCTGGATGGACAGGTCCTTCACTCTCAACACTTCACACACACAAACTTCGATGACCAATGATATCGAAAGTAAAGATACGCCTGTCCGAACAATATTCGCTTGACATACTGTGTCACAGCTGAAGACTAAGGCACGGTGGCCCGCAATTGCTAGTGTCGGGCCACCGTGCATTGTACGAATTACTCGTGCGCGTTGGGCCTTTCGTTACGAAGTAACATATATAAGTATATCTATGTCGGGGACTCATCATGATCACCAAAACACACCACAATAAATGATGAACTGATGAGAAGTCATATTCTGTGATCAATATATAATATATTTGTATATAATTATCGGTTTTCTAGCTTAATAGAACGTCCTTTAACACTGTGATTCTTTTTTATATTCCACACCACACTGTGTACCAAACTGCATCATCTCGCTGTCATAGATTATCGCCCCTCGCTCAAACGTTCAACCACCCCTTTCACTCTCTCCTACCACGTTTACTCTACTACTACTATTTGTACGATAACGCAAAAATAGTATCAATATTGGTATCCTGCTGTTTCGGCAAAATATTTTTCGCCAAATTTCACTTCCCACAAAACTTATGGCAGTAGTTTCATTTCCCAAACGAACAAATAGCACATTTTTGTTTCGCATTTTGTTCATTTGGTCAAAATATCATTTGGCATAATTTTGCTTTGTCAAGTGTTATTAAGACAAAAGTTTATTAAGCAAACACTTTGTTCGGGCTAATATTGTTTTCCAAACAAAACATTTGTTCAAATTTTCATTTCGCACATTAGGTACAGTCACCGGCATCAATATCTGCCGAAACAAAGCCGGCAAAAATATCTGACACGTCCTTATGGCATTAGACATAGAGTCGTGTCAGATATTTATGCGTGCTATGTTGTGGCAGATCTTATTGCTGGTGACTGTACCAGGGTGGAAAAAATGGCTTTTCATAAGCGAACTCTGTTTTTGGTCGGTTAGGTTAGGGTTCACTTGTGTCCCTCAGACCAGAAATAGACACCCCGCGCAGCGGGGTGGCGTCAATTCGCTGGAGACTCTCGATGAAAAGGGCGAAACCGACTCGGGGCTTGCTTGCATGCATGCTGCTTAATCGCATTATAATATATTGTTACCTAAGTATCTATCGTACAAAAGAACATAAACTTACCTGTAAATTATTTACTTTTGTTTTTTACAAACTACCCGCTTAGCAAAATTATGTAACCTCACTCAAATAGATTTCGTATGTACTACACAATTAGGATCTAAATCTTATGCCATGCAATCATTTGGAAAAAGAATGTTATGCTAAATAATACGTTTGACCAAATGAAACTTGACTATGTAAAACTTTGCCAAACAATAATTTGCGAAGTAATATTTTGCCATAGGAGATATTGCCAAGTGATATAATGCGAAACAATAATTTGACTAGTGTTTTTTTGCCAAATGATCATTTGGGAAACATTTTTTGGAAAGTGACACTTTGGGAAATGATTTTTGCCCATACAATAGAAAACCATCAATATTAACATACTTAAATCCTACATAAAGGAAAAACGCCTAGTTGTGATTCCCAATAGACCCGATTCGGTATTCATTCAAGCTACTTTACACGCACGAATAACTGTAAACATTACGTCCCATTACGACGGAGATTAAGTCTTGATTTGTACGTATCGTACATGAAATCTTTTCCTTATGTTGCGCAACGCGAAGTTAGCAACTTAATAGCTTCCACCTCTTTATAAAATACTCTTTTCATCACACTTGCTCGTCAACGGCGTTTTTACTTGAGTGCGTACAGAGCAGTTATAGCCGTTTTACCTCCCACGGGATGTTAAGTTAAGTTTTAAAATATAGAACCCACTCATACTTCACTTCGGACTGAAGTTTCCAATCAGCCAAGGTGTATTTCATATCTTCAAAAGTTTGCTACAACCAACTTTTAAATATGTATAAAACATATCTTTATATTAAATTTGACTGCAATTTAATGTTTAATATGTAGTTAAGTGTCTATGTAAAACGTTTTAAGTGTTTTTAAATCGTGGCTGTATACCGAAAGGTCTTTGCCATACGCGCCTCACGTCAAATTCAACAAAATGGACGACTGACATGTTGCAGTTTTTATTACGATTTGCATTAATTTCTTCTAAAATGTATTTGTTTCCTCGCAAATGTGATGAAAAACATTGTGTATAAAACGGGGGCGTAAGAATATTGCAAACTCGAGTCATCAAAAGCCCTCCGCCTTCGGCGTCGGGCTTCTGATAGACTCTTGTTCGCAATATTCCTCTTACGCCCCTCGTTATACAATGTACTATTAGGCATACAGAAATATTAAAGGTTAGGTTCAATAAGGTTTATAAAATGTTTAAAATTTGTAAACCAATTTCATCATCATCAACATATTCCCCAAAAGCGATATTCAGTTTTTTAATAGTATTTTATGCAACTGAAAGAAAGAAAGAAAGAAATATTTATTCACAAACACACAGGACACACATATTAAACAATAGAATAAACAAAAAAAAACACATAAAACATGAAACAAGTGTGTCTCTGCGGCAGTGAACCGGACACTGGCTCAGTATTATGCTGAGGTGCCAGACACCTGCAGCGCTGATTTTCAGCCAGCACCGTCGGTGACTTATGAAAACGTCATACAAAAATAATATATAAACTACCTACATTATTGGGACAGATGAAAAAGAAATAAACATAAATACAAAGTGAGATAATACAAATACACACTACCTAGATGCATTTGCAATAAAATATTAATATTTACAATACACATTAAAAACAAAAACTATATAAAAAATGAACAATTGGCATATTTATTGCTGTCACAGTGCTGGGGATTAGGATTAGGATTTCTGGAGCGTCAAAAAATAGCCTTTAAACAACTGTTGTATAAGTAGGGTCTTAAAACGCGAGTGTCGTGAGTTGCGATGCGAACCTTGGCGAGCATCGCATTTAAAGACGCCACGAGCGTTTTAAGACCAATAATACTTTTTCTACGACAAATTTTAAATAAATAGCATTTGACTTTTCAGGCAGTAAGTTTTCCGTTAGTTCTATTACTACTAACGCATATTCTCCAGCGGTGCAGTTATTTTCTTCTTCGTCCATTTTAAAAGGAACGTAGGTACACATTTTTCTTCACTTCACAAACACGAATCAAATCTTAAGAAGTTATTATTAATAGTTATCATATTTCGTCTTTTAATTTTGAACTGGAACTTTGGTGGGAAATTGGAAACATGACACACTGACACCTCTTGTTTAAGGTCTGTTTTGTTCTTAATTCAACTTGCCAGTACTGTCATAATAAGGTTTTTCTTAAGTTGGCAGCAATGCCTATAGTACAATAATTTCTTTGAAGTAAAAACATTCAGTGGTTTGTTAAGTTGGTAGTACATGTATTTTGTTGTTAAATTAGTGTTGATCACGTAATACTACCCAGGTTTAGAAGCGTATGGCTGCTAAGCGTATCGTTTTGGCGACTTTTCTGCAGACTTATTTTGTTATAGTCTTTATATTAGTGTTCGGGTCTATGTAAATGACAGATAAAAGTACAGGAGTAGAAAAAAATGTAAACGATCCAGTGATCGACACTGGCCCATTACATGGCAATTTTATTCTTAATTTGTAGCAGTGATTGTAAGCAACTCAGTGTTATTTATTGGAATTAAGTTGTTTTGTTGTTGTTGTAGTTACAGTCAGCACCAGTAGAAGCGCTTCAAGAGGTCAAAATGGTCTACATACGTCTTTAATTTAAACCATTAACCGTCCCTACTTCTCCTGGTACTTAAATAAATGCTTTTTCCCTACTGCACGGTAAGGGGGTTCAGTATACAGCCATCCTGTGGACCTCAATGCTGACGAAAGTAGGTATTGGCCAGTAGGAGCCTGTAGGAGGTTTTAAACCGCTGTCGTCACAAACCAAAGACACAAACATGTCAGTGTTTTAAGTGTCGTCAACGTCAGATGAATTTATTACGTCACAGCAACTTACTATGAAACAACATTTTCCACTTCACTATTAAATAACTAACTAGCATCTTATTGAAAACATCTAAGTGTATAAAATAATTGAATAAGAACCATATTATAATTAATTAAGTGCACTGGAAGCTGAAGAGGACCACTTTTCCAACGTGCGGTACGTGCGGCGACGACTAAGTCCAAGTCTGGTAATTCGGCCTTTCCTTTTTATTTATTTGGAGAACATACAAATATAAATTTGCCTAATAACTAACAATCTAGATTACAAATTACTATATGCATTTAGCTTCTCGACAGTTCCCACTAAAACATAATCATATACCTACTATATTTTTCTCAAGAATGGCCCCCAAAGTGAACATTATTTACTAGCTACATATTGGAAGGTAAAGTGTATAGCTTAAGGTCAGATCAGAATCATCATTCGCTTGTCCTTGTCCCATTTACTTGGGGTCGGCGCAGCATGTTTTTTTCTTCCATACCTGTCTATCGCCCGTCAACTCATCACACACATCTTTCCTGTTCATATCGTCTCTCCGCAGTCCATCCACCTTTTCCTTGCTCTACCTCTTCTCTTACATCCCTCCACATTCATACTTAATGCCCTTCTAGTAACATGACTATGATCCCTCCACATAACATGTCCATACCACCGTAAACGATTTGCTCTCAGCTTCTCAGTTATCGGTGCTACTTTCAGGATTTCCTCTTATATACTCATTCCTTATACGATCCAATCTCGTCACGTTAAGGTCAGATCAGAATAAAAAATACAAAACATTGCAGGCCGCCTGGAAAGTTACAGTTACATTCCTTTAAGGCCAAAACGCACTGACAGCGGTGGTGGAGCGGCGCGGAGGCGAGGAGGAGGCTAATACGAAAGGGTCCGCACACGAAACCGCGCCGCTCTGTGCGGATCGTTTCATATTAGCTCAAACATTACAACCGGTACTGCCTCCGCGCCGCACTGCGCCGCTCCGCCACCGCTGTCAGTGCGTTTCGGCCTTTAATTGTCGAGTATACCAAACTTAAAAAAGTAGAAACTGGCATATAAAAGTCAACACACACAACAGGTCGTATTCAGCCAATTCAACTCGTATTTTTGAGTTGCAAACGCGACGTTTGTATGTGTCTCAAATAGTTTGCGTTTTTCGGTGGAAGAATATACATTCGATTCTGTTTTAAAAAAAGCGGCCAAGTGCGTGTCGGGCCATGCGCAACGTGGGGTTCCGTAGTTGCCCGTCTGTCACAGAATGCGGACTTAAAAGGGGCTTTTGGGGTTTTTATTATAGCTTACCCTCGTAAATAATCGTAAATATGATTATTTTATAAGACGCCAATGTATAGGGTCGTTTCGCCGGTTACGCGACCACCTTCGGTTAGCGACCACCTGAAGTACAGGGTTTATTCTATTGAAGATAACGTGCCCTGAAAAAGCTACTTTACCGTCCACGGTAAAAGGTTTAAATTCCAATGACAATGTATATGCACCCGAAATTAAGTGCATTTCTTACCAGTTAACTAGTTATGTCTACTTAACTGTGATAGTTTTCCTTTTAAAATCATTATATGTACTACTGCCACGATTTTTTTCACGTCCCCAGTAGTAGCCATTAACCCGGCAGGGAAGGGGGGGACACATGATTGGAACAAAAATTAGGGCTTTAAATCCCATTATCTCGCAAACGCTTAACTGAGTTGAAAAATAGTTTTAGAAAACCCGTAATATTTAATCTATCCAACGATACCCCACAATATAGGTTTAACGAGAAAAAAATACATCACCAATTTACATGTAGGGGAGGTACCCTGCAAAAATTTTTTTTCTGGTTTTATTCTACTGTTTTGTCGGCGTGATTGGTTTATATACCCACACCGAATTGCAGTTTTCTAGTTGTAAAGGCCTCCACCCACCGGACGCGTGTGCTGCGCGGCGCGTGTGCTGCGCGGCACACGCGCAAGTTGTAAAGCATTGAAACTACACTTTAAACACACATCGAACGCGGCACACGCGCAGCACCCGCGCAGCTGCAGCGCAGCACCCGCGCGGCACACGCGCAGCAGCCGCGCAGCTGCAGTGCAGCACACGCGCAAGTTGTAAAGCATTGAAACTACACTTCAAACACACGTCGAACGCGGCACACGCGCAGCACCCGCGCAGCTGCAGCGCAGCACACGCGCAGCACACGCGTAAGCCGAAGACGGACAGACAGACAGACAGACGGACGGACATGGCGAAACTATAAGGGTTCCTTGATGACTACGGAACCCTAAAAAGGAGGTAAACCATTAATATTTTCACGTTCTGCAGGGATATTAATAACACTTATTTCAATTTGGTATTTTTTATTCCCCCATTTTTGAGAAACACACTGTATTAGCCTCAGCCGGAATGGCAATTGCATGCTTAATAGTTCGTAATTATTACAATTAAACAAATGCTCAGCCTGCAATTGCCTCCTTCCCGGCAATAGTGTCCTATAGTTTATTTTATTACCAAACGGTTTTTTCTGGAGTATTGGCGAGCATCGGTGAGTACCTAAATAGTATTAGAAATTAGAGGACAACCATATACAGTCTACCTTTTCTCGTACAACTTGCACTTTTATTTCCAGCGGCATTGCTTCATCATTTAGTTTCCAAAATTAATTGTGAAAAAATTATAATTAGATATTTATCAAGAGCGCCAAGAGGTAACTGTAAATAACCTTCGTTTGTTATCCACTGCGAAAATGTAGTCTTTGTTCAACGTTTTATTACCTGATGACTCTTTTTAGTGTCTTACTTTACTGTCTGCGAGACAATATAAAAAGATGCCACACTCTTAGAAAATGTTTTTTTAACCGATAACGATAAACATCTATCGTTTGAAAAGATTTATTCTTATTCCTTTATAGTGATGAGTTGATGACATGAGGTACGAGTAAAAGATCGTCATAGTTTGAGTGTGCCGAGGTAAAAGCGAAACAAAAACACCCATATTTGTATTTTTTTCCTTTAGGTAATAAGTAATAACTAATAATGCAATCACCTCTCGGCTTCTCTCAAAATATGAAATGTGTAGTCGATATCCATAACGTGTGAAAAATATTTCTTAGTCAGACTTCTAAAGCAAATACTGCTTTAGAAAACTCTCATTATTTTGCAATGCGTATCCTAACCTAAACACACACAGCTGTTACAGATGTTAAAGTTTCAGATGTACAATTCTAAACTCTTGAACTGAATAACATTATGTTGCCATTTGCTCTGGATAACTACAGTTTTACAGTTTTTAAGAGAGCCTCAACTGTGTAGAATTGGTAATGCTCGCATAGACATGTACCATTCGGGGGAATACTATGAGCTGTCTCCGGAATTAATCTATGTCCATCCCCGATTTTCGTTCTATATTTACTGGTTAAATTGGATAAGTACAAATCACATACAAGACTACAAAGCGACAAACTCACTATAATCTCTTATTCTCTACGTAGATCTTTTATCTTAGGTTTTGTCAATAATCCAGCCAATTTGACAATAATAAGCCAGCTGGCTTTGTCCTTCTTGGCCTTTACGATAACCTCTTTACTATTGGCGAAAATAAATAAAATTATATAAACAAATGTTGCGCAGCGAACTTTCACGTCTATATGCAATAATAACTGGTTTACATTTTAGTGCCATCTTTCGTTTCGGAAAGGCAAGAGTTTCAAGCTTATGTAGCCTTTGCAAATACTCTATACGATACTTTCGCTTCGATGGTGGGCTTCAACTCGAATTCGAAACGACACCTTACCAAAAGATGTTTGTGGATAACGAGGAAAGTTTTTGTTTGATATCCTCTGAATTTTCATACTACCTTTTGTACTTATGTGGATTTCAAGACGGACAATAATATACAAACTTGGGTACATGCTATGTAGGCTGGATTGGTGGTCGATCGAGGGTATGCTTTTGCGGTCGATCAGACGTGTTACTTATTTTCGAAAACTTACAACTAGTTGAAGAAATCTTTGCGTGCGGCTGTGTGTGTGTGTGTGAGCGGGCGCTTGTAAGTGTAAGGTGGTCTGGATGCCAGCGGTCAGCGGGGCGGCGAGCGGCTGTACATACATTAAAGTCACTCGAATGTATAAACTGCCGCTCGTCGCCCCGCTGATCATTGGCGTTCAGTCCACGACATATTTGAGGTGCGTTGAGGCAGGCTGTGAATAACGTAGGAGCCAGCATCGACCGCACAAATCACACATACAAACTTTGAAGCATGGTATTTTACCTAGTATCGTTTCAGTTACCAACTTACACATTAGAAGACAGTAAAAATTTAATGTATGTAGGTAACGAAAAATAGACTCCACATCATTTGTTGATATTCATCACTAAAACTTTTTCACGGGCTATTTTTTTAAACCTTGCGTATCAGCGTATCAGGAAAAAATATTGTCACGAATACCCTAATCACAAATTTGAGAATTTACGTTGCTTATTATTGCTCTAGCATGCAGCAAATAAGTGATCTCTCTAATTATTATCGTCCACATACCATACCATATTCACTTATCGCATTGACACTATAAATCTCGTACTTATGTGCGAAAAACTTGTACAAATACGGTAACAAGTCACTTTATAACGATTCGCTTGATTTAAATAGAAATTAGTAATCTTGTTTAAAATCCGAGTATATATACACGACGACTTTTTGCAGCAAAATAAACGCGTGTTTTTGGAGACAGGACTCTTCATCGCTACTGTATCGCGATTGCATCGATGCAAAAAACCGCCTCGCTCGCGAATTTATTTGATGATATAATGATATGACGCAAACACATGTTGACATGCTTAGTTTATCGCTTTAACGTGATGTGTCGGTCATTTTGGTTTTAAAAGACGGGCAGAAGTGGTTATTTCCCTGTAACACACGCTAGGAATATAGCATTTGGTCGTCATTCAGGCACCTGGCGTCACCAACCGGCCGGTTCATCTACGGAAGGTACGATTGGAGTTTCAAAATGTGTCATCTCAACTTTCACCTCTGAGTTTTTCAAAATGCCAATGAAAAAGCAAACACGTCAATTTATGATGAGGGCACCGTGCCATTTAGTAATTCGAAAATCAGCCCAGATTAACTCGAGGGGACGTTTAAGTGTAGAGGTTCAGCTAGCGTCACCGTTTGGAATTTAATTGGTATTGGTCCGAGAACCCCATGTTTATTTAAGTTGCTCATTCGATTTCGTAATCGGGTTTTACGTTATTCTATGCCATTGGTATTTTGGAAGTGTTACTCATTAAGAAGTATTTGGTGACGTCCTTATATAGATGTTGTTTGTGTCCACACGCAGCAGTCGTTGCTGCGTGTTGAGTGACGTCAGCATAGCGTGCGAAGGACGCAGTGTCATGTGGATGATGCTAGTCGGAGAGACTTAAAGTAGTCCTGCAACATATGTATGTTGAAAGGCGCGGAATCGGGGCGATAAGCATATGGAAGCACTCGTTTAAATGAAGGCGCCAAGTAAATAATCTGTACTGCCTTGACCTCCGCACTCCATACTCCTTGATTGCCAAACAGAAGTGGAGATGGGTGGGGCATATTGCACGTGTGGATAAGAGTAGGTGGATAAAACGGCTTCTGGAAAGGAGGTCACGTTTAAACACCAGATCTCGTGGCCATCCTCCCAAGAGATGGGTGGACGATAACAGGCGACACGCAGGACGAGACTGGATGCTGAAGGCAGATCGACATACTTGGAGAGATATGGAAGAGGCCTATGTTCAAGGATAGACAACAAACCCCTGAATATTATGACCAGGGCCCGTAATTTTCATGCCGATGACATCAATTTGACGTAACGCCCCATATAGGCTGATCCCAAATAATTATATTGTAAATTGTTAATCATTAGTCGTTAATCATTTAGAAAACATTCAGAAAATTTTATGAATATTGCATTACGTATGAACGCAAAGATGACTTAGATTTTCTTTGCATGGGAATTAATTCAAGAAGGATAGCGTGCTTTACGTTAGAGAGGAATTCTGTTTTCTACGTTTATATTTTTCTATAGTTAGTATTGTTAACACATTTCCATAATTACAATTATGGAAATGTGTTAACAATACTATTTAATAAAATGTATGTATAAAAACAAATCAAATAGTTTTGTTTACGTTTCACGTATCAAGTAAGTATTATTTATTCCTCGTGATACTTTTGAAATCATTTGTACATGATTAAAATGATTGACGACTAATGATTAATAATTTACAATAAAACTATTTGGGATCACCCTATATGAGCGTGACGTCAAATTGATTTCATCGGCATGAAAATTACGGGCCCTGATTATGACTGACTTGACACAGAAAGCTAGCCGCTTTCTGATACTGCACCGTCTTCGCACTGCCATTTGGCATTCGCCGAATTTTTCCCAAGGCAGGCCCTGAATATCCACTAGACGTGACAGTGAATCTTCATACATTTGAGCCCTAGCTGTCAAATCTGTGAGATATCAAGGATATTGGCTTATCTCTAGTAAATATACACCCTTATAGTGCAAAAAAATGATAAGTGTCCACTTAATGCCAATGCAACGATACATAGATCAAGGAAAACATTTTTACGCAGCAGTGGCATAATTTTATATTAATCAGCATTAACATTTTAGCGTAATGAAAGTCTATCAAAATTTAAATTTGTACGGTAATTAATTTTGAGTTGTGACGCAGCCGAATGTTTTTATTCATTGGTAACATTTTCCTATAAATATCAGAGCCACAATAAATACGAAAATATTGTATATTTAAAAACACCTGTAGCTTTGTTTTTATTCATATTTTTTATTTTTTTTTATTTAGGTAAACAAACAGCCACTACAAGGAAATCTTAATATTAATAGCCTTATAAATAGATACAATATGTGTGACCAACACCGTTCACCACGTATTACTTATTTGCCTAAATCGTTCGGAGTAAGAGTTAGGGGTGCAGCCCCTGAAGTGTTGTGAGTCCGGGAGTCAAAAGAAAAAAGATAAATAACAGTTTTAAAAAAGAGAAAATAAAAATACATTCCCGGCCACAGTTAAAGAGAGAATTGATTATGTGAGTTATTATTATTTATATACTAAGCAAGAACATGCTGAGTTAAACTAAATGAACAATATCGGTCGTATATAATCGGTCGGTTCCGCAGAATTTACGGTATGGATGTGTCGTAGGTACAATTAGGTACATATAACTTTAAATATTTAACCTAACACATCCACATCATATTATGCAAACACAATTGTACTGAAATAAGATTGTTTTGATAAATCATGACCCTGCCCAAAGTAAAAAGTTTGGTATTGTCTTTGCTGCTTTACAACTGCCTACATCGAAGAACAATAACCCTTACCGCTCGGCCACGACTTTGGTCTTAAGCGACCTGCGACCAGCGTTTTATCTGTTCATTGCGCGGTCGAGATGCGCAACGCACTGTGGTTAGTTGGGATCACGCGCAATGAACAGATAAAACGCTGGTCGCAGGTCGCTTAAGACCAAAGTCGTGGCCGAGCGGTAAGACATGATTTATTTGTAATTATGTAGTACCACGTTTATAATTGAGTCAGGTATAATACAATCGGGATGTAATGCACGGCTTCATACGGCTATGTTTACGCTACTTGACCTTCAATTTGTCGGAAGTACATACGCAAAGTTATGGCACTGTTCTAGCGTCGCTGAAGACCCTGCTACACACCTCGCACGAGCGGCACGCGGCGTGATGCACCTCCTCTATATTACAATATACTCTTTGGATGCACCGCCTACTACCCTGACCTGCACTTAAGTTTACTGTATAGATGCGTGTATGTGTGAGTGCGTCACAACGGACGTTTGGTTGATTAGTTTTACTGCTTGATTGTAGCTATATATCCACTGTGGCTTTGGATACGGTACCTACCAACTTGACCTTTATTACGCCGAGTTACTAAATCTTTCTCTAACAAATCATTTACTTTAACGTAATCTTATTTATTTTTACGTTGTCTTCGCGTTGAATTTACTAGCCCTATTAGTCGGCTGCAAGATTCAAAATGGGAAAGTAATTGCTTCTTTTGGCATTCCAACAGTACAAGATACAAGCCCCGCAGCATTCTAATTTCGTACACAAATTACTTCAGTATATAAGAATTCTTATCAAGCGCAACTGATGTTGACAGGTTGAAGCAATTTCAAGAGTATATGATTTAGAAGATTGGCTTTCTTAGTAACAATTGCGTTTGTACCTTTAGGAATGAATTATTTAGTTTAAAAACTTGACTTTTTAATCGCCTTTAATTAAAGAAGCGCATTTTTTTAGGCTAGCGAATGTTAACTTCGTGAAGGTTAAACACATATGTTTATAAACTTTAGGTTTTTTACAGTGTAGAGTTGCATTCAAATATAAGAATATCGATAATGACATTCAGTGTTGACTTAGTGTTGTTTACTCTTACTACAAAAAGTTATTACTTTTTGTAGTCTCTTTGTGTAATCTATTGATTGCATCAAGTTTTTGGTCAACTCATGTTTGGTCTTTTAAAGGAAGGAATGAAACATTTAATCAATTATAAACTGTAACGACGCGGTTGCTTGATAGAAGTCTACGTAACAGTATATACAGGGTTCGGGATACCGAATGTAGGATCTTAAGGAGGTGGTAGACTGGACTATCAGGAATAGTTTGATTAGACAATTTGTTTTGTTTCAGATTTGATCGTTTGTAATAGACTTGAAGGCCATTGTTTAAGAATAATATATCGGAGTGGATTGGCCAAGGTTTCACTAGGGGACAAATCTCAAGCGACACATGTTGCCAGCGACGGCGGGCGAAGTGGCGCAACATTGCCGGACATCGCCCTATATGTCTCGCGACACGTGGAACAATGGAATCTTGTGTCTGGCGACATGTTGAGCAACCATTTAAAATAACTGTTGCAATGTAATACAAATCGCTGAAGGCAGTGCTGAAGGTATGCCAGTATCTGTAACGTTGTAATAAGTTTTGTCACTTCAAAGTGTCAAATAATAAAGATATAAAAATAAAAATATGCTTTAACAATATAGCAATACGCAATCAATCATTAATAGGACCATTTTAGTAGCTATATTTTGATATCAAACTGATTACGAATCTGGGTCGGCTGGATAGTGTGTAGGTACATTTATAAAGCAAAGAAATCAATGTATACTCAATTATTGCATAACCATGAAGTACTTTTGCAGCTAAACTTAACGTAAACGTTTTTAGGGTTCCGTATTCAACAAGGAACCCTAGTTTCGCCATGTCCGTCTGCGGATTAGCTCAGCAACCCTTACTACTAGAGAACTGTAATTTGGCATGGATATATAAATCAATCACGCCGACAAAATAGTAGAATTAAAATTCTGTTTTTTTTTATGGTATTATACCTAAAGTGGGGATGTTTTTTTCTCGTTAAACCCATAGTGTGGGGTATCGTCGGATAGCTTGTTTAATAATATTATGGGTTTCAAAACTAATTTATAACTCAGTGATCCGTTTGTGAGATATTTAAAGCCCTAATGTTTGTTAGAGTCAAGTGTCCTTACCTGAGCCCGCTGGATGGGGCGTGCTTAAGGCACTTGTCACACCGCCGGCGACTATCGAGCAGAATTGGGCATTATTCGAATAATATTTTATTGAAATAATTATTCGAATAAACAATTATTCCTTAAAAAAATATTCGCGTATGATTAATTTGCGAATAAATCATTCGGATGCATTTTTAAATAATACATGATTTATTCGTTATTTTATTCGAATAAATACCACGAATTACACATAGTTTCAGTTCATCGTTTCCATAATTTTTAAAAATATTTTATCTATTTATTTAAGCTGAATATGTTTCGTAGAATGTAGTGATCAGGTAATAACATATATATAATATTTGCAACTATTCACTTCGTTTCAAGGTCGCATTGTTTTACCTCTCGTGTTTGTATTCTTAAAGAATAAAGATAATAAGTGTTATTAAGTGAAATGTTCTATATTTTTAGATACAAGTACAATATAACATAAAAAAAGTTTGATTTATGTGTGTTTTTCATGTCCCACCGCCGACATGTCAGTTAAGTCTTTCGAACTTTTCTGAGATACCAAATATATGTATCTATAAAGAAGTTTTGAAATGATTAGGATATAATTAAAAAAAAAACATCTAAAGGGGCACGAAGGTAGTTATTTTATTAGCTAATTATTCGACTATATTATTCGAGAATAAATTATTCGTGGAATTTTATTCGCGAATAAATCATTCGTGGAATATTTAATTCGCGAATAATTTATTCGCCTAATTTCGAATAAGATTCGATAAATGTATTCGTCATTCGCGAATGATTGTTATTCTCAATCGTTATTCGTCATTCAAATAAATTTTGCCCATCTTTGCTAGCGAGTACCTACTCGTACAGTAATTCTTACTCGCGCGAGTAATAGCGAGTGGGGCAAGTGCCTATATGCGTTTTCCTTTTCATACTATTTATCGCATGTTATCGGGCACGTGCGACACGAAATCGTTGGCAGTGAATGTGTTACAACTAAACCATGATGATGATGTTTACTAACCCAGCCTAAACGTTTTATGTATTCTATACATTGCGTAGGTACTATATAAAATAACACATACAGGTTGTAATTGTGTAGCCAGGCGATTATTCCGTTAACATAATTGTTTGGAACACCCGTCAATCCTGACTATTTCTTTCCCATACTTAGTTACCACCTGGAAATAGCTCTCTCTGCTACGTATGTCTACTTATGTCATACGAATCGTCTATCCGATAACAACATCTTTAGATAACGAATAGGTATAGTTTACTAGCCATTCATAACACCGGATTTGACATCATAACGTTAACACGTTATCAGGCTGCAAACAAGATACCCTGTATCCAAATAAAATGTAACATTGCACGCCTTAGGTCATGTGCGTTCCCGAGGAACGCACATTTGAATAGCCTACCTAAAGATAATACCTGAATAGTGACTCTGGGTTGACCACCCTTATCAGGTCGTGCTTAGGCTTGCATAGCCTGCTGTGTAAGTCGGCACAAACCTAACCAGACCGCAATTTAGTTTTCACACAGATTGACCCACATTGTTTTTAACGTAGATTTATTTAACCTTGTTTTTGTAGTAGCTTCACGTCAATCTCTTTAGTAATTCTGTTTCAAAGGCACTGCGCCTACCCCTAGTTAAGTTGACATGTCTGAAAGACATTTCGTCATATCGAAAACCGTTCGTTCATACTCATATTTGTACTAGTATTCGTAAAACTTACTTATGTAATCAGGTTCACACGTAAATAAATAACTAACAATTAACTGTAGCTAAAAGATTTTATTAAATTGTAATTCTGCATCACTATACATAACTATTAACATAGTAAAACCTAGTCTGTAAGCCCGCTGTTAGTCTCAGTATCAATATTAAAATCTTAATTGTTCATACTTTCTCCTAAATTGGACATTCACATGGTAATTTCTCGAAATAGAATTGAATTATATACATATAACTTATATCTTGTCATTCCTCACGTAATTCTGTATTATAAAAATGCAACACAGCATTTTGAGATAATTAGATATAATTAGTGTTAAGACGTAAGCACTAAATCGATAATGAAAATGATGTAATGCATTACCTATTTTGGAAAATAAAAGTTGATCACTTCATGGTAAGCGAATTGGCTATATATATAAAAAATGGCTCCCGACATCAATTCCATTCATCACCTGCAACTCGAGCCGAAAACATCTAGCCATCTCCCTCACCATCAAGCCCTGAGAACCAGAGATTGTTGTTTTCTCTTTCCGTCCTGCGGATTCCACTCCTAGAGAAAGTGCGACCGAATAGAAGAGGTCTCACTTTCTCCCTCACTCTCCAACTGCCTCGGTACGCCGTGGCTAGCGAAGGCGTGTCGCCGTGCCTGTGGTTTGGGTCGTCTATGCCGCGTGGTGGCGGACCCAAAGTTATCGAAGCCAGAACCCGTTCAACGCACGACCGCGCTGAATAATAATAGATACCAGAAAACTTGAAACTGATATCGAAAGTAGTGATATCGAAGATAGGGTAACCACCCAATGAGTAAAATCACATTAATAACTTTTTGAAAATGAAACTAAATATATCCAAAATATTAAATTGAAACGTTCCCATACAATTAATATCTGACTCCCTGTGTTTTTTTCTTTTGGGGATTCATAAAAGATCACGTATACGATGATCTAATACACAACCTAGAAGAGCTAAAGATCCGTGTACGCCAAGCCATTGTTTTAATTACGCCGTAAATTGTAACAAATTGCATTTAGAAACAATGAAGAGGGCCCCGTCATGTCAATGAATTGCACTACAAGGGCGTTACTTAGAGCAACATCTAGCTGTATACTAAAAATATACTGCCTTAAAAAAATTTAATTGATGAAAAGATAGTTTTATTCCTTTATTTTAATTTCATTGTGTAAATAGTGAATCTTAAATATTAGTATCGTATACAGCCTTTCAACGAACGTCGTACTAAATGTATGGGAGCGTTTAAACTTAATATTTTGGATACCTATTCCTAGGTTTATTTTTAAAACGTATTGATATGATTTTACTTAAATATTAGGTAACGTACTTTCGATATTAGTTAAAAGTTTTCTGATGTGTTATATTTATGGAACGTTTTCCTGGCTACACTTAACGATTACGCCCTGTATAAAGGCAAAAAAAACATCTAATGTGTGCGATTGTATTGTTGTTAAATATGCTTACTATTGGAAGTGGAAATGGGGGAGTGGAATCGACTTGCAAGGTTTAATTAGTTTGTCAGGAACAGTCATAATCTTTAATTTGGTACCCACTTCAGGTTGACGATCCTGTCGAATTGTATAGGAATACAAATAATATTTTTGCGAAAAGGGTCATAAGTTAAAGAACGCGACTGTACATACGTACACTTATATACAAAATGAAGTTAATAACTTAGTTTACAAAAGGAGATGCCACGTAATTTGGAGTTGAATTATGGCTTATGTTCGTGACATAATCTACTTAATTTATGTGTGTTTCTTAAGATGATGGAAGTCAGTAGACATTTAAAATACACTTCATATGAGTATGTAACTTTAAATTACGTTTAATGTTAAACAAGTTTATTTTTAAAAACTAGTTTCTATAGTAGGAAATTTGAATCATGACATCCCCCTCGCACGCGCTCGCCACGCGGGACCGACCACTTGGGGGTGTCCGAGAACCGAGTTTACTGGAAGCAGCCAAATTAACAGGCCTGGTTTAGTTCCATTTATAACGTAAGTTGTACACTTACGTTATAAATAGTCGGTGACTCATTGTGTATGCTTGTCGATTTATTGATTGATTAAAACCAGTCGATCACACTGTTTTATTCCACGCGCCCTATTTTGATTTCACGATAGCTCGACGCGGGTGGACGAGAGGGCGAAACCCATTTAAATTAATACGAAAAGTCTTAAAAGGATATTTTAATAATTAATTCAATAAATGTAGGACGTAATCATTTTGATTTGCCTCACTAATATACCTCACCACACCATTTTCAAGTAATTGGTATTGGCTTGTAAAGTTCAACATAGTTCTGCGGTGCTATGCGCAAATAAGTACAGAGTTTTGTGTGTATGTAATTTACAACATGCGTCATACATAAACTAATAGATGGGAAAATCAAGGGAAAATCAGACGAGTTCGTGCCGTCAAATACAAGGTGCTGTTGTTTTATTAGAGCTTTGGCTACTAGGGCCCATAATCAGCTTCAAACCAAATAACAGTTTCAGTAATAAACAATTAAAAGTAGAAAAAAGGCGCTGTTTTAAGTGGCACTGACACAGCGCCTTACAATTTTGAAATGACCCACCCGCACATGAAAAAATATATACTTATATTTAAAATGTCGCACTGTACAATTTTCGAAACTAACATCTATGCAGTATGTCGGTGATTGAGTCCAGATTTAATCCGTCTAGAATAATATTTACCAACTTTTATCTTAACAACACTCGTATTAATCCCGACCGACTGTATTCAACGAGCAATAGAGAGCACACAAATCAATGTGATTCCAACAAATTACTTAAGTAGTTCGATCCGAAGTTAAACCCAAAAATTAACGACTCAACATTTCGTCGTGAGTATTCGGTGCCGTATCAGTCTGCCGGGGGTAAGTAATAGAACATATAGAAATTAATGATATTGCTCATAATATATAATAACAATTTAACGTCCGCTGGGTAGCCGGTTATATTAAGTGCAAATGAATATTTTTAAATACAGTTGTCACGTAGTTTCACGCCATAATAGTGTCCTCCCTGTTACTACCACTTATTCTGTGACCATACGCTGTTTAAAAGGAGATTGACAAGAAACACAATATCTGCTGTTATTAATTATTGTTGCATTCCTTACTCAATTAATAAATCCGAGGGATTCGACACAGGACACTAAAAAGTTGATTCAAACAAAATGAGTGCCGTGTATGATCGCCGCCAGATGCGCGAAGCGCAATGTAATTAGAAACTAGGTAAACTCTGCAAATGGTAATATGGTATACCGACAAGTAAATCTGGGCGAGATACGCAAACTCTCGGTAAAGTACAAAGCACGTATACCTATTCCGTCCAGTTTCATGCAGAGGTGGCCGTAATTTAATGTACATTTTGTACACTGCTCAACAACGTATCGCATGTATAATAAGTGCTATAAAATTAGAGCAAAGTATCAATTGTACCAAAAAAGACTGGACCTTTTTTTGGACGATATCCCTCCGATTAAGTTCTTTATTCCTGATTGGTCGGTCAATTCGGATTCAAAGATGAGAACTAGAACGACAGACAAGTCACACAATGACACTGAAGGTAATTTCAAAAGCGAAAGTAATTTAAATTTAAAAATCTTTAGCCGTCCACCAAATTTTTGCGAACGTGCGAAAAGTACTTTTCCACTCTTTATTGGATTATCTTATTCGATTCGATCCGATTATGCGAGCGTGCTTCATTAAACTGGAGTCCCATCGCAACGGAAAGGTAAAAACTGTCGTGATGAACAAATTAACTGATTGCGAGATGATTGTTGTTCTGCCAACCGGCGTGGCAGTTAGCATTACGCCGTGGTCAAATGCGCAGGTAAAAAAAACTACGCGCAAGCGCGAAGGCTTCGTAAAAACGCGGGAACTACCTTTCGATAAGTGATGTTTATTTACTTGCGATGCTGTGAATAATAAGTTAGCGTGTTATAATAAAATTTGTGATTCGATTCTGTGATAGTAATTTAATCAGTAATTTAACTAGTGTACAGGTGAGTTCGAGATTATAGATAATTCAATTAGTGCAATTATTGATACACAGTTTGCTAGTAGTTGAGAATCAAATAAACACAGTGTGGGAACAGCGATATATTATGATTATGACTGTTATTATTAATTATTTTTGATCTGTCGTGAATTTCTGATTTTTAATGTACATGTTGTAATCAATTTCCTAACTATGTAGTTCGACGACCAATTTGAATTTATTGGTAGTGGACCCTACATGGCCTGTATACGGAGCCGGTAACTGATGGTGAACTACTGCGGTTAGGTCCCTAGCCGGCATACAATTTTGTTTCTATAAAAGTTTAAGGTTCTATTTCTATAATCTATTCTAACCTACCTAGTCTTTGTGTATTCGAATTGATCTCAGATCCGAATTTGACGATTTGACATTGACAGATTATAAACTAACGAAAAATAATGCGTTCAATTGTGAACGGTTTTGACAGTTTACATATTTTTTTTTTTAAATTGACGGTGTTCATAATCTGACGGTAACATATACAAACTAGCTTCTGCCGCGACTCCGTCCGCGTGGACCTCGTTTATGTATCGTAGCTCCATACACACTTTCACCCCCATTTCACCCCCTTAGGGGATGATTTCCAGGATAGAAGCATTTGCACTTCCCCGTTACTCGAACCAAAATCTCAATACCAAATTTCGTATAAATCGGTGCAGTGGTTTAAGCCCGAAGAGGTAACAGACAGACAGACATACTGACAGACAGACAGACACACTTTCACATTTTATATTATTTGTATGAATATTGCTCGTTTAAACGTACAGGATAGGATATAATAAGAATCCAGTTTCAGTCAAAAAGAACCTTATTGATGTTGAATTTAAAATTATCAAAACACTTGAATGAAGAAGTACTACTTCTACACTTCTGATACTTAAATGCTTTTGTTAACTAATTTGTTTTTTTTTTGTTTTGACTAATTTTGTGGGGAAATTGTAATTATTCCGGCATTGCATTTGTGGCACAGAAAAAATGTGTGCGGGCTATCTGTGGACTCGCTAACTACAAGTCTTGCAAACCGCTCTTCAGAAAGCTTAATATATTACCTCTACCTTGTTTATATATTTTGGAAATCTGCATGTTCGTTAAGAGGCATATGTATTTATTTAAAACAGCTGCAAGCATTTCCACTCGAAACCAACGAAATCCTGGCCGGTTGGTGCATGATTGCGTTCCTAGGACGGCATTGTACTCTAGTCACTGCTTTGTTATGTGCATGACAATATTTAATAAGATACCGAAATGTTGGAAAGAGCTACCTCTGAATAAATTTAAAAACCTATTAATCAAGTTCTTAAGTGTAAAGAACTATTACAGTGTAAAAGATTTCCTGTCTCAGGACATTCAACAGTAGTAATATTTAAGATATTTGCATGCTAGTATTACTCAATACAAATAGCAGAATAAGATACTTATTGTCATATAACAGCTAAGGACACCGATGTACCTACTTATTCTAAGCAAATAAAGATTCTATTCTATTCTATTCTATTCTATTCTAACTTTGCACTTGTAATAAGAGTTTTAATTAAGCTATATAACCGCAGTTGAAATTCAGCCCACATAATATTTGATGCTTCATTTTCATAGCTTGCATACTCGGAGTAAATGCAAGCAGCTTACCAGTAAAACCTTGTAGTTTTCCTGCTAAAACGCTTTTGTTTGAATTCTCAAATAAGGAAAATCCATAAGATTATATCAGATGGAAATAGCTTCTACTATTAAAAATAATCATTTGTGTATAAGTAGTCGGTGCCTTTGCCAGGAATATTACCTACTGATTTGTATGGGGAATAGTCGTACAAATCGCGTCATGTATTATTTTTGGTGACTCCCCTTTTATGTACAGGATGTATCAAAAATGAGATGAGAACCGATCAAGCGCATGCTCGGCGGTAGCGTATTGCGATTCCTATAATGCATTTTTTTTGTTTACTTTGAAGCGTTTATTTTTGTTTTTTTTTTGACATTCTTTTTGCCTTGCTTGCCACCTACGTGTCAAAAAAAAAAACACAAAACATTTGTATTCAAAACACAGCTATGCACGCAGCGGTTGAAAATGAAATAAACCCTCCCACCCTTAACCCTCGAGGGAGAATGATGTCATACACAAGCAATGTCAAGAAAAATAAAGACTGTAATGTAAACGAAAACAAGAATATCAATTTAAACAAAAATAATAAAAAAAATAAAAAAGCATATACCAGTATATGATGCTCTACCTAATATGCCCTTGCTCGGTTCACAACTTATTTTTGATACATCCTGTATAGTCCCAGCAGGCTATCTAAATCCTGCAGGGAGAATATGATTTGGCACACCGGCACACAGTGTGTTAAAAACCCCTATTTTGTCTCACCTAGTTTTTTTTTGAAAATCGCTTGTAGTTTTTTTATAAAAAAATCTCAAAGTTTGCTCATACCCGGGTCACGAATTTCACAAAATAAATAAATATTGAAAAACTAAATGACTTATTTAAGTTTTGTGTATACCGATTTAACAGGAGTATAATGCCTTACCTTTCCACAAGTTTTTGTATAGTTCCTTTAATAAGATAAGAAGTAATCAACTTATTTCTCATTTTCGATTTTTATTTTTTTATTCTTGAATAAAGCCGTATTAGCACGAAATTTCAATAGTTAACGGTAGTTTATAAAGGCGTTTACCAACAGTATTAAAATTACATGCTAATTCCGCGTTATTCAGAAGTTAGAAGTAATATAAGTTTTATCCGGATTTCTTGTGGTTAGGGTTGTCACTTCAGGATTACTATACCCGGGTCTGAGTGTTATTAGTTTCGAACGTATATATCGATTTATGAATATTGCATTGCATTGGTATCCTGATGATTTGGAAAAAAACTGCACTTACTTATCGTTCAAGATAAAAAGAACCTGTATCACTGACCAGGGTGACGTAAACTGTTGGAACATAATAACTGTATGAAGATGACAAGAAATTTGTCAGCGGTAATTTTTGGAAGCAAATAATTTTGCCAACTTCACCAATAAAATCGTTTTCGTTTCGTCGCATCGAATTATTTTTAGAAAAGTTTAAATGGTATCCAATGACAGTCGCCATGCATAAGATCCTTGTTCATGGCGCTAAAATAATTGAATTGACGCCTGTTCCTATTGGAATGCTTTCGGAGCAAGGAGCAGACGCCCCAAATAAATACTGGCGGTATGATAGGGAACACCATAGCAGGAAAACAAATCGTGTAGCAGTCATGTCCGATTTGTTTTATAGGGCACTAGTCACCTCCTAGGCCACGTAATCAGTGATTATGGACTTCAAAAACGAAAAAACAAGTTACAAAAGTATCCACTTCCGAAAGAAGCCATATCTTTATTAAAATCGGCAAATTATTCAGCCACGACGTCAAATATGGACGATGGTGAAAATTTTATTTTAAGTAATGAAGAGTAGGTTACGTAAAAGAAGGTAGGTAGCGTAGGTTACGTAATGGGAGGTTTAAATATAATACGTAGGTATTTCATGTACATAGATCCGGTTTGGTGCGTACCATTACTGGCATCCGGATAAAAGAGGTGACAACCCTGAAGACGAATTTAAATTTTTATATCTTCTAAATAACAAGGAATTAGCATGTAATTTTAATACTGTTGGTAAAAGCTTTTATAAGCTACCGTTTACTATTGGAATTTCGTGCTAATACGGCTTAATTCAAGAATAAAAAAATAAAAATCGAAAATGAGAAATAAGTTGATTACTTCTTATCTAATTACAGGAACTATACAAAAACTTGTGGAAAGGTAAGGCATTATACTCCTGTTAAACCGGTATACACAAAACTTAAATAAGTCATTTAGATTTTCAATAATTATTTATTTTGTGAATTTCGTGACCCGGGTATAAGCAAACTTTGAGATTTTTTTATAAAAAAACTACAAGCCGTATCGACGTCGGAGTTTTAGTCTGCTGTTTGTAATCATGCAATCTATACGATTTTCAAAAAAAAACTAGGTGAGACAAAATAGGAGTTTTTAACACACTGTGCGGCACAATATAGGTTGATAGCACAGATATAGATATACATAGATCACGCAAATGCATGCACTTCGCGTGTCCGAATTCGGTCTCCGAGTTGGCACTCCGACTGACATTCCACGCGCGTCTGTTGTGGTAGCCCGTGAATATTAAGAAAATGCCTTATTGCAGAATCGATTTTGCGCGGGGAATTCACATCACTAATTCGCCCATGTAACGTCACAGTAGGTAGAAAAAAGTGACACGGTCGGTTTTCATATAGATTGAGGTGTTTAAGTTATCTAGTGTATATCTATATCTGTGGTTAATAGTAATGATGCGATATTCTAAGCGAGGTTTGATTGTGGTTCTGCATGCAGCATGGTTCATTAGTTCATTACTATGCGCAGGATCCTCACTCCATTATCAACGGATCAATGTCAACTATTGTCCATACATTTCCGTTCATTGCTATCCATTTTACTCGCTAAAATTTTTAGATTACCCAATGCCATCACATTTTCACATCAGTACAAGGATAATGAAGCGACAGCTGACAGTTTTTGTAATGTTATTAAATAAAACAATTCATTTCAATCGTCACGAACCAGTTATTCGAGTAAGCAAAAACCGCTCAAGAAATCAACTGCGCTGTTTAAACTTTTTGTTCTATTTTTTTGTCCTGTCGTTTTATAAAAGTGGGCTGCAAAGACAAGGCCGTAAAAGTTTTGTTTGAAATAAACAGGAAACAAAGGGATATTATTGCTTAACGTGCTCTGAACGAGTTCGTTGGCGATAAAACCAAAAAACAAACAGAACATTACAGGGCAATAAGGTTTTTTCATTCAAAAACACTTCCTTCAAAAGTAAGTATAATATATCCCCAACACTGAAATAATGTCTAAGAAATAAAAATAAATAAGGTTGGAAGATGTCCAATCGTAAAACATGGGTCTCAATTTAGCTTTTATTATGAATTTATGATTCTAGGATGTAAAAAAACGAAGTTACTAAGCAACAATGTACGTCGAAACTCTCCGAATCCTCTCGAGGAATACTCAGCATTAGTTGTGGCAGCTAGTTCGCTTAGCATCCCCCATGATGCCCTCGGATGTTATCCTGAACGCGATAATTCGCCTTCCCTGTCCTGTCACGCCTAATGAAACTAGACCTCTACCTACGCTTAGTTGCTACGAATAGCGATGTCAAGATATATTTGTGGACGAACAGTGAGATGAGGTTAAAACAAGCTACTTAGGATAGCGGGTCGTTTATCTATGCACCGAACATGCATAATAGGTAACTGAAGTTTGTTACCCTGCAAAACTTCCATCCATCCAAACACAAACGTAAACTATTCTGATGAACTAATGAGAGCTGTAGTTACAGCTCTTATTAGTTCATACGTGCTTCCTAATGTACACCATTGTTAGATTTGGCTCCTTCCTCTTCTCATCCCGGGAGTTATATTTGATAACAGTAAACTACCTCACTGCTATGAATCAGACCTCGACCTCATCCCAAAGAATCAAGCCCCAATGTTGACAATTACGCAATTTAAGACAATGGGCCAATTGGGTCCTATATGGGGTCTATTGCATATTTATGCAATAGGACTCCATTGGCCTTTTAGAAAAACTACGCATTTCGTTTGAAAACACTACGTAATATTGAACATGAAAATTATTTGAATGAAAAAGCTTTTTTATTATCAAACAAACGTTTGGGATGTCTTGGCAAGTGTAGAAATCATATCATAAGTGAGAAAGAGTGAACCATGGGGTGAAGAACCACAGATAAAACATAATATATTACCTATATTATGAAAATATGCGGGTGGCACAGCACCGGTCACTTTGGCACTCTTTGGCTCCCCCTATGTCCAACAGTGGACGTCCTTCGGCTGATATGACGATGATGATGATTGTGAAAATACAAAACAAACTGTTTTTTCTGAAAATAAATATAAGAGGTCTTGTATAGAGACTAATACGCTACATTTAAGGAACGCCAGGACGATAAATTCTCTTTGCAATCGAAGTTTGGTTTCATTTTAAAATGACATGCTAGAATAACATGAAACTAAAACAAGTTTCAAGCAAACTTTACATTTTTGATAACAAGTTTTTATTGCTGACTGTATACCATCATAAACTACTAATTGAGACGATTCTAACCAGCCCAAACTCAACGGGGTTAAGTCGGTTAAGTACTGAATTCCCATGGCGACCTTGTGTCTCCATCATCAGATCAGCTTGATGGTACCATAATATTGAATTGTCATCCAAACTATACTAACACCCAAAATTTCAGTTCAATCGGTCACCGGGAAGTGGGTCAAATTTAACTTGCAAGATTTGATTACAGACAGACAACGGGACAGATGAAACTACATAAAAGCTTGTGATTGACATAAAATAGTGAGTAGAATGTTTTTCGTACAACGTCTTTAGTCGCTTCATTTTTGTTCTATTACATTTATATTATAAGTTATAACAAAAGAAACTAGTTTCTGACGTGGATACGCCAGAGGCGGATCCCATTTCAGTATGCCGTTTTAAAATGAAAACCATACTGTTTGTCGGTGACATAGTGTCGGTCGACTTGAATGGACCCCGTTCTTGGGACGACAAAATAAAGTGTCTGCCAAGTGGCATACATAAGAGCTAAATGCATAATATTGTAATTTTTACAAGATAAATATACCATACATATATAAAAAGTAGAACTAACATCGACAGGTTAATCACCCCTGCTCACTTATTTGCTGAGAGTACCAAGGAAAAATATTTTTTAAATTCCGAGTTATTGTCCACATACTTACAAATACTACTACGTAAACAGTTATCTGCTTAAGCAAACAACATTTTGTCGATTCCATTTTCAAGACAAGCTTTCTTTATCGTCTGTACTAGCTATCCACACAGTCGAAAATTACTCATTAAAGCGACTCTACTTTTAAGTCTTATAACGAAGAGTGTATTCACTTTCCGTTTCCATTATCAAATCAATTCGATTATAATAATTATGTATATATATATCATTACAACCGTTTCCCGAAGAGGTAGGCAGAAATCACTGATTTCCAATTGTTACGATCTTCACAAACCTTTCTTAGTTTAACTGTCATTTCTCCATACGATATTTGACATTTAGATCTACCTAACGTACGTACAATGCGTTACGTGATCGACCTGCTGTACTTTCTTTAGGTATAGTATATACTTAAATATACGATATTACGATATGCCAAATTTCAGCTCAGTTGTAAACCAACAAGTAGGTGAAAAATGGCATGCACTTTTTAAAAACGACAGCATACGAGTACCTTAAATTAGTAGGGGTTTGTGACGTCACTAGATAACTATTGACATTTAATCTAGATTGCGACTAGTGCAACTTTAATAGTACTGCCACTCTGTATTAATCGAAACCTGTTGCTGGCTGCAGTTTTGTACCTATGTATTTACTTTAGCGACATACCTACTTATAGTTCCATTTGTTGAAAAATAAATGAATCTGCATATAGCTGTATCCATATAAAACTGGTAGAATTTTTAACTTAATTGGACAGGATGGTCAAAACGATTGGCAATGTGACTTGTAAAGCACACGAGTCTGTCGTTGTTCAATTTTTAATTCAATTTCAAAAAAGTGAATTTTCATAAACTTTTATATTATTAGCAAACTTGCTCTCAAAATGTCACAAGAATCGGTTGAGAAATACGAACTGTAGAGGAGAACAGACGGACAGCGGGACTCGGGACCGGACACGGCGGACACGGACGAATTTTGTCTCAAGCTGAAACATAGGACTTTGTCCGCTTTGCTGGCGAGAAGTTTATCTCTACAGATAGACTGTATGCAAATTGTAGAGGTATAGCTTACTGTGCTACTGTAACCATTGAGAAGATATCTTACCTATGCAAGGCCTGTTAACTCTTGCCGCTTCGGATCTCGAACACCTCCACAAGAGAGGAAGGGTAGCTGAATCCGATTCCAACAATATTTTGACGCGTAGGTAGTACCTACTTACGTAAGTGCATGGAATGTCTTGATGGTCAAGAATGGCAAAAACTTTATAACCCAGATGGAGTCGCTAGTTCTGTTAGTTTTTAATAATAGATATATGTACTAGTTGTAGGTATTAAGACGTAAAGCAAACGTTCGAATGTTTGACACCCGAATTCATTGGAATTCCAATTGAGTTGACTGTTGACACAGTGTTTGTCACATCTATACTTGGTTTCGGTTAAGTTTAAATGTGCCAAATATTGAGGCAGTGTCAGTTCCGACATTTAGACTTTTATTTAGAGTTTACGTGTAGTTGGAATGTCCAAGAGGCAACCGGATGTCACGATATTTGAGCTCCCGAAGTGATGTGAAACCGCCCTATACAATCTGAACTGAGCCAAATTGGACTTGGACTGTCCCAGTCCAAGTTGGCTCAGTTCGGGTTGCACAGCGCGGTTCCACAACGCTTCGGGAGCTCAAATAACGTGAGCCATCCGGTTGCCTCTCGGGCATTGAAACTACACTTCATTGCTTTAACTAAGTAATTAAAATGTGGATGTACCAAAATCACGAAGATACCAGGGCGCTATAAAAACGACGCAGAAAGAAAGTTCACTGAAGTAGTTTCCATTAGGTAGGTACTTAACGACTTCATTGCTTCCAAACTACAATCTCATTCGCAGCAATGTCTTTATAGCGCCTTGGTAGCTTGGGCCTTTAACAACAGTTGGGACCTATTATTCCTTCTATGCTGTTAGGAAATATCCTAGACGGGATGTTTGTTTTGAGTATACGGCGGTGCAGGGGTGTCCATACAATCCACATGGGAACACACTTCGATTGTAATGCAAGAGTTGTATCATTTCTTCCTGAAATGGGCCTAGGGCCTCTCTGTATCTCTTTTACAATTCGATCACTTTTCAATTAGTGTCTTATCTCTTGAGCTTATTAGTTTCTTTAATCTTAGATCAAGCGATATCGGCACACATCGGTCGAAATGTGCGAGGGAATCAGAAATAGACGTTCTTCACATCACATCATCAGTCTATATGTCGCAGGGAAATGACCAAAACGGAGATTTGATCAAATCTCTAAGGGATATGATCAAATCACGCAGGATGTTAAAATGGCCAATCCATTTTGTCATTTGCCTAGAAAATATCAGTTATTTGATTAAATCCCTGAATCGGTTTAGTGAAATGACGAAATCGGACAAAAGAGGCAACTCGTTTTTTCATTTCACTAGATTTGTTTAGTGATTTGACAAAATCCCTGAACCGCGTCAGTGAGTTGACGAAACTAAGTCAAAAGTCGACTAGTTTTATCAATTCACTAGACACGTTTAGTGAAATGACAAAAATCTCAACTGTAGTACAGATTATGTCGCTCGTGCGGTCGTGTTACCTCCCTCCCGCACCTTCCCGCTACCCGCTCTCGCCCTTCCGCGTTAGGCACCGGCCGGCTCAGACGCACGTGCGCACCGAAATCGATCGCCTCGCTGCTGAGAACCGACAGCTCAAGCTGGCTCTCAGCGGCGAGGTCTTTGACTCTGCCCAGGCGGCTCCCATACAACCTCCCCCCCCGACAAGTCTCGACTTGCAACTCCAGGCCCGTCCGGCCACTCCGACGGCCACTCTGGCCGCCCAAGCCCCTAAGGCCACCATGGGACCGCCGCCGCCACCGCCGTCGGCGGCAGCAGCGACCCCTTCGCCCCCTACCCAGGCCCCTAAGGCCAAAACGCCCAGTAAGGGCAAAAGTAAACTCGCCAAGGCAGCCGCGTCTGCCCCAGCCAGCCCTCCGGCCCTTCAGGCCCCCCCCGAAGCGGATTTAAGCGTGAGACAATCGCGTTCTCGCTCCCTCCAGAGGCGACCCTCCATGCGAGAGGAACGCACTGTCCCACGCTCCAGCTCTCCCCCCCACCCCCTCCTTCGGTGTCTCTCCACGACCAGACTGACAGACGAACAGACTCGCGACCTCCTCTACTCGAACGAGGAAATGACCATGGACACGACAGTCTGGACCACAGTAGGCAGCAGCCGCAAGGGCAAACGTGCGCTGCCGAAGTCTCCTAGGGCCGATTCGCCGGCGAAGAAAGCCCTTCGGACTCCCGCCGTCCAGGCGCCCTCTGCGCAGGCCCCTCAGGCCAGTAGTGCCATTCTGGCAGCGGACGGCGGGTCTTCGGCCCCCAGCAAGCCAACTCCGGTAGGCAACCCGGACAAGCCGGATTCATGTGTCCTGATCGACACACATAGATACCACACTGCCATGGCCATAGCCAGTCAGCGTGGCATCCGGGTGGTCGGTTCGGAGATTTTGAAACCGCCCTTGGAAGGGATGCGCATCACGGTCCAGGGACCCGAGGACTACCGTGCTCTGACCCGTCTCTTCGACGAGCTGTCGATGGCCTACAACCGGAGGCTGACCGTCGAGGAGAAAGGCTACAGGGCCGTCCTCCGGGGAATCCACAAGGATATCCCGGAGGACGAGGTAGCCGCGGACCTCAAACGCAAGGGGATCGCCGTCAGGGAGGTTCATCGCCTCTACAATAAGCAAGTAGGGAAGTACGATATCGTACTAATAGTCACCGACCCGAACCAGCGCAAAGCCGTCCACTCCCTTAAGGAGGTCCTTAAAATGGCGGTGAGAGTGGAGACTCCCAAAAAGAGGACCCACCTCTCACAGTGCCACAACTGCCAGCGGTTTGGCCACGGCGCCCGTGGCTGCCACTCTCCCCCCCGTTGCGTCAAGTGCGCTGGGGATCACGCGACTCGCGATTGCGAGCGCCCAAAAGGCTGCAAGGACCCGAACGGCATACGGTGCTGCAACTGTTTGGGTCGCAAGCTCCCCCATGGGCATACTGCCAATTATGGGGGATGCCCTTGCCGCCCAAAGAGTCGCGACACCGGGGCAAAGTCGAAGTCCTCGCCTCCCTCTGGGCGCAAGCAAAGCGCGGGCCGGGGTGCTCCCCATAGCACTCCGCAAAACTTCCCCGCCCTTCCGGCCGTAGGGTTAGGAGCCCCTAGGAACCCGCCGCCTTCAGCGGCCGTAGGTCCCCGCCCGGTGCCTTCTGCACCCCAATCCCAGGCGGGCCCCTCTGTATGGGGACCCGCCGCCAGTCAAGCGGGCCGGCCCGCTATGGACCCACTCTATGCGTTTATGCAGTTAGTACAGGTACTCCCACCGGAGGTGGCGAGCGGCCTGTCTACCCACATATTCGCATCAGCTACTCGCTATCTCGCCGCACCAAGCGGCAGCCAGGTTAACGGTGCCTATTAGTATGGATAGTACATCCCAGAAGCTTAAACCTGCTTCGATTACCATTGGCATTTATAATGCCAATGGTCTAAGGGGTATGAAGGACCAGGTGATGAGCTTCCTTCGCGATCACTCAGTAGATTTACTTCTGGTCCAAGAGACCTTTTATCGTCCCGGCATTAGAGCCTTTCGCGTCCCTGGATACGTTCAGATTAGAGATGATAGGCAAGATGGTAGGCCATTCGGGGGCACGCTCATTTTCTACAAACGTAACTTACATTGCATAAGTCTCAATCCACCGCCCCTGACTAATATGGAAGTGTCGGTCTGTCGCATCTCGATGGAGGGGCACCCCCCGATATCGATTGCGTCAACCTACCTTTCACCTCAACGAGACTTACTTCTGACTGACCTCAACTCTTTAGCCTCCCTAGGTCCTTCGGTCATCGTGGCCGGGGACCTAAATAGTAAGCATATCAGCTGGGGATGCGTAGCATCCAATCCCAACGGCAATCGGCTTCATCACCTTTTGATCGATAGCCTCCCTTTCGATCTCCTCGCTCCCTTAGAGCCGACTCACTTCCCTCATAACGTAGACCACCGACCTGACATACTCGACATAGCTCTACTAAAGAACGTAGCGTTAACTCTGCGTTCTATAGAAGTGCTACACGAACTAGACTCGGATCATAGGCCAGTCCTCTTGAGACTAGGCCCTCACCCCAATAGTACTCCTCGAACCAGGACACTCGTGGACTGGGACAAGGTACAATCAGGTCTCCTACAGACGGACTCCCCCCTGCTTAGAGATATCCCAGACAATATAACTACAACCGAACAGACAGACCAAGCGATCGATTCTTTCACCAACTACCTCAACGCTGTTCGAAGCGAAGCCTCAAGGGAGGTGTCGGCGGAGGACATCCAAAACCGACCTCTACCTACGGAACTGAGAGAGTTGGTGACAAGGAAAAATCGCGCCATACGTACCTATTCAAATCACCCTTCTGCCGAAAATCGGCAAATCCTGAGGGACTTGTCTAACGAGTCCAAACAGAGAATTGCCGAATTTCGGGAGAACTCGTTCAGGGATCTGATGGGGGAGATAACGCCTAGTCACCTGGCTTACTGGAAACTAGCGAGATCTCTCAAATCCGATGCCTGTTGGACCATCCCTCCCTTGGATCGACCGGATCACTCAACCCCCGCGTTCGAGGACAGTGAGAAAGCCGAATGCCTTGCGAGTAGTTTAGAGTCCCAATGTTCGCCCAACCTCCTCAACACCGACGAAGCCCACATTAGTAGGGTCGATTCCGAGGTGGACAGGAGATCGCGTCTCCCCGTAACTTCACCCATTTTACCGGTGTCGGTTAAGGAAGTCAGGGACCTTGTCAGGCGTCTCCGTATTAGGAAGGCTCCGGGTGCGGATGGTCTATCCAATCGCATCCTGAAACTTCTCCCCGAAACCCTCCTCCTCCTTTTGGTCGGCATCTTCAATGCCGCACTGACCAATGCTCACTTTCCAGCCGCGTGGAAATGTGCAACGGTCATAGGGATAGCGAAGCCCGGCAAACCCCGGACCTCGCCTGCCTCTTATAGGCCGATCAGCTTACTTAGCTCCCTTGGAAAGCTATATGAGCGGATCCTTCTCACGAGAATTCTCAGATTTACGGCTGAGAATAACCTCCTCATCGATGAGCAGTTCGGTTTTAGATCCGGACACTCATGCGTCCAACAGGTGCACCGCGTCACGGAGCACGTGTTGGATGGTTTCTCTCGATTCCAGGGGCTCAAGACCGGTGCGATCTTTCTCGACGTAGCGAAAGCCTTCGACAAGGTCTGGCATAACGGGCTTGTATACAAGTTATACCAGCTCGGAATGCCGGACAGACTCGTACTCACAATACGAGATTTTCTCAGTGACCGAAGCTTTCGATACCGACTGGAGGGAACGTATTCGGACCCACACCCCATCCGGGCCGGAGTCCCGCAAGGCTCCGTGCTCTCTCCCACTCTCTACTCGTTATTCACAAACGACATTCCCAGGCACCCTAAGGTGCAACTGGGGTTGTTTGCGGATGACACCGCGCTCTTTACGACTCATTGTAAGTACGCTACTATCCGGCGATACCTCCAAGAGGCAATCTCCGACCTAGGTCGTTGGTTTAATCTTTGGCGTATCGAAGTCAACCCGGAGAAAAGCACTGCAATAGTCTTTCATCCGTCGGACTGCATTAGTACAGAAAGGCGGGTGGCTCCGATCCAGATGTTTGACCGACCCATCCCCTGGGTCAACGAGGCCAAATATCTTGGAGTGACCCTCGACAGGAGACTGACTTTCCGTAGCCACATCCGTAGGGTACGCAACCGCGCGTTGTTCGTGCTAGGAAGGCTAGGGCCGATGATCAACAAGTTTAGTAAAATGTCACTTAGGAATAAGCTGACACTCTACAAGACTTGTGTTCGTCCAATCATGACATATGCAAGTGTAGCATTCGCTCACGTGCCTATGTCATCGCTCAAGCCGCTTCAGGTCATTCAGAATCGTTTTCTCCGAAGGGCGACTGGTGCCCCGTGGTACCAATCGAACCTCAGCCTGCACCACGACATGGAGATTAGCACCATGTATGGTTTCTTTAAGCAGGCTGCCAGACGTTATTTTGATAACGCTCCCCACCATAGGAATCCGTTAGTTAGGAAGGCTGCTGACTACGTCCCCATCCCTCCCCCCTCTGTCGTTACTCGGCGCTCACTGATTAGGGGCCGCACGGTCCGGCGTCCTAGGCACACACTCACGGACCCGGACGACGAAATCACAGCGTCCATCGAAAGATGGAACGCTGCGCTTTCGGCGTCCAACACATCGCGTACACTTCAGCGTTCCCGCCGGCGGGGACGTCCACCGCGAGACAACACAGACACATACAGTCCGCTTTCGTCCCGGTACCGCCGCATACCGGGTAGAGTCAGTCCGACGCAAGTCGGGCCTAGCTGAGTTTCTTGCTGGACTCTTCTCAGCTAGGCTAGGTTTTAGCGAACCAGCGATAAAACTCCCAGTAGTTCGATACCACTCACACCCCAGATTCGGTTGATACCGTTCAACCAATCTCACTGGAGCGCAAACTCTTAGAGTATTCCAGTGTACAAACTTCCCCGCGTGGTCGTGCCGGAGGCTTCCCCTGGATTTTCCCCAGGCCACCCTCCAACCACGCAGTTCGACCGCTATATTGGGTCCGTCCTATTATAGCAACAGTCAGGGTCAAAAAAAAAAAAAAAAAAAAAAAAAAAAAAAAAAAAAAAAAGCACGTGCGCAGTGCAATAGCGGCAAGTAAACAAACATTACGTAACGAATTTTATGCGCGTGTTCATTTTTATGTTTACGTTTTTATAGAAAATGGCTTCGGACGTAGGAGAAAATCAATGTCAGACCCAGTTTGTGTGTGAAGAACAGTTTAGTGAAACTATTAGTGCGTGTTTTAACGGGAGACCAGCTAAAGAAAAACCCCTTTGGACTCGCGAAAGGATAGAAGAAGCTATCACGGCTATCGAACAATTTAAATTGGCCCCAGTGTTAAAAGCACCACGGACAAATAAACAGTATTATTATGGAAATAAGTACGATCTCATGGAGGTTGGTACTCAAAAATATTTGATTTTGAAGAGAAAGTCTGTTTCCGACCCCGTTGTGAAAGTGGCTGCTATGGAAGAATTTTATGACATACTTAAGCAAGCTCATCAGTTTACCGGGCATGGAGGAAGAGACAAGATGCTGCATTTTTTAAAATCGAAGCACTTTATACCTACTTCGATAGTATTGGAGTTTTTGAAATTGTGTACGGTTTGTCAAACCAAAAAGACATTTCCGAGAAAAGGAATTGTTGTGAACCCAATTATATCGGGCGACTTTAACCTTCGAGGTCAAGTCGATTTAATTGACTTACAGTCAACGCCCGATAGAAATTTTAAATGGCTGTTACACTACCAAGACCATGCGACAAAATTTAGCTTCTTACGGCCGTTGCTGTCAAAAAGAGCCGCTGAAGTGGCGCTGGAGCTGCTAAAAATATTCTTGGAAGTAGGGTGTCCACATATACTTCAGAGCGACAATGGCCGCGAGTTCACGGCTTCTGTTATACAGGAATTGACGAACCTGTGGCCATCTTGTAAAATAGTAAATGGTCGGCCTAGGCATCCGGCCAGTCAAGGGTCCGTGGAAAGATCTAACGCAGATGTCGAAACCATGTTACGCGCTTGGCTAACGGACAATTCGTCTCAACATTGGTCGTTGGGTTGTTATTTTGTGCAGTTCCAAAAAAACTCTTCTTTCCATCGCACTATAAAACGAACACCCTATAAGGCGTTATTCGGAGCCGAACCAAGAACAGGGCTGAAATCTACTCATATTCCGAAAGAGTTGCTCGAAAAGCTTATTAATGAAGAAGATCTTGATCTGCTTCTCAAACAGCAGGAAAACGTAGCTGGATCCGCAGATAATCAATGGGTTTCAACTGATTTCACGAATGACTGCACTGCTTCAACACCTGAAGACTCGGCAGCAACATATATGACTCACAATCAGGAATCAGTATCACAGGACGTGACAACTGCTGATTATCCTAACGACGATGAAGCTTCAACACCTAACGAGTTACAATCATGCATGGAAAACATGACTAACAATAACTACGATTTCGAGTACTACGATCATAATGATCTCCCAGCAGTTGAATTGAATACCCGCACCGCTTCAACTTCGAATAATCTGACAAGATCTGTAGTTCCAACCGACAACGGCGAGGAAACTGTAATAGTCATGGTTATGGACAGAGGAGCAGCCGATACTGAAACAATCATATCTTGCATAGTTTGTGACAGGGAGTGTACTGGAGCCCACACGTGCGATATTTGTAAAAATCCAGTGCATGCAATATGTGGAAGTACTGTCGGAGAAGAAGGATATGGATCAAAAGTTTTATGCCAACTATGTCAAAAAGAGAAAAATGTTAAAGCTGAAAGGGAAAATGCCGCAAAATATTTAAAAATTTCAGCTGAAAAAATGAAAGATACTTCGTTGACCAAATTTAAAGATTTGTTAGTCAAGTCAACTGTATTGGTTGACGTCCTTAAGGTAGATAGAGGTCCATTAGACGGAAATAATATCACGGGGATTGTTTTAAATATCAAAAATAATCTATACCAAATCGGCACATCGGTCGGCATTATAAAAGATTGGCTACCCAGAAACGCACTTCAACCAGCCACAACTTCATTTACCGCACCAGTTCCCTCCACGAAGTACAGTCTACGTGAAATTGCAGCTAAATTATCTGTATTTGGAGGTCAGGGGTTCAATAAGTGTTCATGTGAAAAATCTAAAGTACAATGTAGAACAAATAGATGTGCTTGTAAAAAAAATAATGTTATGTGTAATTCTAGATGCCATAAATCTACAACATGTTCAAACAAATAAGAGAACAATTCTAAATGAACATTGAATTTACAAATATCTTAGGCACTTGTAGCTTCGTTTTATTTTATTTTATTTTTTATTTTATTTTATTTCTTAGACTGGAGGTATGTTTAGGTGGTTCGCATTCCATACAAAACGTTATTTGACATTCGCAGGCTAACGGCGTCATAAGAAAAGTTATGTTATAAACTTTTATAAATTGGCTTTCCATTTGCGCGAAATAGTTTTCCCAAAGTATCACGTCCCACACTAATTTCTCAAATTATACTAGATCATACAAGTTTATTGTAGTAAAGTGGGAATTTCGCGCAAAAAGCAAGCCACTTTATGAAAGTTGGTTACATAAGTCTCTTAAAATATCACGCCGTTACCCTGCGGATGTCAAAGAACGTTTTGTATGGCAAGCGAACCACCTTAAAATGATTATATCCCGGTTTACAACCACCTATTCTTGTACTCGATTAAAAAGCTGATTAATACAAACAATGTCAATACCTACTTTCGTCATTTTATTTTACCATTTCACTAAATAAAGTCAGAGATTTGAACAAATCTCTAAGAGATATGATCAAATCGCGCAGGATGTAAATGTTGCAGGGAAATGGTCAAAACAGAGATTTGATCAAATCTCTAAGGGATATGATCAAATCTCTAAGGGATATGATCAAATCTCTAAGGGATATGACCAAATCTCTAGGGATATGATCAAATCACGCAGGATGTTAAAATGGCGAATCCATTTTATCATTTGCCTAATACAAATCAGTAATTTGATCAAATCTCTGAATCTGTTTAGTGAAAAGAGGAAATCAGACAATAAAGGCAACTCGTTTTTTCATTTCACTAGACTTGTTTAGTGATTTGATAAAATCCCTGAAACGCGTCAGTGAGTTGACGAAACTATCTGGTCAGAGATGTCAAAGGGGGCGCGATTAAGTTTTTTCCGCTCTTATATAAAAAAAAACAACGAAGACTGCACCTGCAACACCACCCTTCTAACCTATCCGCCATCCGAGTCTAAGTCTCAGAACCGTTTAGATGACTAATGATAGGACCCAATATCTGCGAGTTAGTTTTGTCATTTCACTGACGCGTTTCAGGGATTTTATCAAATCACTAAACAAATCTAGTGAAAAGAAAAAACGAGTTGCCTTTATTGTCCGATTTCGTCATTTCACTAAACAGATTCAGAGATTTGATCAAATTACTGATTTGTATTAGGCAAATGATAAAATGGATTGGCCATTTTAACATCCTGCGTGATTTGATCATATCCCTTAGGGATTTGTTCAAATCTCTGTTACAGCAGAGACTTTATCATTTCACTAAACGTGTCTAGTGAATTGATAAAACTAGTCGACTTTGCGACTTAGTTTCGTCAACTCACTGACGCGATTCAGGGATTTTATCAAATCACTAAACAAATCTAGTGAAATGAAAAAACGAGTTGCCTCTTTTGTCCGATTTCGTCATTTCACTAAACCGATTCAGGGATTTGATCAAATAACTGATATTTTCTAGGCAAATGGCAAAATGGATTGGCCATTTTAACATCCTGCGTGATTTGATCATATCCCTTAGAGATTTGATCAAATCTCCGTTTTGGTCATTTCCCTGCGACATATATACGTCCCACTGCTGGGCACAGGCCTCCTCTCATGTATGAGAGGGACGTTCTACGAAGTGTTGCAAATAAGAAATTAAAAATTTACAATTTCATTCAAAGTTATTGATTGCTAATAGGCTTTACACAAAAACCTATTTTCTATTTGAAATTCTTCACAAATGTGATTGTGTGTAACACCATTTCAGCATGATTTCAGTACATTATTCAGTTATTATTCGAAAGCTTCAAAATTCCATTTATTAAGGATACAGAATTTTACTTGTAGCTTGAGACAATAATTAAAAGCAAAGATTTAACGTACATACATACACACATACATTCACGCCTTTATTCCCACAAAGGGTAGGCAGAGCACATGAAACGTATGTTCCAGCGCATAAATGTGGGTATAAAAGATCGACAAAATGTGATATTTAACGTGTGGTGTGGTTGTGGTGTGTATACATTTCAACGTATGTTTAAAAATGACTCAATTCGAAGTAGTTGGTATTTAAAGTTATGACTTACAAGAAATTTATGAATAGTGTTATTAAAAGTAATGAATGAATTTTTATACCGCAATAATGATGAGTGATGGTTTCCGGAAATATTAACGGTTTTCATTCTGAGCTCGGAAATACTCCTCAATATTCTCTATATACAATGGGACTTTCGGGTTACCGTTTGTATGTTTGGATGTTGAATGTGTTTTATGTTACCTTTGGTACATATGTGTACCAGACCTACAATTTATAACCTAGAGAAAAACAAAAAATACTTTTGATCGAGGAGTTCACACGGCAAAAGTCGTATGCCTTGCAACTTTGTGTGTGTGAACTCCGCAATCAAAAGTACGAGTATATGTCCATGTGCTAATCGCCTTGAATGAAATATATTTAGATTCTTAAATATAAATATTCTTTGTTATGTCAAGCATCCGTGCAATGTAGATAATGTTAGTTATAATATTTATAATTTACACACATAGTTCTGTAGGTCTGTGTGACTACCAAGATTCCTATACTATACACATATGACATTAAATTGATTAAATCGGTTTGGACGGTTTGTAAATATAACCAAAGGCATTAATCATAACATGACCATCACCATCATCATATCAGTCGAAAGATGTCCACTGCTGGTGCTGGGTCTCCCCCAAAGAGTGACAAAGAGATCGGTCCTGCGCCACCCGCGTCATCAGTCATTATAATAAAGGATGTCCCAAAAGTCACGCGATATTAGAATTATAGCCCCAGTTTTTAAACCCACTTTATTTATATGCGTTTAAACATAAACAAAGGTGAGGTTAAATCAAAAATATGCAATCACAAACACAAACTAACCCCGTTCAAAAGTCAATCAAACTTTAGTTAATAGTTTAATACAGTCCAGGTTTATAAATATCAGTACTTTTTCTACGCTTAAAAAACGTCGGAGCTATCTTATGCTCGTAACAAAATTCTTTTTCACGTTTATTTTGTTTGATTACTTTGTCCATAATGTCCATGCGCATATTTTATAACTTGTACCATAAAAATAGACTTAAAATTCGGAATCGCCGAAGGTATTGCTTAACCTACGCAAATTAAAAATTAATAAAATAAATACCGCGGACCATCCTACACACATCGAATTAACCCCTTAGAGCTCAATGAGGCTTGTGTTAAGTACACTTTAAATAGATAAGAGTGCATAAACGGACAATGTATCTTTTTTCACAGGCAAAATGAAACTCCCGGAGCCAATGCAAGTGCTCGGCAGCATTTTTCCAATAGTCCGCTGGTCGAAGAGTTATGACGCGGGCACTGCCGTCGGCGACTTGATCGCCGGGATCACGGTAGCTCTGACGTTAATACCGCAGTCCATCGCGTATGCGTCGCTCGCTGGATTTGAACCACAGGTAAACTATGAATACTGCGCTAGGATTTCAAACTTCAGTTTATGAAGGCTGTGGTATTGGGACCGATACATTCAATAGTAAGTCGTATGAGTCATGTCACCGGGTTTTTTAAGCATTTAACGCCAGTGCCAATCACGGCACACATGCATGAGTGCGCTACGGGTGCCATTCGCTACATAGGGATATATTATACCAGACCAGACCCACCGTAAATTGACCAAAGCAATTGCTTATAGCGGCATTTTCTCAATAGTCCGCTGGTCAAAAAGTTATGACACAGGAACTGCCATTCGGCGACTTGATAGCCGGGATTACGGTGGCTCTGAGCTATTACCGCGAACTTTGAAGCTCGAAGTTCGGGTATCGCCATCTCTATCGCGCTTATATTACTCGAGTGACGGGGATGCATTATATACGAACTTTGAGTTTCGATTTTCGTGGTAGTCCATCGCGTATGCGTCGCTCGCTGGCCCAGAGCGCTACATGGATGCTTTATGGAGATCCGGAGCGAGTCTATCTAAACCAAGTGCGTCTAGGGGCACGACCCGCTTTAACTGACTAAGGTAAAAACATATTAATATACTTACTGGATCGCCATGGTGCATGTAAGCTGCTTGCCATTAGCTACACTTGTTTGTCACCGACGTGATATAAAAACTGGTTACTGACACTCCCAAACAAACTTTCACGTAGGTACCTACTATATTTCTGGGATAAAAAGTGTCCAAGGTTCGTCTCTGGAACTCAAAGTTTCACATGATTTTACTGTATTTTTACCCGACTGCCGAAGGAGAGGAGAGTTATGTTTTTTTTACCTACCGTATGTAGGTATTAAGCACATCTTTCAACGACTAGGTAATTTTAGGACCTACTCTTGGAGCTTAGAGAAACAGAAAATAAAGTTTAGTTACTGATTCCACACTTTTTATGTCATTTACGAATTTTCATTATACTTACTTGATATTATTTTTACGTTCCCTTCAATCAATGAAATTGAACAGTCTTCTCTCGCAGTCTCTGATGCTTTCTATTTATTTTGCTATGAGATATTTTAGAAGGGCTCTAGAGTATTCGATTTCCATTTCACTTACGGTTTTATTTATACTCAATTCTGCATCCCATAAGTCAAACCAATTTATGAATACTAAACATTACTATATGAGTAGGCAGCCGCTCGATTCGGCATGAATTATTTATCAAAAGCATTAAAATTAAAATAGCTAAAGGACGTCGTTTAAGTTCCATGTTAGTTGGGTGACAATCGCAATTCGCAAACAACCGGAAAATACCATTTTACTTTTACAAACACAGCAATTATCTTGTGCTTGAAGAGAATTAGTCACCATCATTCATCATCTACAATTTGAAGTGACGATAGTGCAAAAAAAATATGGTAACTTATCGTACTAAGACTATTCAAATATTGCCATATGATGCAGAGCTCGTGATGCCAAATACCTAAAATTAAAGCAAGTAAACTTGCTTTTGATCCACGTAATAGATTAGTAGTCTAGTACAGTCGTCGTACTTAATCTATACTACGCCTCTACACCCCCCACCACCCCCTTTCTTCCTGTGGGTGTAGTAAGAGTCGACTAAGGGAGCAGGGTTTTCACATGAATCGGTTGCAAAATGCGACCTGTAGAGAAGAACAGCCAAACAGCGGCATTTCCGGACATACGAAAGAACTTTGGCCCAAGCAGAAAAGGAGATCTTCGTTCGCTTCACTCGCTCGTTCATTTAGAGTTTCCCATGGAAACTGCTACTCTCATCATCCTCCGAGCTTTATTCCCGGTAATGCCCCTAAAGGAGCCCGGGGTCCGCTTTGACACCTAATCCCAAGATTTGGCAAAGGCACAAGCTTTTTATGAAAGCGACTGCCATCTAACCTTCCAACACAAAGGAAAACTAGACCTTATTGGGATAAGACCGGTTTCCTCACGATGTTTTCCTTCACTGAAAAGCGAACGGTAAATATTCCATACAGTTCCGAAAAACTCAATGGTACGAGCCGGGAATCGAACCCACGACCGCCGCTTGACAGCCGCATGCCTGAACCACGAGGCTACCGCAGGAACTTCCACTCTTTTAAAAAATACTTACATTTGATTTTGCACCATTCAGGCATGCATTGTCGTTTGGGGGAAGTATTCGCTAGAAAAAATATAGGTAAATAATGCTAGTGTGAGGTTGATTATAAATGCCCATTTAGCAATAATTCAAGGCCAACAACGCGCGTTTGAGTTGAGAGCCGCATGAAATTATAAACCCGTTATTGCTGTAAACTCTTCCCTATTTTAATTATTAGTCCACATTTTAAAGCATAATGTATTTTAAATAAACGATAACAGGAAAGGAGGGTTTTGTTGTCACAAAATAAACAGGAGCAAGCAATTTATCGAGCGTTTGTAGCAAGCCTTTCTGCAAAATCGGTAGGGGAGACCGGGTCTGGTTGTCTAACGGGTTGGTTGTCACAGCGGACATAATGAACGAATAAGTTTATCGACTGGTGTCGAACGATCGACGCGGCCATACTTCCCTCCCCACGTCTCGTCAGACACCGGTCGATGAACTTATTCATTCATTACATTTTCTGTTATGGCCCCTGTGACAACCAACCCGTGAGACAACCAGACCCGGTCTCCCCTAAATTTGCTTCGAGCTTTCCTCCAAGCCAATCAATGTTATAGTCCAGACAATGAACTGACAACTTATATGGAAAAAATGTTAATTATGGAATAAGATATTTTTCCGTGTAACGGATACATTATCAATTAAATAGGTACCGAGCGACAGAAACCGAAAATAATACAGGCGTCAAAAAAAAATAAAATCAATTTGGCTTCTGAAAAGTCAGCAAAATATTTATCAATTTTTTTGTCTTTGCTCTGGTTCATGTACGTTCGCTCTATAATATTCAAGATACATCATACAAAAAAGACAATGCATGCTTCATTCTAATCTGCATAATTACTTCCAGGTGGAAAGTTTGTCGGATTCTTGAATAAAGCATCTTATAATAACTTTTTAAAATGAAATCATCAAAAGAATCGACAGTAGACTGTGAAAAAAATAGGTTTTTTTTTTGATGAGTTTTTTTTAATCTTTGTATGGAGTGCTGGCCGACTGGGGCGACCTGCTCCATACAAATGTAAAATTTAAATCGCGTCAAAAATAAAACATTTTTTTTTTCACATTTTACTCTCGATCCTGAACAAACTGGTTTCAGGTTTTGCGTTAATTTATTAACACGTTGTGTATGTGAATGCTAAATTCTATCAGCACCTTAAACCCTAGATGCATACAGTATCATAAATGATACAACTGAAGTGAGACAGTTGTAATAAAATTTATTACAATTATAGTCTCAGATGTGACTTGGATTTAATTGTACAGTCATTCCATAAGCAAGTATTTGGCAAAGTGACTCACGGTATGTGACTTTGGATAGTCTTCAGATAAAAAACACAAGATTAAGATTATTAATATTTACAAGTATTTATGAATAGGTACCAAATACCAAAGTCAACACTTGATAAATAATAAGGTACCTATGTTTGTTTTTATGTGATCACATCCTTAATCTTATTTGCACAGTCATTCGCTGTCTGTGATAAAAATAATCTGACGATTAGCTCATGTAATTAAAATCTACAAACCCGCATTGCGTGCGGTTTAAACCAGTGATTGTAATATTGATTGTTCTCATTCGGGTATAATATCAAAATGAGCCACAACCCCACGGCCAACACAGTTATCAAGTGGCTCTGCTTGCCTGAAACAACCGTCTATCAACATTTTTCTTTGACCAATTTAAACCTCAAATATGATCGAACTATAGTAGTTTATGCAATCGTTATATAATGTATGCTTTTTCAGTCGGGTACCACGTTTAGGCCACGAAGCTGGCTGAGTGGCCTTATTAAGGTACGAGAGTTAAAAAGCTAATTATATAACTATTGTATACAATACTTTTTCAACGAGTTAACAGAAATTATATTTCGAAGCTTCATTCTTCAGATATAACACACATGTAGTCCTTTAATCTACCAGGCAACATTTCGCAAGTTTAAAGTACGCAGTAAAAACCATAGCTCAAACAGTTTTATCCCCACCTTTACCCCTACCCTACTTGGGGACCTCGGCTTGCCACCATTTCTCATTCTTTATTCTTGCGAGGCAACGAACGCACGAACTAATTCTATTAAAAAATAATTCAAAATATTTAATCATGCCTAAACGCAGTGCACAGGAAAAAATAGAGTATTATTCTGCTAATATACGGAAATTGCAACAAAGAACTATAAACGAGTTATGACAGTGCGGTGCTATCTGATTCATCAGGTTCCGAAGATAAATCAGGTAAGTGCAATTAGTTTCAATAAAGAGTTCTACATTGTGGTGCCTCTAATAAATGCATTTAATACCGCACGGGCCGTGAGCCCACGCCTTGTAATTCTAAACCTGGGGGGCGACCGAGAGTCGTCACGAAGGTATCTCATGCTTGGGGGTTGTCCGTGAGTCAACACGATAGCAATTTCTAACAATATTAATCGCTAAGAAATGCATTTCATACCGCGCGGGCCGTGACCCCACGCCTGGTAATTCTAAACCTGGGGGGCGACCGAGAGTCGTCACGAAGGTATCTCATGCTTGGGGGTTGACCGTGAGTCAACACGATAGCAATTTCTAACAATATTAATCGCAAGCCCATGCCTTGTAACTAAACCTGGGGGGCGACCGAGAGTCGTGACGAAAGTATCTCATGCTTGAAGGTTGACCGTGAGTCAACACGATAGCAATTTCTAACAATATTAATCGCTAATAAATGCATTTAATACCGCGCGGGCCGTGAGCCCACGTCTTGTAACTAAACCTGGGAGGCGACCGAGAGTCGTCACGAAGGTATCTCGTGCTTGGCGGTTGACCGTGAGTCAACACGATAGCAATTTCTACAACCATTAATCGAGATTAGTATATCCCGTGTTCGCGATGCGGGGCATTAGATACATATATGCATTAAAATTCCTGACGAGTGGTTTTACAATGCATTTCATATCTACCCTCAATAAGAAAAATCAAAATATTATATTTTAATTTATAAACCACGAACAAGTGTATGAGGCAGTGGAAACTTCACTCCCACGTTCAAATGAAGAAAATGCACCTCCCGTGGAGGCCTGTGATGACAAAACGACCCCTGTAATAGATGCCGAGTTACTAACCGCTCTAGGGGACGCCACTGATGATGTCCCAAAATATGGGGAGAAAATTCATCCCAATTTAGCGCAAAGGTGGCTACCTATATTACACAAAGGTATTGATAAAAAGAGTAAAGATAAACTCTTATAAGAGTACCTGTAAATTGCAAATTATTATGGGCGCCGTCCTTAAACGCCGTAATTTCGGCGGCAGTTACAGACATCCAAAGAGGCCGTGACAAGAAAATCGAATCATCTCAACAGCAATTGGGAGTCGGTATAGGTACTAACGATAAAAATCCTATCTAATTGAAGTCGGATTTTAGATAAAACTAGTCATTCCTGGACTAGACGAAGTATTCTTTAAGTCATACAATACGTTGAGAGAGATGATACTCTCTTTGGAAGCAAACTCTCAGAGAAAATTAAAGCTTTCAAATCTACTGAAAAGTAGGCCGACAGCGTCGACCATCATACGGCCGCGAGCAGCCTACAACAAGCCACTTGCGACGCCGCGGCAGTAACGCAGGTACATGCCGGTCGCCTTAAAGCTTTTTATAAGTGTTGGCTTAATGTAACGAATAATCGTACTTTATTTATTAGACTGTATACAGAATGGCTTTCCAATTCCTTTTTAGGACATGTTACGCAATCTGTCAAACCTGTAAATACTTTCACATGCCAAGAACATGATGAAACGAGCTTAGCTGTACAGAACTTAATTAACCTAGGCATTCAGTGAAAGCATCACTGGATGCCAACAGACTAATGATCAGTTTCTATCAAAGATTTTCTGACTCCTAAATCGAATGGTGGCTATAGATTCATACTGAATCTGAAAGGGCTCAATAAATTTGTAACTAAGTCCCATTTTAAAATGGAAGACTAGAACTGCTTCTAAATTAATCCCTAAAAACGGGTTTATGGCTACCATTGACAAGATTCGAGCATAACAATGTTACTTACGAGTTTTGTTCCCTATTAGTCTATGGACTTTCCGTGGCGCCTAGAACCTTCACCAAAATTATGAAAGAAGTCGTAACTTACCTAAAAACAAGGCCTAACTTCTATTATATACCGGGGTGGCATTTTGTGTATTGGAAGGGACCTTAACGAATGTAAACATAATGGGAGGGAGACTCTCCGGTTTCTCGAGTGCCTACGATTTGTGGTAAACAATACCAAAAGCTCGATACAATCCCAAAATTACCAACAATGCTGTAAATTCTTAGGTTTTGTTTACAATTCAATTATCATGTCTATATCCCTTCTTATGCAGGGTATGCGCACTTTTTAAGAGTTCTTACCACTGCATGCCCGACAGCTAGATACAGCTGGTTGTACACGAAGTTGTTAGAAAGATATAAATTCCGAGCTATTCAGGAATACGATGTCTATGATCAAAAGTAAAACTTCCTCGCGAAATTTTACCTGACTTATTTTGGTGGACTAATAATATTATTTGTAACGTCTTGTCATTTTGGAATCACGAAATTCGATGCAGAAATATCTATAGATCCGTCCCGATCAGGATGAGGTACAGTTTGTGACGGAGTGTGTGCAAACGGAGCATGGGAAGAGCAAGAATTAGCATTCCATATTAATTACTTAGAGCTTGCTCGCTCTTAGGATTAAAATGTTTTGCGCGAAATAAATCAAACTGTGCTCTGTTGTTCCGCATCGACAACACTACCGCGATAAGCTATATTAATCGAATGGGAGACATCCAGTTTCCCCACTTAAATAGCTTACCTAGATCTATTTGGCAGTGGTGTGAAGAACGAGACATATGGTTATTCGATTCGTTCATTAACACTAAGAATAATGTAGAAGCAGACAGAGAATCCAGAAGGCTAAATCCTGATATTTAATGAAATTTAAGTATTGCAGCCTTTGAAAGAATAAGTAAACACTTTGGTGTGCCCGAAATTGACCTCTTTGCTTCTCGTACCTCTGCCAAATGTGAAATATATATTTCGTGGAAGCCAGACTCGGACGCTCTTACCGTCGTCGCATTCACTATTAGCTGGTATTTATAATAAATATTTTTAAGCGTTTCCACCACTCGCACTCGTACTAAAGTGTTTACATAAGATTATAAATGACAACGCCACAGAAATAGTAGTATTTCCCTAATGGCCATCCCAACCGTGATTTCCGCTTTTGTTGAGATTAGTAAAAGTATCTAATCTCATGTTAGCGTCAATTTCAAACAACACTTTACAACAGTACAACGTGTGTTAAATACAAGTTGTGCTGGAAATTTAGCATAGATAATATAGATATTCAATTTCTATAAGGGCTTCATTTCTGCTGTTATTTTATTTCTAACGCACGAATTTAATAAAGGATCGTCGTATGGCTCATTAAATAATCATAGGTCAGCACCCTCGCTCCTACGGGGGAGAAGTATCAGCTCAGATGACCAAAGTAAAGGATTACCGAAAGGTATTTACAAATTAAAGCCCGTAACTCCTAAATATAGCCATACCTGGGATCCTCAAGTGGTATTAAATCATATAACAACATGGTACCCTAATAGAGAAATTTCATTGGAAAAACTAACAAACAATCTGGCGATTTTGTTAGCAATATGTCCTGCCCACAGGGTACAAACACTGTCACTTATTAAGTGGAATAATATTAAGTCATGCCCAAATTGTATTAAAGTAATTTTTGATGATATAGTTAAGACTTCAGGTGTAGGTCGTCTACAACCGATTTTGTGCCTTCCATATTTTGAAGATACCTAATAGAAATATTTGCCCGGTGACTGTTATAATGATGTTTTAGGACTGAAAAAGCTCACAACATATTTTGTTGACTTTCAAAAGTCCCCATAAAAAAGCATCTGCTCAATCCATTAGCCGGGGTGCATTACGCGAGTGCTTGGCGAAAGCGGTAAAGACATGGCGGCGTTCAGCGCTCACAGCACGCGCCACGTTGCCACGTCAGCTGCACACCGGTCAGGCATTTCTTTAGATGCTATCCGGAAGGCAGCAGGCTGGTCGAGAACATCGAAAACTTTGGCTCGTTTCTACCATCGTCAATTAATCGACGAAGGTCATTGTGCCAGATCAATCTGCCTTTTGTATAGGTAGAATTATGTGAAGTTACAATTGTACTCTTTGATTAATAATTGGGAGTATCTAAGATTGTTGTCAAAACATAATTATTGCATTTCATGATTATGATGTTTTACAATTACAAAGGGCAGCAAAACTTTCAACTCTTAACATCTACATGTGTGTTATATCTGAAGAATGAAGCTTCGAAATATAATAGAAGATCAAACGAGCTTCGCAAGCGAAGTTCGATCGATATTATATGAGTAAGCTTCATTCGAAGATATAACTTCCCGCCCGCCCCTATACCCCTAGGAAAGTTTTGTCTCTAAAAAGAATGAGAAATGGTGGCAAGCCGAGGTCCCCAAGTAGGGTAGGGGTAAAGGTGGGGATAAAACTGTTTGAGCTATGGTTTTTACTGCGTACTTTAAACTTGCGAAATGTTGCCTGGTAGATTAAAGGACTACATGTGTGTTATATCTTCGAATGAAGCTTACTCATATAATATCGATCGAACTTCGCTTGCGAAGCTCGTTTGATCTTCTATAATAATTTATTAAACAAACTTGGTATCTATTGAAAATCGCCCTGATTTGATGAAACCGCATTTTTTATTTTAGCGCGTTGATGTCTTCTGGAAATCGAGCCTCGTGATTGGTCAAAATTCATTTTAGTTCTGTACACATTTATCTTATATTCATAAGATGACTGCTAGCAGTCATTAATAAAAATCGGTTTTGTATTTGTGGCACGCTCTCTGTCTGTAAGTCGGACCAGTATTCAATCCTTGATACTTGATACAATAAAACGTGTCCCTATTTTGATGACGGTGTCTTTCTGATTTTGAAAGACAAAGACATGAAACTAGGGATAAGGTTCTATCAAATATCAGATGGAATTCAGGCCCTGACCGTGACCGGTCCCTCGTTTTACTGCTTCGTATTTGTCCTTCGTGTTGCTTGAACAGAGAAACCTGTTCCTGCTTTTTTAGTATGGTGGCAAGCATGCAGACATCGTAGCCTATAAACGCTTATGACCCCAAAAGTGTTACATTACAACCGCGTTGTCGACGGTTAATTGACTAGAGAATACGTTGTGTTGACAGATGGAGACAAATTCAGGTGCCATAACAACTCGGAGCATCCTTGGGAGCTTCTTCTTGCTTGATGATTATTTTGACTTATTTCACGCCCTAACTTGATAACCCTAGCGATTTGAAACAAAAGTTTGCGGGAAAGCAAACTTTTGTTTCAAATCGCTAGGGTTATATTATATTTAAACCACGATCATGTCAAACATAGGGTCTGTAAGACAGCGAGCATTCTGTACGGGACAAAGTTTTTTTCTATTATTTATATATATATAAGCCGCATTCACTTGTTAAAGTTGCACGTAGATACCAATCCGCGTACAGCCTCCCGTTATTACAAAATGAAGCAACCCGCATCTTGCGGTCACTTCATAGTTTGCAGTCGACATTATTAACTAACTCGAGATTAGTTAGTTCACCAGGACATGTAATACGTAACGTGTATGATAAATTATAACATTAGTTGATAATTTACGATCGTCTAGTGTCACATGATACGAGTACATAACTCAGAAATTATTGATGTCTGTGACATCATGTGTACATACATTAGAGGTGGTGAATCTCTTTGTTATAAATTCTGAGTCGCAGTTATTTAGTTACCAATCTTAGTCTAATATGCGAAAAGGTTTTGATGGAAAACTTTCGTGACTCTCAGCACTCCAGTGCTAAGCGCACCGGCATCGCTAGTGCTCACGAATAAGAACCACGTATTGGTTCGAAACAACTCCAGCCATACCTATTCGATTCATTTTAATTCAATTCAAAACATTTATTCGTGACTACAAATTAAATAATCTTTAACAAATACACCTACAAAAAAACACAAAAAAATCGACCATAAAGACATGAGATTTATTATATTTTAATAGGTTCTGAATTCTGATTTGTTTTTCATGAACTGTTCAAATCGTTAATTCATTAAGTGCGGTATTATGACGCATTATATTACTTACCAAACGTTATCTCCAGTGTTTTAAGCTCATTGTTAAGAGTATGTTAATTTATTTTTCTATTTCCTCTCCAAACATCATCTCGTTCTTGTTGTCTCTTCAAACGAGTATTAGTAGGTACTTTTGTATTTCAATAAAAAAAGAACAGTAATAATTAAAGTATCCTGATAAATAATTAGATAAAGTTGGTAGCTAATTAATTAGCTTTGAGTAATATGATGCGACATCCTTATTTAGCTAAAGAATACCTATCATTTGCGCACACTTAGATAATTTTTTGTGTTCCACATTTTAAATATGTGAGTATTGTCTATTTGAACAGGGTCATAACTACGTTTAAGAAGGACAAACAGAACAAAAAAAGATACAACAACAGATACATAAAGAAAGATAACTAGCGATGAAATTTACACTATCAGTCCATTTTATTATTTCTTGGCAAGAGAAAAACCCTACATATGTATCTTTTAATCTCCTTCATAAGGTCGTGCGTTCTCTGTCACTATACATACTCTAAATTATTCCATTAAATGGATTATGCTCTTTCATAAGCGGATTTACATTAACCCATTCAGGGCCCATGACGACACATAATATGCGTCAGACCGCCGTAGTCGCTTTCCGCTACATACGAGGAAAACCACGGGATCGGCTACGAGCGTAGCACGTAGCGATTCATGGCCATGAATGTGTTAATATTGGTCAAATTACACTCATCCGTTTCATTTTGTAACTTGATATACTTACATCATTTCGTGTTAAAATAATGTAATACAGTGTGTAAGTCTTATACGGGCGATAAATTAAATCGTACATAGTATTCATTAGTGTAATCATGAAGTAAAAGGTTTTTTAAGTTGCAGGTCATTACGACCCCATAATTATTATTTTTTAAATTTCTCAACAGCAATGTACTGTAAACATGGTTGCGGTACCGAAATGTCAAATGTTCATTCAACTGTCAACGAGCGTTTAACGTGAGTGTGTTTGCATTACATTGCGAGCTGAATTATTTTGTATGGACAAAATTATTGTAGCAACTTTAAGTAAATGTTATCTTATTATTATTTTTTTTTGCGGATACAATCTTACACAAATCGACCTAGCGCCCCAAACTAAGTAAAACTTGTACTATGGGTACTAGACGACGATAAACATACTTATATAGATAAATACATACTTAAATACATAGAAAACATCCATGACTCAGGAACAAATATTTACAGAACAAATAAATGCCCTTACCGGGATTCGAACCCAGAACCTCTAGCTTCGTAGGCAGGGTCACTACCAACTAGGCTAAAGCGGTCGTCAAATTAAATATTACCTTTACTTTGTCCTATACTAACCACCGTTAAGAGATTCGCCCGAATTAGACTTACACACTGTATATGCAAGCTACTAAGACAGCAAATAAACATTTACACTTTATGTCATCATAATTATCATCATAGCCGCAAAAACGACCTGTATTGTACACAGGCCTCCCCCAAAGAGTGAAACTTAGGTATATGATTTTATCCATATAGTTAATAACTATTGCAAATCGAATAAATTGATCGTGGTTGCTATCAATTTGTTAAATCCAGTTGCGACAACCACTAATGCGTATAATTTAAGTTATTAATCATCCTTAATGTGCTGAATAGCACCCATACAAGTAATAAAACTAATTAATTATCCACGAATATAAATAATTGAAATGGACAATGGTATGCAAATATAACGCTTCGACCGATTTCATATCTCATTAACATTGATCGTCTGACTGTCTTGGCGTACAAAATGTTACTCGATCAGTAGCTTTTTATTAAAATAACACGAAGTATAAACTGTCACAAAGAGAACCCGTTAATTGTTTTGTGCTTTTCTTTCCTCGCGTTTTCATGATACGAACAGGTATCTTTTAATTAATCGGTAGCATCTGTTTTTATGCATAGCAATGTTAAAATTAATATTAAATGAAAAGTGAAATTAACACAGGGGATGCCTCGATTCTTGTGAACCATGTTCCTGCATAAGACAAGAGACACACGTTTAAGTCTTCGGTGACAGTATACAGACAACAGCAAGTAACTGAGCGGGTCAAGTGCTCAAAATTATCTCCACACATATTTTGAGCGTGTTATTTTGCGTAGCTATTTCTGCTGCCGACTGTACAAGAAAGTTATTTGAGCAAATCGCAAAACGCCTGGTTGATGGGGGCGCTTTTGTTCACATGATTTTTTAAGTGCTATTATGGAAGTCCAGAAATGTTATCGATACAACTTTTACACCATGATAATCATTATTCATAATAGTTCTTATTAATAACGATCGTAACTCAGAACCATTCGAATTAATTATATCATTTACACTTGGCCGTTCTAATTACATTTTTTTTAGTAAAAACTGTCCATTGTAAGTTCCGATGATAGTTTTAGGAACTTACGAACATAAATGGTATGACGAAAACATTATAAAGGATGATGACTATGAACACAAATCGTTAGTATAATACAAAGATCCCTGGTTGATGTTACTGCTGACCGAAGAGTTGGCTGCTTTCCCGCGCGAAGTATCAGCATTGTAATTCAGCGAGGAAATGCAGACAACATCAGTGGTACAATCCATCAAGGGCCTTTTTTAGATTTAATTTACTTACTTACTTTCACCTCTCTAGTCTGAGATTTTCACAGCTATCACACGCAATTATCATCTTTTATATATATATATATATATATATATATATATATATATTATATATATATATATAACTTTAGAATGAGATTGTGAGAAATTTTGGCTGAGACTATGGACGACTTAAGTACGATGCTCGATGACCTCAGTAAAGCTTCCGAGCGAGTTGGTCTAAGAATGAACATGGATAAGACGAAGATCATGTCAAATGCCCATGTCGTACCAACTCCCATTACAATCGGACACTTTACGTTCGAAGTTGTAGACGATTATGTATACCTAGGACAGACTATCCAGTTAGGTACCTAGGTCCAACTTCGAGAAAGAGGTCAATCGTCGAATGCGACTCGGCTGGGCAGCGTTCGGGAAGCTACGGCACATCTTTTCGTCCAATAATCCGCAGTGTCTCAAGACAAGAGTCTTTGACCAGTGTGTGTTGCCAGTGATGACATATGGCACTGAAACGTGGGTGCTTACAATGGGCCTGATAAGAAAGCTCAAAGTCACTCAAAGGGCAATGGAGAGGGCCATGTTGGGAGTTTCTCTGCGTGATCGCATCAGAAATGAGGCTATCCGCAGCAGAACCAAGGTAACCGATATAGCCCTCTGAATCGCTAAATATAAGTGGCAATGGGCAGGGCACATAGCACGTAGAACCGATGGCCGGTGGGGCGGAAAGGTTCTCGAGTGGCGATCGCGTACCGGAAGGCGCGGCGTAGGTAGGCTTCCACAAGGTGGACTGATGACCTGGTAAAGGTTGCGGGAGTCCACTGGATGCGGGTGGCGCAGGACCGGTCACTTTGGCACTCTTTGGGGGAGGCCTATGTCCAGCAGTGGAAGTCTTTCGGCTGATATGATGAACTTTAGAATATAAAAACTTTTTGTCTGCATTATGTCATTGAATAACGTAGTTTTTGTGTTAGCTAAGGTAAAACAGGAAAATAAAAACACAAGTGTGGATTTTTTTCTATAGAAGATTTTTTAAATCGTGTTTTGGCTTCTGACCGACTGATCCAAAAATTACTAAATTGTTTCCTTTTTAAGACAGAAAAAAATAATCTCGTACTTATATTTCCAATTCATACCCTACTAAATACTACTACTAAAATAAGCCTATAAATGGTAATAGGAAAAATTTTTTTGGGAATCGCTCCAAAAACGACGGGATTAATTTGATACACGTGCCTGTTTTAATTTCCGGTTTGGTTTCTTTAAAAGTATTTTCCGGCGAGTTACTGTAGTAGAAATGAACATAAAGTAAATGCTGGGCAAATAAACGACTACTATGAAAACGAATGTGTAGTAACATAGGATTTATTCGACCAATGATATTGATTTCGAATCTGTTTGTTTCTTCCACGTGCTCCAAGCCCATTAGGGCAGAAATAAAATACATCTTGAGTTCAATTTAGAGGGTTTAATTGACCTTAAGTATAAAAGTTCTGATACTTGTTCAATTAACACTAGTTTTCAACACAAGATACCATTTTAGTATATTTATTTTCATTTATGTCACCTTTGCTTTAATGCTTGCCATGCTTTAATTATAACAGGTATTAGGCAAAACTCCACCACGCACGACTTTTCAATACGGTCTGGCGCCCGTTTTATACAAACATATGAAGACTGCAATTGATATGGAAACTACTTACACTATTGGCCTGAAATTGGTCTCTTAATATAACAATCTAGATAATACATATTATAATCAGGTACTTGTGCGTTGTAAAACCTTTAACATACTTACGTGTTTAAATTCTTGTTAATAATAAGCGATTTTTTTAACAGTACGGCTTGTACGCATCGTTCGCCGGCGGATTCGTCTACGGAGTCATGGGAACGTGCCCGCAGATAAACATTGGGCCGACGGCGCTTCTCTCGCTCCTGACGTTCACATACACTAATGGAACGAATCCAGACTTTGGTGTACTGCTGTGCCTGACTTCGGGTGTTGTACAACTGATTGCTGGGACGATGCAGCTTGGTATGACGCTAACGTTTATTGTATTAAGGATATTTTATGTAGCAAGGCATAACCGTCAAAAGGTTGCCGATGATACGGTCCCTCAATTCACGGGCTACAAATATGGACGCAAGTGCCGATACCGGATTGGCTTACATAGTCGCGAGTGACGTTGCCACTCGCGTACAGACGCTGTTTAAATCATCTGTCAAGATTGCTGAGGCCTAAGATGATGATATGTAAGATACAGGAAACGTACCGCTGTCACCCAGTTTTCTTTAGTATACTGTCTACTCGTCGTACGCAGTTGTACTATATTGCACGAATGTAGCGCGGTGCGTAGGCAGTACCGCATTTGTATTTCGTACTGACCCGCTTCCGTGCTTCCCGCGCCATTTATCAGTAATTCAGGAAGTACTCATTTAAATGTAGGCGCGCAGTAAATAAACTGCATTGCCTTCACTGATTCTTGACAATGACAGTCAATGACATGTTCCTAACTTCTTTATCTCGAAACTCGACCCATCAATTAATTACACACACGAAGACTGAGAAAATGTCCAAGAAGGAAAGCTTCTCTTTTTATCTACCAACTTTTAGTAAGTCTTTATTCGCTAGTGTTTCAGCTTCTTTCTAGAAGAATGATGTTGCTACATTCAAGTATAAAATCACATTAAATAATAATGTAGTTTGAAGCTCTTTTTTTTTCAAAGATTATTGAACGGGCGAACGAAGTTCTTATTTCAGCGAGCAAAAATAATTTCGTACGTCGGGCGTCTGCCCAGCTCCCTGTCTGTCCCATTTCTCAACCGATTTTCGTGAAATTTTTGTGAGCAGGTTCAATAATTATATAGGTACCTATATCATTCTTCTATTGTTTTTTTTATAACTTGTTAGCGATTTCTACAGCTCATAGAGCCACTGGTTAGTTTTTATTATTGGGATTAATATTCGACTGACGTTTGGTTGTTTCAAACCCTTCGGCTGTTTTGGAAACCAAAGGTTCGAAACCAGTTTCGAAAACAGAATTATTTGTCTTTTTTGGAAGCCTGGTTTCGAATGAAGAAAAATAATTCTGCTGTCTCAACTGATTTCGAACCGTCGGTTTCGAAAGCGGCCGAAGGCGTTTCAAACCGTTGGCATCGGGAATCGAAAGTTGCGTCCGTCCAAATCTGATTATGGTCAGTTTATCAGCTTTCCATGGGATGACAGCTGGGGCCATTAACGTTAACCGAACTCTGAAGTCTGGTTGAAGCAAACTGTAAATTTAGTAATGTCTTTTTATTAAACGGTATTGGGGCCCTCAATAATTCAGTCGTCATATAAAAAAACGCTATGTACATTATTTTACTGACAATCTTACACATTACGAAAAGCTTGTACTATGGCTACTAGACGACGATAAACAAACTTATATCAATAAATAAATAGGTACTTATATAAATAGAAAACATCCCTGACTTTGGACCAAAGCATATTCGTGCTCATCACACATAAAAAAGGCCTTACCGGGATTAGAACCTAGGACCTCCTGCTTCGTAGGCAAGACTACCAACTAGGCTAAAGCGGTCGTCTTTATGGCTATGCTTACTCGCTTACTATGCAAATAACTAGCCTTCAGCGCAACAAAAAATTTGATAGAGATATAATTCTGAACAAAATATGAGACAATCACAAATCCGACTAGTCCCATTACAAATATCCAGTTAGCTTGTGTAATGTGTATTATATTGTTTCAGGTTTCCTCGTAGAATTTGTATCACTACCAGTTGTGTCGGGCTTCACATCAGCAGCCGCAGTGACCATAGCGTCATCGCAAATCAAGGGCTTACTAGGCCTCAAGTTCAGCGCAGAAACGTTCATAGCTACATGGAAGGAACTCTTTCGACATATCGGAGATACGCGGTTGCCTGACACGCTGCTCAGTTTGGCATGTTGCATTGTACTGCTGGGTATGAAGGTAAGATGGCTCCCAATCCGTGTTAGTAAAGGTGTACTTTTCTCTCGGTATCTTGACCAATGAGGCTATCCGCAGCAGAACCAAGGTAACCGATATAGCCCTCCGGATCGCTTAACTTAAGTGGCAGTGGGCGGGGCACATAGCACGTAGAACCGATAACCGTTGGGGCGGAAAAGTTCTCGAGTGGCGACCATGTACCGGAAGGCGCGGTGTGGGTTGGCCCCCCCACAAGGTGGACTAATGACCTGATAAAGGTTGCTGGAGTCCGCTGGATGCGGGTGACGCAGGAACGGCCACTTTGGCACTCTTTGGGGGAGGCCTATGCCCAGCAGTGGACGTCTTTTGGCTGATATGATGATGAGGATGATGATTTTGACCAATGCAAGTTGTACTTTTCTGTAACCTGTTAAGATATTGAGGGCCTTCTGTAATGTTTTTTAGCAGTTTCACTGCCAGGAATCCGCCTAGGGGACGCCTACGACGTAGTCGCTTTCCGCTACATACGAGGAACACCACGTGATCGGCTACGAGCATAGCGCGTAGCTATTCTGGGCAGTGAATGCGTTAAAAATAATGATCAAAAACCGGGGCATCAATTTTGGTTACGGTGTCATTTACACTCTGCGTGAGTTTTCAGTAAATATTATAAAAACGTATACCTAAATTACAACGTTATTTAAAGTATATATATTCTCAGATTCTAATCAAATAAAATAAATCATTAAATCGAGAAACAACGGAGTTTGTAACGTCTGCTAACTCTAATAATGTATTAAATTCGGAACAGTTCGGGTAAAGTTAAGCCACCCATCGAGGCTCGCTAGCCTGCAACTCCAAGTGTAGTTGACCACCGTATTTTACTTGCTAACGTGACGGCGGCTGTATAAATCACTACATACCCATTCTACCGGTAGAACAATCCATTTTCATTAGAAATTCCTCGTGAAGCTCAGATAACTAAAAGTACGTGCTGCCATTTTACACGTTTCCGTTCAATATCTCCTCGCTGTCCACAACATCGGACGGTTCTAGTGGATATAAAACTTAACATAACGTTTCGTCTGATAATTGAAATATGTTTTGTTCCTTTCTCACAAACACAAATGTCAAACTGACATATACATGTGTGTGTGTAGACATAAACGACATTTTAGCAAAAATATCCCTGTCCAACGTTTATCATTACAGGAAATATGTATATGTTTATGTATGTAACCTGAGGAGCTTGGGCCATTTGATTTGTTTTGCCTGTTTAGACATGTCAATTGGTTATTCTCAGACTAACTAGAGGAACGTTAAAAATAATAAGTACCACTATCGAGCGAGATGGGAGATGGTCGTATGCAAACCTCAATAAAAGTGACAGATAATTGTTTTTATCATAGTTACACTTCTATTATTTGCGACAATCGAGGTAACATAGGGTTATGGCTAAATCCATTGTCCTAACTGTTATTACGTTAGTTGTTTATAGTAAGAATTTTAAAAGTTCTCAATTTAGTTGCATAGGGGCCTTTTCGTCTCTTATGACTTTTTTTATATGGGATTTCCTCCTCTAAGTTGTAACTCGTAGCCCCGTGATACCAAAAGGATTTTTATAAAACAAGCTTAATTTATTTATATCAATGTTATAGGGCACTCTCAAACTGACTCGCAAATGGTCAAGTGCTTTGATAACTTACTCTGACTCGCAAAGGTTTGCAGTATTCGGCGAACTTTGGTTCGTACAAGATATCGTTAACAATTTAGTCGATGGTTCAAAACACTGCAGTGCCGAGTGCGGTCGCTGTACTACAAGTTAGTAAACTGTGACTACAAGTTAGTAAACTGTGACTGTAACAGATGGATACAGCCAAGACGCTCTAAGTCAAAATTCATTCTTATTTTCTGTTTAGTAGAGTTGGGATTTGCTGCTTCATCTGTTTAGATATATTTGGTATTATATAACTTATGGCTGGTGGCGCGATCGCCATTCGATTTTAATAGATTTGAAATATCGAGTTAGCTGAATTCCTGATTTGCGTAGGCCTGGAGGCGGTGCGACACCAGTAACGACAGCTGCCCATAAGTCCTAATTGGCGAAGAATTCGCACAAGCGGAGCGGTACTAGCCTGTTATTCAAAAGGCGGTCTTCGTCCGTCACCCCTAGCGAAACAAGACCGCTGATTGCTCTGAGTTATTACAAATCAAGACATACATATATATATATAGTGGGTGACTGGTCAGGTGAGACTAAAATAAGTAACAGAGTATATAGCAGGGCCTCTGCGCAATCGGCTCAACATAATATCTCAGGTAGGGTAGGTAATGTACAAAGTTCACACACCAATTCTGCCCCGCTTCTTAAATCGCTAAAGATTGTTAAAACTGGCTGAATATGCAAATGTCAAACACAAAAGTAACTTTTAATAATTAAAAAGCTATTCATTCCCTAATGAAAAATATGTGGTTACCAAGCAGTGCATGATCCTCGTGATGATGCGTCACTCGCGTCCGCAGGAGCTACCTTTTTTTTTTTTTGACCGGCCCGGGGAAGACCATAGAGGGGGGTTATGTGGGGATCTCTCCTCCCGTAACCCCCTCCGCGCAAGGGGGAGGAAGGGGAGGAGCCTACCCACTAAAACTCCAGCGGCGTCGCCCTCACCTGCCGTTAAGGGGAGCGTCGTGGGATGCAGCATTACTTACCACGACGCCCCCCGGCAGCCCCGGCTGCTACGCCAGGGCTAGCGCGCTAAGGGAGGGGAAGGTCAGAGAAGCTTGACCTTCCCCCCAGGCGTGTAGGGCCATGTGCAATGTGGGTCCCCAACCCACTGGCCCTACTGGGGGAGGACGCGGCCTGCGGCTGCAAACCGCGCGCGTCCCCGACCCCTCCGTCTGCGCCGGAGCGGGAGCGCTCGCTTCGCGCTCCCGCTCCGCGGCCTCCTTCTGCAATATGACGACTTTGCAGAAGGTGGCCACTGCCTCCCAAGATCTCTCGCTGCGCAACATTGCCGCCACTACGCTGCGCAGCCAACTCCGAGGGCCAACTCCATCGACCCGAGGAGTGCCCCTATGGTGCGGACTCCATAGGGGGAGTCCTCGAGGTCGCCTTTCCATCTCTCCCTCAACCTCCTCTGCGTCTGCCTCCTGGCCTCCCTCACCTCCTCGGGAGCGGGATACTCCCCGGTGACTCTCCACTGCACCCGCTCCCTGTGCGCCTCAGCCAGCGCCTCCGCATCTAGCTCCCACGGAGGTGTGCCAGCCAAGGCGCACGCCGCCGCCCACGCCACCGTCACGTAGGCCCTGCAGATCCGTATGGCCACTACCCTCTGTGGCCTACGAAGCAGGGCCTTGTTTGCCGCGCTGAGCCGATCCGCCCAAATCGGGGCCCCGTACTGGGCCATGCTTCGGGCGACACCGGCATAGAGGCGGCGGCACGTGACAGATGGCCCCCCTACGTTGGGCAGCAGCCGCCCCAGCGCCGAAGCCGCGCCCACTATTCGGGGAGCAAGTTGGCGGAAATGCTCCCCGAAATTCCACCTCCGGTCCAGTATGAGGCCCAGATACTTAATGTGGGGCCTAACCTGAACCATCTCCCCGCTCACTCTTAGGGCTGCACCCGCAGGCGGCCGCCATCCCCTCCCCCCAAAGATTATGGCATCCGTTTTGGGGAGGGAGACCTGCAACCCCAGCAACCTTATGCGGGTCACCATTAACTCCGCGGCCACCTCCGCCCGCCGCAAAACCTCCCTCATTTCTGCCCCCCGAACAGCTACCATGGTATCATCCGCATAGCAGATTACTGCTGTCCGGGGGAGGAGAGCGCCCCTTATGGCCCAGTCATACCCCAGGTTCCATAGAAGGGGTCCAAGGAACGGACCCCTGGGGCACCCCACATGCCATGGGCCTCTCCCTCCTCTGCCCTTCTCGTTCTTCGTAGAGCACCACCCGCTGCGTGAGGTAGTGCTCCACGATGCGCCGCAGATAGAGAGGCACACCGTGATACCGGAGTGCCTCCCATAGGCACCGTGTGATAGCACCGTGTACGGCAGAGAGCCAAACGCGTTGGCGATGTCGAGCGACACCGCCACCACTCCCTGCCCCCTCCCTGCCGCCTCCTCGTGAAACCCCCTTAGGTTCCCTAGCGGTCCGACATGTTGGGGCCCGTATTATCAAGGTGCTTGACGATCCGGGAGGAAAGGAATATGGGAGCCAAGACAATTGGCCTCCACCCAGAGGGGGAGTCCGCTGGCCGGCTCTCTTTCCTGAGGAGGCAAAGTCGCCCCTCTTTCCAACATTTCGGAAACCGCCCCGACTCAAGACAATCGTCAAAGAGGTCTTTGAGGCGGTCTCCCAGTTCCTCTATTACCAGCGGCAAAACCCTCCCGTGCACCCCGTCGGGCCCTGGGGCCTTTTTACAGGCCCTTAGGCGGTGCACTGCCCAGGCCAACTCCCCCTCGGAGATTGGCACCACCTCTACGGGTCCCTCTTCCACTTGGGGCAGCGCCATTACAGGCGGGGCGAAGTCGGGGGCGGGCGGGAATAGGCCTTCCACCACCCGCGAGAGGAGCTCCGGTTCCAGGGAATCCATGGAGGGACCGTTCTTCATTTTCCCGCGTACCACCTTGTATGGCCGCCCCCATGGATCCCTGTCCAATGTGGCCAAGAACACATCATGAGCCGCGTCCTTGGCTTTTGCTATCGCAATGCACAGGGCCTCCTTTGCCTCTTTTAAGGCCCTGTGCAGGAGCTCCTCCTCCTCCGGGGTGTGCCTTCGTCGCCGGCAGTGGCCGTAATGGCGACGCGCTCTGTTGCAAGCATATCGGAGGGCAGCCACCTCCTCCGACCACCAATAAACTTGCTTTTTGGAGGTTGGTTTCCCTGCCCTCCTCATGCTCGCGTCGCAGACCGTCGCCAGCGAGCCGCGGAACTGAAGCGCCCTCTCCTCCACGCCTGTAGCCCGTTCTGGTGCCCGCCCCCACCTCGCCTCGATCAGGGCAGCCTCCTTGGCCGCCTCCCGGTCCAGGCTGCCCAAAGCCCACTTTGGGAAGGCTCCCCTCCTTCCGGCACCAGGCGGCTGAACCCGCCCCGTTTCGGAGACCCTCAACCCGAACCTGATATACATATGGTCGGAGAGGGTCTCTACGTCTCCCAGGACACGCCAGTCTGTTACGCGTGCGGCAACGGCAGGGGCCGCGAACGTTACGTCCACGATAAACCCCCCCTGCCGACGCACGCACGTATTTTCCGTGCCCTGGTTGAGCACCTCCAGCCCTAGCTCCGCCGCCCAGTCCTCCAGGACCTCTCCTCTCGGGTCCGTCCTTGGGCAACCCCATGCCGTGCTCTTGGCATTGAGGTCCCCTAGGAGCAACACTGGTGCCGGGGCAGCACCGCCCACTACCCTCCCGAGCTCCTCAAGAAATTGCTCGAAGGCGAAGAGCGGTCGGTTGGGGGAGAAGTACACGCCTATCAGCACGGTTTCCCCCCCACTTGACCGCTTATCCGCAGGAGCTACCTACCACAACCCTGCACGTGTCCCCTGGGTACGACGGCTAAAAAGTGACAAACTTTAAAAAGGCCAAATAATGTGTGCCATGCGATTATCATGTTAGCTGTTAAACATGCTTTACTCAGTATTTATTTCATTACATTGGGCGGCAAACATATGAAATTAGACAACGTTGCTCAGTGCAAATATGCAGGTGGATTTACACTGAGAGAACTTGCCTTGTAATTGCAGGATTTCACGGAACTGGATCGTCATTTAGTGTGTGCTTTGTTTGTAATGGTTGACTTTTAATGCTTAGTTTAATTCATTATGAATGAAAAAAGTCAAGCTAAACTTTTGTACAGGATTACATTAGTTATAATTCTGTCTTTTCAGTTTTGATACAGCAGGTAGTGGTTATTTTAACCTTTGTTATACTCGTATGGAAGAGACACCGACAGGTCATTCCATGAGAGAGTGAACTTTGTTCTCTGTGCCTACAAATCTCTCTGCCTTTCCTAAAGATAGTACAGTGTTCTTTGTTAGTGCCAGCCGTTAGGCTCGCCTTTTATATGTTTAATTGTATTTTTGGGAAATAAATACTATTTATACCTTTACGTTAATGCAATATGCACCTCGGCACCTAGGCTGGCAACCCTACCCTAGCCATGTAAACACGTATCATACGAACGTCTGCTTATTTAATAGAAAAATATTGGAAAACTCGTATTAAACTCAGTGAAAGTACAATGGAAACATAACCTAAGTAACATACCTTCAGTTATCGCATTCCGAAACCGAACTTAACGCCTATATCAAGCAAATAACACATAGGTAAGCTGTTGTTTTCGTCGTTGAACTTGAACTTCACTTGAATTTTTGAAAACTAACGGGAAAGTGGAAGTTTGTTTAGAAGTCAGTAAACAGTATCACATAGTATAAACAGGTGGTCTTTTAGAACCTATTGGTTGTTACAATGACATTTGACAGCTGTCCACCCCTGCCAACCAAGGAAAAATAAATATGTGTTGCTACTACAAAGAACTGGCTGACAGCGTGACAGCGTATCGATTACTACTGGACAACTAGCGCCATCTATCGACTGCTTTTTGACAACGGCAACGTGAACAACTAGTTTAATATTACTATTTGGTTTAAAACTTAATAATTTGTGTTACATAACAATAAACGAGCACAAAAATGACTCCATTACAATCAAATAAAACGACTGCATGTTATAAATGTAAGATGACTATAAAAACAAAGGACTTTATGAAATGCTCAAATTGTTGCAAATGTTTTGACCTAAATTGCGCTGGAAAAAATTTACCAAGTAAATTTCGATCGATGACAAATGAGGACAAAATATTTTGGAAATGTATATGTTGTCAGACAAAATCTTCGAAAGCAGAAACGAAGACATTGAATAAACCAAAAAGTAATACCACAAATAGCAAATCCCCGGACAACATCACTAGAAGGAAATGTAATGTTCCTAAAATATCGAGTTCTCAAGATAATATCTCTCAAGTTTTCACAGATAACGATATTATGAGTTCCACACTTAGAGATCTAAGCACATACGAAAGCCCACGAAGTCTCCCAAGCACATCTACTTTAGAGTCTTCACAAATAGTTGCCCTAAAGATGCAAATAGAAGATCTCACACTTGAACTATCGAGCGCCCATGAGGAAATTCAGAACTTAAATACTGAGAATACTTGCTTGCAGAAACAAGTTGACGACTACAAAAAAAAGATTAGTATATATAGCACACTACTGAAGGACAATACTCCTTCGAAATCGCTCCATTTGTCCAATAACACATTAAAGGACTCAGCGACAGACGCAAATATGGAATCTGAAAATAAAATAAAGGAACTAGACAAAGAGGTGAATAAACTAAATAATACAATCAAAACATTACAACGAAAAATTAGTAATTTAATGTCAACTAATAAAACAATCAAACGGAAATCTGATGCACTAATAAATAAAGAAATAACTCTTTCCCGCATTCAGCAGTCTACCAAAGCCTTGGAAAAAACTGTTCAACGCCTAGAACAAAAGATTGTTGAAACTTCATCTTCTGAAAAAAGCTACTCAGCATCAACAAAAAATCAAACGGTATGTGAACAGAGTACCATTCATAAAAGAAAGAACACAGCAGACACTGTAAATAGACCACACAAGCTGAAACTGCTGCTTCTTTCGGACTTCCACGGTGCAGAATTACTTCTACCACTTTCTAAGATGAGAAGGAATGACTATGACTTCTCTGCAGACATAATACAGCACGGAACAACTGAGCGAGTGTTGCAAAATGTGCAAGATAAAATAATTCATTTTAAAAAAAGTGACTGTCTAATCATAATGTGCGGAGGCAGCGATTACAACGCCACGCCACTAAAGACTGTATTAAGGTTTTTAGAAGATACTGTGAAAAAATCTATACATACTAATGTTATAATCTGTGACATACCCTATTCGATAAACTATTCCTCTGAACACTATAACAATTTTGTAAATAAGCTCAACTCTGCAATGCATAGTAAATTTACAAACTTGTCACATGTATGGCTTCAACTTAGTACTATTTATTTCGGAAAAACTGATTTCCAAAATAATGGCAATATACTTAACTACAGGGGAAAATACAAGTTAGCGCAATGTCTAAACAAAATATTAAAATGTGTAAACGAAGCATTCTATAATAATAATAGTAATAATTGTACTTTTTTATAAATAACCACCGTCAGATGTCAAATAATCCGTGTATTAATAGGAATGCAAAAAATGAACTCGTTACCTACAGTAATATATATGTTCTTCATCAAAATATAAATGGAATTATAAACAAAGCAAACATATTGTGTGTTCATTTACAAGAGTTCATGGAAACTGGAAAACAAATCGACGCTATCTGTATAACAGAGCATAATATGAAGTCGGGTGACGAGGTACATTTGACCATTCCAAAATATAGATTAGCATCTTGCTTCACTAGAGAAAATAGGAATGGGGGATCTTGCATATTAATACGAAATGGCCTAAAATTCAATATTTTAAACGAAGTCAACAAAACCTCAATCTCAAATGTTATGGAGTGCACATGCATTGAATTGACTGATCATGGTATTATTTTACTCTGTATCTATAGAATCCCTAATAACTGTTCAAGGGCAATCAATCTTTTTCTAAATAAACTAGAATATATATTAAATAAAATTTGTTATACCAGGAAAAAGATAATAGTATGTGGCGATTTCAACATTGATACCCTCAAAAGAAATACGCACTGTAAGGATTTTGAAAATCTCTTACTTAGCTATAACTTGAAATTAGGTATATCTCAACCGACCCGACTGTGTAGTGGAACATGTATTGATAATATTATCCACAATATCAGGGGAAGCAAGATAGAAGTATTGGAACTTGCTCTCTCGGACCACACAGCACAATTACTTAAATGTCCGGTAAAGAAAACTTGTTCTCTCACTCATTGGTATATAAAAAAAGTAGAAATGTGTGATGAAAATATTAAGAAATTTATAAATTGTATCGACAATCTAAATTTTTATGATGTTTTTGCTACAAATGACCCAAATGAAGCGTTTAATAGTTTTATCACATCATTTACATTATTCTACAGGCTGTGTTTTCCAATTAAGAAAGTAAAAATTACTAATACCTGTAAGCCTAAATGGATTACAAAAGGGATCAGACTCTGCTGTAGACGAAAAAGACAAATGTTGTGGAAATATAGACTGTCATCAGATCCTGATAGTAAGATGTTATTTAAATGTTATTCCAAGCGACTGGCAAAAATAATTAATTTGACCCAAAGGGCACAGAATGACCATTATATAAATACATCCAATAATAAGACAAAAGCAACTTGGAAAATTATTAATAATTCTAAAGCTAAGCAGCCTGTAGAAAACATTGAACAAATAACATTTAATGGTAATGTTATAACACACCCAAAACGCATTGCAGAAGCTTTTAATAATTATTACATTGACCAAGTATATCGATTTAATCAGTCTAGTGACAACCAAAATTACAATAGAATGAATACAATGACATCCAATAGCAATTCAATGTTTATGCAACCCACTACTCCGGATGACATACAATTAATAATACAGGGCCTTAAAAGTACGAATAGTGTCGGTTATGATGGGATCCATACAAAAATCATAAAAAGAGCATGTCAAGTTCTTTCTCCTGTACTCAGCTATATTATTAACCTATGTATAGAACATGGCACATTTCCTGCATATCTTAAGATTTCTTTTATAAGACCCCTTCACAAAAAAGATGACAAAAATAATATTGCTAATTATAGGCCCATTGCGTTGTTATCTATATTTTCTAAAATCATTGAAAAAGTTATATACAATCGTTTATATACATACTTTGAGTGTCAAAATTTGTTTTGTGTTGAACAAAAAGGATTTCGTAAGAAAAAAACCATCAACATGGCTATATTTGATTTGCTGCAAAGTGTAATAATAAATATGGATAAAAAAGTCCCTGTGTGTGCTTTATACATGGACATGTCTAAAGCATTTGACTTTGTTGATCATAATATTCTTGTAGACAAACTGTATACTTATGGAATACGTGGCAATGTTTATAGTTTAATAAAATCCTACTTAAGTAATCGACAACAAATGACACAAATAAAAAGATTGTCTTTAGAAACAAAAACAGAATTAATCTACACATCTAGTCGCAGAGACGTTCTCTACGGAGTGCCACAGGGAAGTGTATTAGGGCCTTTATTGTTTTTGATTTACATAAATGATTTACCAAGAGCTATCGAACATCCCATGGTTCTCTTCGCTGACGATAGTACAGTGGTATTCGCAGCAAAAAATTTAGAAACATATGAAGCAGACATAAATAAAACATTAGACATTATTATACAATGGTTGACAACGAATAATTTGAAAATTAATCTGGATAAGACGAATATAATGACATTTAGACAAAAATTGCAGCCAACTAGTTTAAATATAGCTTATAAAGGACATAGAATAAATGAAACTAATGTTAGTCGTTTTTTAGGGCTTAGCGTAGATAATAAGTTGACGTGGAAAAACCACATTGACATTATATGTAAAAAACTTAGTTCATTTTCATATGCCTTATACAATCTTAAAAAAGTGTCCAATCAGGCATCTTTACTAACGGCGTACCACGCATATGTTACATCCACATTGAGATATGGTATCCTTTTTTGGGGTAATTCCACAAATCGGGAAAATGCATTTAAAGCCCAAAAAAATGTCTGCGTTCAATCTGTGGAATCAAACAGCGTGACTCATGCAAACCACACTTTATTAGGTTAAAAATACTCACATTACCTTGTTTGTACATATATGAAATAGTAAATTTTGTGATCCAAAATCGAAACCAATTTGGTAAATACAAAAGTGCCCGCCTTCAGAATAAATTAAAAGCAATTTCAAGTAGTACAGCGTTATTGCAAAAAAGCATAATTGGAATGGCCCACAAGATTTTTAATAAACTACCACAGACTATTGTTGGAACTGGTGAAAATGATGTTGATATGAAACTATTAAAAGAATTTCTATTAAAAAAAGCTTATTACTCAATTAATCAATTTTTAGCTGACATATGTACTTAATTCCAATTACTCTATTCTTTATATTTTTAATAATGCTGACTACATCATATTTTATATTTCATTTTAACGGACTTTTAACTTAAATTTGTATTTATATATATATATTGTGATATGTTGACTACCTAATGTAAATTATTTGTGAAGCATGCTGCATGCAGAAGCATGTTACAAAAATATAACTATATTTGTATGCCGCAAGGCGCCACATAGTGATACTGGAAAAATGTAATACCTAATAACTACCTATGTTGGACAAATAAATCTTTGAATCTTTGAATTTTTGAAACCTCACTTGAATTAAATCATGAAGGTAACATGACACCTCTAGTTTTTCTTGGCGCCACGACAGAACGTGGCCTTCTTGGCGTCTGTCCGTCTGCGGCTCACACACAATTACCGGAATTCGAATAACCCGGGACCTCCGGCTTCGTAGGCGTCACTACCAACTAGGCTGCAGTGGTCGTCAAATGAAAGTTCGAGATGAAGATAGGATTTCCTCAACTACCTATCCTACTATTATTATAAATACAAAAGTGTGGATTACTCAAGTTTGTTACTCAATAACGCTTAAACGGGTCAACCGATATGGATTAAATATTGCACGAAGGTATAGTTTATAGTCTGGATTAAAAAGGATGCTTATTATCCAGGGCCCACGCTGACGAAGTTGTGGGCGGAAGCTAGTGTACGGGCTGCTAGTGCCACACACACCAAAGTATAAAATGTTCTTGCTTGATGATGTAATAATAACTCACTATTATAGTCAAAGTAAACTCTTTATTTATACCGTATAAAACTAACTATAAAAGCACGATATTATGAATGATAGTGCGAATGAGGACACGCGTGCTGTGTTGGTTGTAAACGTGTACTGACGCGTACTTTAATGGTTTACGCGATCGAAGGTAATTTCGCTGAGATGGCAATGTGCGGTGTGTGGACCGTACAGCTAGTATACAAGATATACCCGTCGTTTTTGGGCTATTAGAATCATATTAATAAATGGTTGATGGCTGTGCAAAAAAGCTTAATCAGCAATAAAAGTTTGTTTATTGGTACAAGGTGTCATTTGAAAAAAATCTTAATAATATCCACACTCAAAATATATGCATGTATTATATAGAATAAGAATAACAAGACAGTTGATTTGTCCTAACACGCGTTCGAAGAGTTATAAAATCACCCTGCAGAACTAATCCGTAAATAAACATCCGATCAATTTTGTCTGTCTGTGTGGCTCTCTATGACATTTATTAAGTCATGATTGGCAGGCATATTCAGCTCTCACCAATATTTGCTAGCCTGAATATCGGTTCAATTTGCACGATAGATGAAAACTTTATTGCAATTGGCTAACTGCATTCCGATTTCATTATATCCGTTAGATAGTTTATGTGAAATGGACTTTAATTTAGCGTTTATGTTTTGGTTAACGATGACATGTTGCTTAAATAGATTCACAAATGTAGAACATTCATTACTGTCTGTTCATGTCGTATGGAATTAGCACAAAGTTCATCAACCCAACCTTTTGTTGTTATCGGTAATTATGAACTATCCATCCATACTAATATTACTCATAAATGCGAAAGTGTCTGTCTGTCTGTTACCTTTTCACGCTTAAACCGCTAAACCGATTTGGGTGAAATTTGGTATAGAGATTATTTGAGTCCTTGGGAAGGACAATGATAGTTTTTATCCCGGAAATCATCCCCTAAAGGAGTGAAAAGGGGGGGGTGAACGTTTGTATGGAGCTGTGATATAACGGAGTTCCACGCGGACGGAGTCGCGGGCAGAAGAAGCTAGTAGAATATAATACGCGATTTGTCCTTTATCCGTGAAAAATCGTCGTATACGGGTTTACGTAAAGTATACATGTACACGGGAATAACCTTAAAAATCATTCGCAAATCGTACCGTTTTCATTGTGCCTTTCTTTTATTTACCTTCAATTTTTGAAGTGAAAACTTCTTAAGCGGCGCTCTGCACTTTTGTGATGGGGAAAAAAATGTTAAACTCGCGACAGGTCACGTGACCGTAAGATTCGACGGATTGAAAACTCGTAAGACGGACACGTGACCTGGTCGAAAAACTGTTACAATGTCATTGAGTTTTCACTTCTGCCGGCACTTCCGGAGTACAACCCGATCTTTTTTGCCTCAATCACGTTAACATTATTTTGTCTTTAGACAGATGTTACTTTATGTCATTTAATTTGCATTCGTAGGAACTATAGAAGGAATCGTTAGCGTTTTATACTGTACTAGCTTCTGCCCGAGGCTCCGTCCGCGTGGAACTCGTACTATGATACTCGTAGGTATGATACCTTTCGTCTAAATCGGTTCAGCGGTTTAACCGTGCACAGATAACAGACAGACAGACTGACAGACAGACACACTTTTGCATTTATAATATTAAGTATTGATTTGGAAAACTTTTCTTTCCAGGCTCTGAAAGATATTCGCATCAAGGAAAAAGAGGAAAAGAATCCGAAGGGCGTGTTTATCATGCAGAAGAGCTTGTGGTTCGCCGGTGTATCTCGGAACGCAGTTGTGGTCGTGTTGGCCGCCGTAATTGCGTTCTTTGTTTATTTGGACGTTGGAGACCCGTTGATATTGACAGGTAAACATATCAGAAACGCTCGGAGTTTAATGTTTTGGCGATTTTGCTGGTGATATTTTATAGCATGTTTTGTTAGCTTTTTTTATGCATAAATCTGCTTTTAGTACGATGTCTAGATATCGTGCTAAGTGCAGATTTATAGGGGGAAGATAGTATAATACATAGAGTCTGTTTTGTGTTGTTTGTTCAGCGAAATCCTTCAAATTTTGGTTTTGCTTTTCTGTTCTAATAACAGAATAAATGGCAAAAGATAACATTCGTTAAGCTACTTTAATTTGTTTAGTGTTATATTAAAGCAAGGCATTGGCGAAAAATATGCTCCTTATATTTTTTTGACATACTCTTAGTAGCAAAATGTGCACTGTGAGCTTACAAAAATCTTTATAAAATGATTGCCCTGTCGGTACTTTCAAAACAGAAGGGCGTAGATATCCGCAAAATATAATTTGATGTTGGCTTATCTTTGGCAACGACAGCAATAAAATGGAATGTTTTCCGCCAATGAACCCATATCTACTTGACTTGATGCAGCAACTTGAAATTATAGGTACGGAAAAGTGATGTAAGTCTATAAAAAAGTATAGTTGCTTGGTTTAGGGAGTTGAACATCGGTAGATAATACTGTGTATTGCGTTTATTTGAACGTACGAAATTAAACTTCGGCTAACGATACAGTAATAAAAAAATTGTTATTTTATTTATGCACTAGGCGTAACTTGTGTTACTACAAAACGGGCTAAGACTGCGCTTAAACATAACTATTTTGTGTAGGTACTTAAACACGGTCTGAGTATATATTAATAAATAAATAAAAATTTTGGTTTATTTAAATTAAAATTGGTTGACGTCCTTCTTTTGGGCTTTCGGCAGATGGGAAAAAGAACAACAAATTATAACTCAAAACTAAAAAAAAAGACCGGGTTGCACTCCGGAAGTGCCGGCAGTAAGTAAGTGAAAACTTGAATAATTTAAATTTGGCAAAAAAGAAATTCCTTCCTCCCCACTCCCTACCCCTGCGTGCCAATATATCTAATAACAACTTTATTAGTTACGTACGCTATAGTTCAACTTAACTCGGCAAAATTGATGAAGGAGAAGATGAAATAAAACACCAATCTGTTTTTGCCATTGCCAAATATTTTTCAAAGCTTTATCTCTTTAGGAATAACGTCCAAATTTGAACTATTGGAATTTACTTAACTCAGCAAAATTGATGAAGGAGACGATGAAATAAAATACCAATTTGTTTTTGCCATTGCCAAATATTTTTCAAAGCTTTATCTCTTTAGGAATAGCGTCCACATTCGAACTATTGTAATTTTCTCAATAGCAAAACGGTAAAGGACGCGTGGACAAAATTACAAATTTATTTGCACAATATGCAATTGCACAAAGCGTTTAACGGCTTTATATCTTTTTTTTTTAAATTTATTTATTTTACGAATAGTGTTCCGTTTTGAATGAATTCGAATCGGCTAACAGCAAAATATAAAAGTTTGATAAAACACAATGGAATTTGCATTTACTGAAAATGTGTTACGACCTTCGACTGTTAACAATAAAGTACAAATTAGAACTATGTGCTCCCCGTCAAACCCCCGTGTCCCCCCCCCCCGCCCCCAAGCCTCGTCCCGAATCTCTCCCAATTCTACGGTTACGTGACCTCCTGAGATCTCACAAAATCTGTCGCGATTTTAACAATTTTTGCCCATCCCAAAAAGTGCTCAGCGCCGCTATAGTTATTTGTTATGCAAGGCTGCAAAGTTGTTGTTTGGCGCAAGTGCTTAGTATTGAAAGCCGAGCTAGCGAAGGGTTGTAAAATTGAAGTTCAAAGTACAATCCTGAGCATAGCGAGGCTTTCAAGGCACGAGACGCCAAACAATTTTGCTGCCGAGCGAAACACACAATTTTTCACCTCACCACCGCGAGGAAAATTGTAGGTAAGTAAATGTAATGGAAGTAATTTGGACCTTATACTCATTTTCAATAAAGGTTTGTTTACATCTCATCAAGATCTAGCATTTTATAATTATCAAATGTAACATAAATATTTTTGCATCTTTAAATAACCTCACGCTTACCTACATTAAAAAAGTCAAAGTATTGTTGGGTACTCACGGTTTAAACTAAGACTCAAATACGCTTATTTCAATTTTTCCGCTAACTTAGCAGGCATCAAAATTCATATATGTATATATTCTGCACTAAAATCTATAAATAACCGCCATTATTTTGGTTTTACTGTCTGTGGCTTTAGAACAAAACAAAATTAAATGTATATGAGTTTTTTCTTAAATTAACTTTTCAAACGGTGCGTTCCAAATTTGGAAAAAGCGAAATTTTTAGAAAAATAAAACGACATTTTAAAATTATTTGTCGTATTTTATCCTTATATGTCAGTCTAAATGTTAATATTTCGTATGTACCTACTTAATTAAGAGAGAATAAGTATTATTAATTTTATTTGATCAAAATAATAACAATTTATTATTGGCATAAAACCATCAGTTTCTGAACGCACCTCTCATTCTGTATAGAAAAAAGTTGGGTCTCGCGATCGACCGTCACGTTCCAAATTCAAAAACTCTTTCCACGCTAGCGGATAAAATGGACTTTTGGGCGCAGATTTTGAGCGATAAAGCAAGCCTTTTCGAGCCGGTGAGGTGAAAAAGAAGTTTTCACTTCAAAAATTGCTTTAAATAAATTATGTTAAACTAAAGATTTACGTTTCATCATCTCATGGTCGGAAGACGGTTAAAAATCTTGACATAGCGCGTGTAATCCTTTACGTTTTAATGCCGCGGCAGAGGCAGCCTCATCTCGGTCCTGCCGTGATTTATACCCTCTTAAAAATTGATAGCGCCCTAAGAAATATTTTCCTAAAAATTCCGTATTATGGTCCCCCCAAAACAAACAAGATTGCCCGGCTGTTCCCAATGGAAACTTTATTAACTGACAAAAATGTTCGCCCAAGCACGACCACGTCAAGAGATTGGCAGCGATCTCATGAATATCGGGGAAGTTTTAAATTTCATTCCAGTATCTCTCGGTATGGAAAATGGTAGTTTGCTGCTTCTTCGATCTGAATGCAGAAGGTAACCGGTTTTATGGAAATTGTGTTCTCTTATTGTGTTTTGTTATTGGGGATTTTCCGATGCGAAAAATATCTGCTTTTGGCATATTCAATTAAGTTTCTACGTGAAACCAAAATCTTTAGAAATATCAGAATTCTAGGTTGTAGTATTTAAAAAGGCAACACTTTTGTTGACTATCCACTCTTCTGAACTGACCTCTTTAAAATGTTAAATCTACTTTGAATTTCCGTTTGCAGCATGATGTTAGCTATTAAAAAAGGTTTCTATAAAGAAACTCTTACAGACACATCTCAAATGCTGTTTGTAAATACGTAATTAGTAATTATAGTATGTACAACTGTGAATTATAATTCTCATCCAACTTTATTTCTCTCATGCTCACTTGTTCCTACTTGAATTTTCTACATTGTGTCTAATACGTTTTCCTTCACATTGCCTCATATCTGATAGTAATAAAGCTTATACGTCAATGTTGTCTTTCCCTATATTCTCGGGACTTAAGGGTTGACTATGGGAATAGATTTGGCGTGTCGTGCCTATGGCCTAGCAACCTATCACTGCAATATTACATTTTCTCCATCTTTGAACCTACAATTGCTAAAAGTGGCACAAAATAAATAATTTGATAAGTTATGCCTGTCGTGATTGTATGTATGTTGTGTCATGTTTTAGGTAAAATAACGCCTGGCCTGCCAACACCCCAGGTGCCTCCGTTCCACACGACAGTCGGGAACAAAACCATTTCTGCGGGCGGCATGCTGGCTCACCTCGGCTCCGGATTGCTCGTAGTCCCATTAGTTGGGATCATTTCCAATGTCGCCATCGCTAAGGCTTTTTGTAAGTTCTTATTGTATTCATTATTTAATATCCATTCTAATAATATAAATGCAAAAGGAACTCTGTCTGTTGGTTGCCTTTTCACGCATAAATCGCTAAATTTAAATGTGGTATGTAAGGAAATAGTTTGACTCCCATGAAAGGCCATGGAATAATTTTTATCCAAAAATCATCCCCTGAGGTGGAGCGGCGGGTGAAATTCAGTATGGAGATCAATATAAAAAAAACTTCCACGTGGACTAAATCGCGCGGAAAAGCTAGTAAATACTAAGTTTAAAAAAATAAAAGGGGAGAATCAACATGACCTAGTGCCTAGTCTCAATAAGTCTTTTGTTATATATTTCATAGATGCAGTTATTGGAATGAAATGAAAGAATAAGATTAAAATAATAGGACAAAAGATAATCAAACGATAGAAGGCAAAACAAACTTCTAATCTATACCCTTTAAGTGAATCGTTCCCATGACGACGCTTATCTTTAGGAAGGTCGCACAATGCGACTTTTTGCACAGATTCAGTAGCGATGGTGTCACTGGTCATATGCCCTCGCACTCGTAAACACGAATCTTCATCGCTGCATCCGATACCGTAACGATACAGACTCGATACAGCAAGGATACAAGCATGCAGAATTTATTCCGATGCACCATCGATGCTGTCCTGGGTTCCTCCCCCGGCCCCGCTGTTTCTATACCCGATGTCGACCGAAATAGCCGCGTGTTAGTAACGATACTGAATTAATACAGTCGCACGTTTTCATCGATGCAGAAACGAAGCTAAATTAAAACACGTTTGTATCGCTACGGCATCGCTTTTTTCGCGCGTTGCAAGTGCGACAAGGGGCCACAGGCCGCGATGTAGCCGCTCGTATCGCGAACGAATCGGTATGCAACCTCGCTTACTTATTGGCTTCTCTCATTCCCTTGTCTTTATTTTCCTTCTTAAGAACAACTAAAGTCTCGAGTAGCAAAGGCGGGCTTCAACATTCGCTTGAGTATACTACAGCAACATCTAAACAATTCGTGACAAGACATATACCTTAGAGCTAAGCCGCCTCCGTCTTAAGTCTGTCTAACTAGGAAGTTAATGAAATAAAAACACAGTGTCGGGAAATAACACCAGACAAGTCCAGAAATGGCCGAGTGTAACAGATTGTTATTGCATATCGCTTGGGATAACCAGAACAATGTGTATTTCTGTATGAGTAGGTACTAGTAATTATAAAAAGATTATGTCAGTGAAATGTAAGTTTATAGCTTTGTAAGTTTGTCACTGAAAGGTCGGCAACGCGCGTGTGATTCATGCATAGGCTGCGGTATCTGCTTGCTAGGCGGACGGTTCACTGTCGTAGTATAAAAAAATATCATGTAGGATATCCCAACGTCTGATTAAAAAAACCACCACTACATACATACCTAGAATGAAACTTTGGAGTTCGCGATAGATATAGGCTGTATTTTATACCTAGGTTCTTGGTATTCGTGTTACGCGGACGGTGCTGGCACTTAGTTACAAATAAAAATACAACGCAGGTAAAAAACACAGATTATGTCTGCCTGACACATGTAATAAAGCTTAACTTTGATGTAAACTCGTTCACGTAGCGCCGAGATTTTTAGTTTAATATCGTTAGTTTGTGCCAATATGTTCAAAATGTATTCCTATTTTTAACTTCGGAACAGATCAAGTACAGGTTAGCTTTGCCAGGTCCCGCAGGTACCGACCACTTACCTTTCGAACTTATAGATAACTTTAGACTAAGTTCACTCGACGGTCGTAAAAATATTACTGAGAGAATTATTCATCAGTACTATACTTGAGATTACTTGAGTTAACCCATTGCATCACAGCAGTTCATTCAAAAATCAACTCTCCTTCCAAGGTAAAAGATTCCCATTCCAATGACAGTTTTATAAAAAGTCGACCGCATTAAATAATCTAAAACACACACTTTGTTGGTGGCTCCCTTTTAGCGATGCGTCTGAGAAAGCGTGAGCAGACGATACAGGAAATTATTCTCGAGTGAAAAAGTAATGCTTCATCACCATTTTGCTTTTCGTTTGACTAGTGGATTGAGATTTTTTGTAGCAGCAGTTTATGTAGCAAGTTCGAGCAAAGTCTCAAGTAGCAAAATAACGTTTTCACACCTTTCATTCGGAAAAGTAAGTTTTGCTCCACGACGAGAGGGACCAAAACGCTTTTCTGTTCAAGCTACTTTTTTAATTTATACATTTGCATTGGAGCATTTGTACGCAATGTGCCAATTGAACACAGATGTTAATAAAATAATCGATTGTAATTTCGTCGTAGTCGATTCAAAACGAACATATTTCAAGTTTTAACTCTAACACAACGTTGTATAAAAATTTATAAATATTTCGTAATACTTAAAAATTTGTAATAAAAATTAAGATAATTTAGATATAACAATAGCTTTTTTTAAATTTCCTCATAGTCGGTGTGAAAAATAGTATGTGTCACTCGGTAGCAAAATTATTTTCGTCTCGGGCGTAAACACTTGTATCCCTCACTACGCTCAGGATTCAATACACCGCCCTCGCCGTAAATATACTATTTTGCTCCCTTGTGACACAAATAACTATTTACTAGTAATTTTCTTGTCATGAAAATGTCTATTGTTATAAAAATAAGAAGTTTGTACTTTCTATCATGTTCATGGAGATATATTTCCATTGAATTCATTCTACAAGGGTGTTGTTTTAAATTTTCACGATCTCGAATCTAGAACTGTTCTCGTGATCAAGGAATATGTAACACACACAAAACTTCCGTTTAGCAAATAACATAAAATGGTAGCCTTAATTAAAAAAAATACTCTAATAACAAAGTTGCAACTTTATCCGACTTCAATTCAGTACCTACTCCGCTCCATGTGTACCAATACAATTTGAAGAGTTCCCTCGATTTCTTCAGGGTCCTATTATCAGCTAATGACCCGATGATCATGGGACCACCTAGAAACGAAACCCTTTAAAGCAAAAATATATTTTATGAAATCTGTCCAGGTGTTTTCGAGTAATCGGGAAACATTCATAAAAAGATTTGCCATAGGTAATCGATAGTGTGAAGTTGGGTTCTGGTTTCCAGAAGCGACTGAATAAAAAAGGACACCAAGTTTACTTGATTTCAGCAAACGGCAAAACATTAGATGCGACTCAGGAGATCATTGCCCTGGGCGCTTGCAACGTGGTCGGTGCTTTCTTCCGTTCATTCCCCGTGAACGGATCCTTTACGCGCAGCGCTGTAAGCGACGCTTCTGGCGTTCGGAGCCCGGCCGCTGGATTTTATACAGGTGAGTATCAGTAACAATTTGTTTTCTGTGGCTTTAATAGAACAGGAAAAACAATGTAACAATGACGACACATGGACACAGATCAGCATACATAAATATTATAAACCGCGCCAATAGAATTGGATCTGAAATGGTGCCCACTTTCGCGCAATTTTTCCCACACCATAGTGCTACTGCAGTGTATATACCACGTATATTCACCCTCGTGTTTCATAGTAAAAGTCGCCATTTTAGATTCTATTCTTTGTCGGCACGAATTATACAAATCTGTATACATAATTACGTTTCACGATACGGTGTCATGTGTATAATTGGCCAGCGCTGATCTTTTGACAGGATTTAGAGATTGAGAAATGGCGATACGACCAGTTTGTTAAGACAAGAAGAGTATTTTTTTTATTTTGATTGGATAGTTAACGAGTCGTGTCGTGTCGAAAGCATTTTTTTTTTAATTCTTTATATAAGTATAAATAGTTTTAAATATGAAATAAGCGGTCAGTAGGTACCTATTGCGCTGCTATATTTTCTTATGACTCGCTGATCAGATTCTATCTTATATATTTTGGTCATTAGATTGCAGAAAACGACTTACTTTTAAATAATAAATAAGTATTTGGGGACAATCTTACACAAATCAATCTAGTCCCAAGCTAAGCAAAGTTTGTATTATGGGTACTAGACGACGATATAATACACACTTATATAGACAAACTAGCTGTTGCCCGCGACTTCGTCCGCGTAGAACTTGTATCTTAGAAAAATGATTGGTATTAAATTATTGTAGGTGGAACCTTAATTATCGCCGACCCAAACAAAGTTCTACCATCTTATGGGATTATTTTAGAGATAAAAACTATCCTATATCCTTCCAAGGGTGTCAAATTCAGCGTACGGAAAATTTCATCTAAATCCGTTCAGGGATTAAGCGTAAAAAGTAACAGTGAAATGAGTTCATTAGTTTAAATTGCTAAATTTAAATTGAAAACTCCGTTTTTAGAAATATAAATATCTTAAGAATCATCAACAGACATTTCTGTTAAAATTGCATATTTTTTTATAATGTATTAAAGAAAGCTACATTACTGGAAATGTTTGCCTAAATCCGTTCAGTAGTTCACGTTAGTCCGAGCTACCTGTATAGTTATGAAAACCTATCTAATGCTAAAAGACGTAGAACTTTCCATCTCCATCTGCTGTCCCCATTTAACGGTGTTGAGAGCATACATGATTTTGATTATCTAAAATAAACTTTATAAATTAACAAAATAATCCGCAGTTTAAATGAAACATTACCTTCTTTTCGGTTATGGGAACTGGAAGCTGTTCGGTTCTGTAAGGGTCGTGGTTCTAATTTATCCTTGCCTACTTCTCTGCTACCAGTCGGATTATTTATTTTGGCTTACCATATAATTAGTATAAAAGACCTATGAATTCCCTTACTTCAGAAAATACTTATTCCTCATACATACTTCTAACCCTTTTTAACCTCCTTACAGGATGAATTTCAAGAAATGTTATAATTAGTTACCTAGTCTTTTAGCGAAGTTCCAGATCCCTTAATTAAAAATTGTCTTGTTCCCTGTACAAACAACCAACTCCTTTTAGCTCATTTTGGGGATGAGTGTTTTTAACCCCCTTATGGAATCCATTTCAAGCAGTCTAAATTATGTTGCCCCCATAGGGGATGAATTTCAAAATAATCAGTTTTGTGGTCTTTTAAGATAAAGGCTATAAGACCGAAGTTACAAATCTCTTACTATAATATTTTCTTGGTCTCCATCCCCTGAATGCCGTTTTAAACCCTTTAGGGGAGGATTTTTTCCAACACCCTGAAAGATCTTTTTTATTCTGATAATAATTGTTTATACAACGTTTTAAGTCTCCAGCTCAATAAAGAGTTTTGCTAATCCAAACCTTACATCCCCTTTTAACCCCCTTAGGGATAGAATATTCTTAAACGCTGGAAGTACTTTTATATTTTATAAATAATCTTTCTACAACGTTTCAAGTATCTTACTAAAAAAAAGCGTTTCCCATACAACCCTTGCCTTTTAACCCCCTTCGGGGTGGAATAGTCTAAAACGCAAAAAGTCCTTTTTTTGTAATCTAATGAGTAATATTTCTACAAAGTTTTAAGTCTCTAGCTCAAAACTAAGTTTCCCCCATATTCACTCTAAACCCCAATGTCACTCCCTTAGGGGCGGAGTTTTCTAAGTCACTGAAACTACTTTTTCTATATTTGAATAAGTAATTTTTCTACAAAATTTTTACGCTACCTAAAAAACAAAGTTTCCCCCATACAAACATGTCACCCTTTTTAAAACCCCTTAGGGGTGGATTTTTCCAAAACGCTTAAATTCTTTTTTTGTATACAAATAAGTAATCTGTCTACAAAGTTTAAAGTTTCTAGCTCAAAAGGAAAAGTTTCCATCATACAAACTTTGCACCCCTATTTAACCCCATTTAGGGTGCAATGTACTAAAACGCTGGAAGTCCTTTTTTTGTATCTTAATAAGTAATCTTTCTAGAAAGTTTCAAGTCTCTAGTTCAAAAAATAATGTTTCCCCCAGACAAACTTCGCACCCCTATTTAACCCCCTTAGGGGTAGAATTTTCTAAAAAGTCGAAAGCAATTTTTTGTTTAATAATAAGTGATCTGTCTACAAAGTTTCAAGTTTCTCTTTCAAAAGGGAAAGTTTCCCTCATACAAACTTTGCACCCTTATTTCACCCCCTTAGGGGTGGAATTTTCTTAAACGCAGAAATAACTTTTACTGTATTTTAATGAGTAATCTTTCTAAAAAGTTTCAAGTTCATAGTTCAAAAATTAATTTTTCCTCCATACAAACATAACACCACTACTTAACCCCCTTAGGGGTGCAATTTTCTTAAACGCTGAAATTACTTTTTTTGTATCTTAATAAGTAATCTTTCTACAAAGTTTTAAGTCTCTAGTTCATAATATAAAGTTTCCCCCATACAAACTTTGCAACCCCATTTAACCCCCTTAGGGATGGAATTTCCAAAAATCCCTTCTTATCGGTTGCCTACGTCATAAAAGGAAGTCCTGGTGTAAATTTCAAATTTCTAGTCCCAGTAGTTTCGGCTGTGCGTTGATGAGTGAGTCAGTCAGGACAAAGGCATTTATATATATAGATAAGTAATCTTTCTACAAAGTTTCAAGTCTCTAGTACAAAAAATAATGTTTCTCCCATACAAACTTTGCACTCCTATTTAACCCCCTTAGGGATAGAATTTCCAAAAATCCCGTCTTATCCCTTGCCTAGGTCATAAAAGGAAGTCCTGGTGTAAATTTCAAGTTTCTAGCCCCAGTAGTTTTGAATACAAATTTTGCACCCTTATTTAACCCTCTTAGGGGTAGAATTTTATAAAACGCTGGAAGTTTTTATTTGTATCAGTAAGTAATCTTCCTACAAAGATTCAAGTCTCTAGTTCAATAATTATGTTTCCCCAATCCAAACTTTAGACCCCCATTGGACCCCCTTAGGGATAGAATTTTCAAAAATCCCGTTTTATCCCCCTGCCTCTGTCACAAAAAGAAGTTCTGGTGTAAATTTCAAGTTTCAAGTCCCAGTAGTTTTGAATACAAACTTTGCACCCCTTAAGAGTGGAGTTTTATAAAACGCTAAAAGTTTTTTTTGTATCCTAATAAGTAATCTTCCTACAAAGTTTAAAGACTCTAGTTCAAAGAATAATATTTCCCTATTATTTAACCCCCTTAGGAGGGGAATTTTATAAAATGCTGAAAGTACTTTTATTTTATCCTAATAAGTAATCTTTCTACAAAGTTTCAAGTCTCTAGTTCAATAAATGATGTTTCCCCCATACAAACTTTGGACCCCCATTACACCCCCTTAGGGGTTGAATTTTCTTAAACGCTGAAAGTTCTTTTTTTGTATCTTAATACGTAATATTCCTACAAAGTATCAAGTCTCTAGTACAAAAAATAATGTTTCTCCTATACAAACTTTGCACTCTTATTTAACCCCCTTAGGGATAGAATTTCCAAAAATCCCGTCTTATCCCATCCCTACGTTATAAAAGCAATTTCTGGTGTAAATTTCAAGTTTCTAGTCCTAGTAGTTTTGAATACAAATTTTGCACCCCTATTTAATCCCCTTAGGGGTGGAATTTTCTAAAACGCTGTAAGAACTTTTTTTGTATCTTTATAAGTAATATCCCTACAAAGTTTCATGTCTCTAGTACAAAAAATAATGTTTCACCCATACAAACTTTGCACCCCTATTTAACACCCTTAGGGATAGAATTTCCAAAAATCCCGTCTTATCCCTTGCCTACGTCATAAAAGGAAGTGCTGGTGTAAATTTCAAGTTTCTAGTCCCAGTAGTTTTGAGTACAAACTTTTCACCCCTATTTAACCCCCTTAAGAGTGGAGTTTTATAAAACGCTGAAAGTTTTTTTTTGTATCCTAATAAGTAATCTTCCTACAAAGTTTAAAGACTCTAGTTCAAAGAATAATGTTTCCCCCATACAAACATTGCACCCCTATTTAACCCCCCTAGGGATAGAATTTCTAAAAATCCCGTCTTATCCCTTGCCTACGTCATAAAGGAAGTTCTGGAAAAATTTCAAGTTTCTAGTCCCAGTAGTTTTGAATACAAACTTTGCACCCCTATTTAACCCCCTTAGGGGTGGAATTTTCTTAAACGCAGAAATTTTTTTTACTGTCTTTTATTGAGTAATCTTTCTACAAAGTTTCAAGTTCATAGTTCAAAAATTAATGTTTCCCCCATACAAACATTGCACCCCTATTTACACCCCCTTAGGGGTGGAATTTTCTGAAACGCTGAAATTACTTTTTTTGTATCTTAATAAGTAATCTTTCTACAAAGTTTTAAGTCTCTAGTTCATAATATAAAGTATCCCCCATACAAACTTTGCACCCCCATTTAACCCCCTTAGGGATGTAATTTCCAAAATTCCCGTCTTATCGGTTGCCTACGTCATAAAAGGAAGTCCTGGTGTAAATTTCAAGTTTCTAGTCCCAGTAGTTTCGGCTGTGCGTTGATGGTAGATCAGGTATCCTTCTTTTATATATATAGATAAATACTTAAATATATGGAAAAATCCATGACTCAGGAAAAAAATGTTCATGATCAATATGATCATCAGTATCATCACACAAATTAATGCCCTTACCGGGATTAGGCTACAGAATTGTCGAATTGGGAAAAACTCATAGTAAAAAAAAAACAAAATATTTTGGTCACATTTTTTCATTTAGTATCACGAATTCCATTTCATCGTGTATCTCGTATAGGAGACACAAAAAAAACTATTACATATAAATGAAGTGCTGAAATTTCAGAAAAAATATAATTATGTTTTAATCTTTGTTTTGGTTAGTTTTCATTTGCTCCACAATATAAAAGATAAATCATAAAACAAGACAATGAATCATCATCATCATCATCATCATATCAGCCGAAAGACGTCCACTGCTGGACATAGGCCTCCCCCAAAGAGTGCCAAAGTGACCGATCCCGCGCCACCCGCATCCAGACAATGAATGCTTCATTTAAATCTTCAGTAGGTATAATAACTTCCGGGTGGAAAATTTCTTAGGATTCTTTAAAACGCATCTAAAAAAATTAAATAAGCAAAAAACGCTATTATTGAATGTATTTCGATACCGTATTTTTTCCTGGAGTATACTATCGAATATCACCTGCAGTAATAAGACGTAGGTATCCTATACATATTTTGACACAGATACCTATTCGTCGCTCCATATATGCAATAGAAATTTCCTATTCTACACACATTCCTTATGAGAGGATTTATTGCCAAGGTTACATCGTGTATCATGATTCATGAAGGACGGTTGTTACCAGCCCTGTATCGTTATAAGATGGTTCTCGTCATTCTTCATGGCCGAGGACAATGACGTATTGTGACGTAAACTTTGGCAAACTGTCAAGGATTTCCCCTGTCTTCTTTATTATTCTTCTTACGAGTATAACCCTTATATTTGAAATGTGTTACACTTGAGTATGTGTGTATGTAACATTGTAATCAAATCTTGAATGTAATTTTTTACCCACTTCCATTAGTCGTATTGGATTGATAATAATATCACACTCTCTGATAACTATATTTTTATGTATTGTACTAGTTTTTAGGGTTCCGTAGCCAAATGGCAAAAATCGGAACCCTTATAGATTCGTCATGTCTGTCTGTCTGTCTGTCTGTCTGTCCGTCAGTATGTCACAGGCATTTTACTCGAAAACCATAAGGTGTATTTGAATAAAAAATTGAGGATAGGGTGTATTTTGTTAACCGCTACATAGTTTTGCAATGAAATTACTAAAAAAGATTTTTTTTAGGGGTGCACTCCATACATAAAACCGAAAGTCAAAAATTATTTTTTCATTGCAAGCCCACGTGTGGTACATCAATCGACAGGCCTTTCAAAATAAATATAAGGTTTCTAAGCAATTTTTTGGATTAAGTGAAAAGAGTCGGAGATAATCGCCCCGAAAGTCGCTAAAATTGTGTCCCCCCCCCCCCTCTAATTTTTGAACCGTGTACTTTAAAATTATGAAAAAAATCATGCTAATAGGGCTTATAAAATTCTTTCAGCGATATATATTTTGAACAAGATCGGTTCAAAGGTTTTCGAGATATTTATAAAAAACTGCCCTCCTAAAAGAAAAAGACGTAAGTGCCATAAGTTTTCAGTAACGATATGACCTTTTTCATGTCAGACCCACCATACCCCTAGCAATACCCCTGGGGGTAGGGTGGGACTGAACCATACCACCGTAGTGCTGTGCACTTTATTATGCTTTATAATATTTATCCCAAATGTCCTGTTACCGTTATCAGTATACGCAGTGTAGTTGAAAAAGTTAGACTACCGTTATCTGTAGTAACCATTGATTTAGTATATAGAACTAGATGCACAATGTCAAGCAAATATGCCAAGAAATGTGCCCCAGAGCCCCAGAATGACAGCTCTAGTACATTTCAGTAGTTGCTAATAGCGTTAATTTATATTAACCTGCATCAAGGTATTTCATAAAAAAAGAACTTAGTGTTTTAGACCTTAAGCACCATATTAGCAAACCAACATCAAAAGATTAAATCGCGTCGCGTTATAAATTTTATTTATTTCAACAGAAAGCACAAATAAATCTGGTTTCTTTATTTTGCAAGTGGGGAATAAACAGTTTCAAATATTTGTACAAATATTATATACAAAACAATTGATGAGATTTCCGTAAGTACATATAGTACAGCTGACAGAGTCCATAAAAAGAAGTCATTTTAGTTTCCTTGAAATAGATTCAGTTTGTTAAATAATTGTATTTTCGACCTGCCTTTACTTTTAATACTTTCTTTTTTGCGATGTAATGTAAGCGTACAGTCAAGTAGAGATCAGCTGTCGATTTTATTAAAACGATCCTATGGGTTTTGAACGTCACTCTCATGATCATCCGACATCTATAAAACGAGTATTACGAGATATAAGGTCAAAAATGAATGATGATGAAAATTGGCAACAATTTGCGCCTTTCCAAATGATGTGTTGGGATTGTATTATAGAATTTTATTATAGTTCATTAATGCTATTAATTACCTTTTGCCAGAAGGCAGAAGATAAAGCTAAGTATATTGGAAGTAATTGAAATTAAAATATGTAATGGAAAGAAATGGGCTTAGGTACGTTCATGAGAGGTGTGGCAGTTTTAGTAAACCTGTTCTTCCATTTTTTGTCGTATAACCTATAATATATCCGAATCATTAAAATGAGCCGAACAAACGACACGCGAGTCGTTTGGTTTAAAAAAAAACACCTCGGCTGTCGCGTGCTATGACTGCAGCCCATTTTGCACGTCGCTGAGGATTTTTTGGAAATCTTAAAATGAAAACCATAATTATGTAGGTAACGACATCATAAAAAAAGTATCTAAGTATACCGACTCCTTAGATTTATGTTCCGCGACTTTGTCATTTGAACTAACAAAAATAATTATTTAAAACATGTTCAAAACTATTAAATTACAATGAGTTTACACAAATTTCGTTATGTTATGAAAATAAATTATTTAAAGAAATAAATCCCATCATTTTTCAAGTTTTTTTGTTGGTATTTACGCAGTTATTGACTGAACATTTCGACATAACTGACAACCAACAAGTCTCACGGTTGAAACCAGACTAAACCACAAAATAGATAATAGTACATGTACAGAAAGGACACTCCTTTGATCTTTACGAAAGGCGCTTTTTTCTCAGCCAAAATATTAAGATTTATGGCTCTCTGACATCCCCAACGTTGGGGCACCGGCATGTACTTGTAGCGATGAACGTAAATCGCGGAGTGTCCCGCGCCTGACTAAACGCAAAAGAACCGGCCGATGCGATTGGCGGGTGTTAGGTGTACTACGACCGACCCTACAGCGCGCGAGCCGAGCGAGCGAAGCGAGCGTGCCGCGGCAGCGGCCGGCGAAGCGCCAGAACCGACTACGGATATTTTTTTCGAATAAAGTTAGGTCTGGAGCTTCGCCGGCCGCAGCCGCGGCACGCTCGATTCGCTCGCTCGGCTCGCGCGCTGTAGGGTCGCAGAGTCGCAGTACACCTAACACTCCTCCTCGCTTCACTCGTCGTCGTATCTACACCGGCCTGCCTTATAGTATAGGTTGGTTATGAACGTGGACGTATGGCAGTTACGATACAGGTATGAAGATAAGATAATACCCCGCGTGCCAAGGGAAAACTACTAAGGCCAGTGTAGTGTCACAGGAAAATGGCCAGAACGGCTTTCGTTTTTTTCAGTTTAATGAAATTAAAATTTTTGTACATATTTCTTTTTCTATTTTTCCATCAAATCCCAGCACTACTAACGGTGGTACGGTTCATTTCACCCACCCAGGGGTATGGCTAGGGGGTATGGTGGATCTGACATGACCTTTTTAATAGGGACGGAACCCTGGTTGTGCGTTGTCCGACACGCACTTGGCCGCTTTTTTTTTCATTAAATCATAATGCATCTCAGATTAAACTTCAAAACTCAATTACATGTAATTTACTAAAGCAGTCTCGCAAAGCTCGCAATGTTTCGAGAATTTATGTAAATTGAATCTATTGATTGATAAAGTCACTAACGTAGTATGTACTGCGTAGCGAAGATCTTTACATAATTAATATGATATAACATTCCACATTACAAATTTTATTTAGTGATGCTTAAGTTGATTTGCTGCGAATTTCTCGTAGGCACCATTTAAACAAATTGCAGCACAGTAATACTTTGAATTGGACTCGCATTGTAACAATTTGTAAGTGTTTAACTTGTTAAAGTGTTAACAATTGTTCAATTCTGCTGCGAATTTCGTTGATGCTCACTTACATTGGTATTTTTTAGCTTCTATTGTTAAATTGGACGAACGACGTTGTTACATTGGCGGGGTTTTGAAAGTATTTGATCTTTATAAGGTTTTTTTTCATCATTGTGCCCGATTCGTCATTCGAAATGTCTTGCATATGCATATATGCAACTACTACTTTAAGTGTAGCTACATTCGATCAATTATATTATATTTGATTTTTACTGGCAGCCCTTAACCAAGTTAAAAATAAAAGGAAGAGGTCATTTGACACGCGGAGTCACATTAAATTTCACTTAAGCTCGACATTTTTAAGCCAGACCTCGTACTGCTGTTTATTCATGTTAAAATTAAACGGTCCATGTTACAAAGAGGATTAGAAAGATTAGGTGTAGGTATGACAAATTGTGTGACTCTAAATTAGAATGCTGTTAAACTCTTTGTTATGATTTGGCGTTTACCCCTTAATATGGGACAAACTGAAATTTAGCTTGAAGTTATTTATGGGCGGCCGCCGGACCACTAGATCTCCGTTTCATGGCACCTTTTTATGTTCACGTTAAAAAATAAATTTTCGCAATACCATTAAAGTGAGATAGACCTTTTAGAAGACTTCGACTAGCTTATCTTAAGTAGCTTCTAAATCAAAGATAAAGCCGTTTTTATACAGGGTTTCTACAAGTTACCTATTGCTTTTTTAAGTCCATGAAGCATCGTTTTATTTATCGTATCGCTAAGTTGCGATAGTACCTACTCAGTACTCACATGTAAGAGTATTGTTTATTATTAAGTTTTTAAATGGTCATATTTTGCAACTATTAGGTACCATTTATGCCCCGTATCCCCGAGTGAAGTCGGGTTAGACTTCACTTAAATTTTCCCGTGGATGTCGCAAGTGTCTAGAAATATGCTTCGTACTCGTAGTGTGTTGTTGGCGATGGGCTGACAACCTATCACTGTAATATCACGTGGCATTGAACATATTTTATTTCAAGATCACTGCCGCACTTTGGGATTACTTTTGTGATTTTATTATACTGTATATTATATTTATTACTCACCAAAGCTAGTTCATAATATACAACAAAAGTAGACAACGGGCAGTTCTATCGCTAATGATCTCTTCCAGACAACCTTTACCTACTTTTTCGTAATTACGTGCTACCACATACCATGATTTTCACCAACAAAATTCTCAAAATATCACGACAATACTTGTAAAACAAAAGTTAAAGCGAAGTGACATTTTCACGTAGATGCGAAAATGCAGTAACGCGACGACGCGAACTCAGAACTTCATAAATCACAAATTCTGCATCATAGTTTTATGTCACAGCGCCCCATGTGGTTTTAAATTTTTTAAAATATTGCAACCGGAATGTCATGAAGTTTTTATAGGGATATGAGGTATTTAAGACTCAACTTAACAATCTATTATGTAATTATTAGAAAATAGTTATTGACAAAAGTTTAGTATTATACAAAACTACAATAAAAATAGGACATATATAATTCTGGGTAAGTAGGTACTTTAAGATCTCAGCCAAGGTATATGGCGATTGCATGTATGCATGACGCAATAATGAAAAAATAAATATGAATTTGAATATTATTTATTATATTAGTCATACACGAGGGTGCCTTTCGAACCCATTAAAGACTTTGATCATTAAGTTGGAAGGCTATGTTTTTGATATTATATCTGAGAACTAGTAAAACGAAATACGGATTACCTTTTACCAGAAAGGATCAAAGTAACAAAGAATAAGGCTACTTTTATATCAATTTTAAGCCGATCAAAGTACATTTTTTGATAAGTCACCCCGTAGTCAACGGTGTGTACATTCAGCAGCAGTAGTTACTTAGCGGTGCTAGTGCTCGAAATGATCTTCACACGGACTCTAATGTCAAGGGGAAAAGGAAATCTGTGTAGGTCATTTTAAGCGTGTTATTTTGGGTAAACTTAGTCAGCATCTTCTGACCTGTAACCAGTAGGTACCAATTAAGGCCGAGCCACACCGACTGCGTGTGCAGCACGTCTGCGTGTGCAGAACGTACACCGCTGCGTTGTAATGTATGAATCCTCATACGACATGACACACCGGACGGAGGGACGAGACATGACAGTAGGTGTGCCTCGGCCTTTATATTCAAATCTGAGGGGTGATGACGTAACGTTTCAAACGCACGTTAGGACCGCTCAACTGTAGCTATCCCATACAAAAAGTGACATTAAGATCTACCTGACGCGCGTACAACTGCAGGACTCCATACAAACGTATTTTGGTTCTTATTTCAAAGCGGCATACTGGAATAACATGAAATTTTGTTCCTCTAAATCTAAATCAGAAACTAGTTTCTATTGCTCGAGATTGAGGCAGAAGATTTTTTTCATAGTAAAATTCTACTATCTCTATTTTATCTTACTTGCTTAACTTGAGGGACAGAGATGCAGATATACGAACTTAGATATAGTCAGGTGGGGTAAGGGGAACATACTTTATTTTTTACATCTTTGTAATTTTATACATACTAGAACACAAACGATCCTTCAACGCACTTATGACATCCATGACATCCCAAACACCTTAAATCCATACTTTATCAATCCTGGGTATTTATAAAAATTATGCACATTTTCACATGTATTTTCATTTTATTTAAGGAGAACAACAAGCAACTTAGAGAAGTTAGAAGTTACATGTGCATCGCCATTTTAGTGAACCACGTAATTCGCGAAAGTTTCCAAGGGCTTAGCGAAGGCTTTGCTGCAAAAATAGTAGTGGACGGGTATACAATTTTATAAGTTTCTGGAGTGCGGGTTACAGTCAAGTAGGTATTACCTACTGCAGCCCGCTAGATTTCCGCGAAACGAGTCTTTGTGTTTCGTATGAAATATATTCGTACATTGTTTGGCTACCTTTGAAGTGGTCCTGCCAAAACTGGATTTTGCAATTCATGTATTTCAGACTGACCAAATTTCATTTTTTATCAAATCTTTATGGCACAAAAAAACTTGTTGTAAAAAGACGGACCGAACGTATTTATTACCTTTTCAACTGTGTAAGTTTAAAAGTCACTTAACATAGGTATGTTTGTATACATTCATATTTTTGTCAATAATTTGTAAAAGGTTTAAATAGCGGACTTAACGCCATCTGGCATTGTCTACCAATCTACCACTGCGCTAAAAAGAAACGTTAATCATTTGATATTTTTAGTACACGCTTTTTACTTCAATATTTAGGACATACCAGGCTATTTAATCATACTAGGTTAACTCAATAGGTTCCCTTTAGTTTTATTTTTCTATTACTAAAAAAGGAGACAGAAAACTTAATCTTTACATACTCTGCAAAACTGTTTAACAGTTTGTCTGCGGGAACGAGTCTCTGTAGAAAACTATATCTATCAGAATCTTTTGGTACTTAATGCATGCTGCATGCTGTTATGCATGGCAGGTTATGCAAAATGTTATGTTTTCTTTTCTTGTTTCAGGAATAATAGTGCTATTAACTCTAGCACTTCTAACGCGATACTTTTACTTCATCCCGCGGGCAGCCCTCGCTGCTGTAATCGTTTGCGCTGTTTTAAATATGGTTGATGTCGCCATCATCAAAAAACTGTGGAAATCGAACCGTGAGTATTGTAGAACGTTACAAGTTATTGACTTCAATTATGTTGCCAAAGTAATCAAAAATTGGATCGGATCGTCCATTATTTATTTTATGATCATCATTGACACACCCATGGACGAAAGAAAGGGGCTATTGCCCCTTTGACAGGCCACAAATACCACAATTGGTACCTATGCAGATTCCCTCGGAATGTTTTCTCTACATCAAGTATCAATATCAAATGACAAATTCAATGTGTTTCTGGTGCCTGTCAGGATTTGATAATTCAACCTTCTGCTATTGAAAGACGAACGCTTTAAAGCCTAATTCATGCAGGAAATGTGTGAATCCTCATAAAATATGTCACACTGCTTGCCGGATGAACGCGTGAATGCGTTACGCTAGCGGTGTGACACATCTTATTTGAATTTATACAGTAAAGTACGCCTCTACGTGTACGTTTATGTTTAGAAAGAGACAGATAGTCTATGTCGCCGCGGCACAGCTCGCGACCCGTCCTGTGTTCGCTATGCTGCAGTTAGTTACAGGCGTACGACGCCGTTACAGAATATGTTTTTAATTGTTTTCAAGATTAACAGCCCTATTGTGACCAGCCGGCCTTTAACCATTCAGTTACCACAGTTTGTCATGGTTATTTATGTACTTGCACGCCACTCAAACAAACTTTCTAAACGAGTTACACACTATATTACTTTCTCATTAAATTAACGAAGTCTTCATTATCCTAAAGTAATCACAAAGATACATTAAGTATTAATAAGCCAACCTTGATTCGCCACAGTTGACTTCACTTGCCGAGCTATGCATATTTAACCAATCGCATATCACTTAATTAACCGCATCTAATAACGCAAAAGCCGAACAATTTCTATGTTACGGAGTATAATACCGAGGACCGAGGAAATTTCATCACCACCCGATGCCAAGAACGGCGTCTCATTAAATTGTTCCCAGCGGTACCCGCTAAACCTTACCCGGGGAGAGCTCCAAGTTATTATCGCCATGCTTGACCGAGATTGATTGATATGTCGAGTGGATTTAAGATTCCATTAACAATAATACTACTATAGCAATCCTCAATATGGCCCGCCAATATCTAAGTGAAGTATTTATTAAAAATAAGGTAACTCCTACTAGCTTAACAAATGTAATTAATTATAGGTTAAGTTTCAGTTGAGGCTTGATCCACTTCCATTATTTTTTCTACGTTGTACTACTTCGAGTAATTATCCCATTACAAATACGTCTCCAAAATAATTAACATTTAGGCTTCATTAACTTCTAGCTTCCGCCCGTGAATTCCTATGCTTGGATCCGCAATAAAAACTATTTTATACTTTAATCCAGGTTGAGCCGTTTAAGCGTGATTTAAAGTATTAAATATCAAAAATACTAACATCCAAATGTACAAACATCTAAACTTTCGCGTGTATAATATTATAAAGTATATGAAAAGTAAATAAATAACTTATCTGATTGCTGAAATTACTTGCAGATCATCAACGTGCTCTGTTAAAGATCATGTACTTAAAAAAAAAAGATTCCCCACTAATTTACTGTACAGCATCAGCGGCCTCCTGTCGGTTAGGAAACTGTACATACTACAAAGTACCTTAAAAAAACATAAGTCATTACCATATAACTTTAGCTATAAAAATAAAAGGGTCATAATCAACGTAGCTAAGCAACTAAAAATCAGAACCACATTTGCGAGCTCACAGTACAACATAAAATCTACACGCCTATACAAGAAGATAAATAAAATTATTGATATCCACTCCCAACCTTACTATGAATGTAAAAATACTTATAAAGTGGCTAAAGCGTAAAGCCTATGAAGAAATTGAGAATCTACTGCGATAAATAAATGTAATAACTGCACGCAAGCACACACACACACACACACCCACTTACACACGCATATAAATCACACACACACACGCGTAAAGGCACTCCAAAGTAATTAAAAAAACCTTTTTTTTCTTCATATATACATATATTTATTTCTCTCTAACTTTTTATCTTAACGTTTTTGTTTCTATTTTACCGTTCACCACATTATGTACAATGTTTTATTCATTCTGCATTGTTTGTTTTAAATTTAATGTCTTTAAGGAAATAATAGTGAAAACCTTACATTTTCTAAAATTTAAATAAAGTTGACTTTTACCTCGCCCAGAGGATCAGCATTGCCATTAAACGTGGCAATGCTGCCAGCCTTCTGGGCACACTACCGCCTAGCAGCGACCTGGGGCAAAGTTTTTACCTTTAGTTTTAGTTTTATTCGCTTTTTCTTTTTTTTAGTTTATTAAATATTTATTGATTAAAAAACTTTGAATTAAATATAATCATTATAATGTGATATAATAAAGTTGATAATAGATATAAGTATAAATTAATTAATTATAGTTGGTTACATTAATCTTAAGCTACATATGGAAGAGCGGTGTCTCCCAACACAGGCAATATTTTGCTTACAGGGAGACTCCATCCCTTGTATCAAATACCTCAATTGTATTTAATGTAATTAATAATTTTGTATTTGTATTTGAGGAGAAGTTAGGGAGATTAGAGCAGGAGTTAGCAAGCTTAACGTGCGACAATTGCAATGAAGTGTATATGGGATAAATGAGTCGTAGTTTACACTAGAACGAAGAGGAACATGCTGCGTCGTACAGGCATAACCACCAACACAAATCTAATTTCGCAAAACATTAAAACATTCAGCCATACGTTGTAATACACCCATAATAAAATAAACGTGCTCGTTCTTTAGCAGAATAGTAAAATAATATAGTTCTAGTAACTACACATAGAACTCTGCAACGTAATGCCTGATTAATTCCCTTCATAAATACAAACGACCAGAAAACAATGTAGGTAGTAATATAATATGATTACAAATGTACTCTGTACGTAATCAATTGTATAGTCATAGATTATGTACACATATCTATTAACAAATATTATAAATATGTCAACTTACATAACATTATATTTGCCAACACAAAGGATATGAACAATGCAAGTGATATTTTTAAGTTTTTATCGGACTTTATGCTCACAGAATAAATAACAAGCAAATATTATTGTTATCCCTAACAATCCTGTTTGGGACGAGGCAATGGAAATCAGTAACATCAGGGTCTTGTCCTAACTAAACACACACGTCCAAGACAAACAACGGCCTGTCTAGCACAATCTGGCTGTTCAGGTATTCAGCCAAAGCATCGAGCTATTTGGTACTTTTCGCAGGTTTTGTAAGTCGTGTCGAACTTATACCTATATGCAGCGTGTGCGTGAATACCTTGTGCCTACAGATATTTCGAGGGTACTTAGATATGCCTAAAGGAACATTATCTTATTTAACATAAATATACTTAATTTTATGATTATTAAATTTTGTACAGCATTGTACGATAAATCTCGCATTAGTCGGCACAGCGTGCAGCGTTATGCATGTATAATTTTACTCACATTTGTTATATTTTCAAGCAATGTGTTTGTTACATTATACTGCTAGAACAAAACTTTTAAAATAATAACGTTTGTTATGCAGCCATGTTTTATAATAAATTAATATTTAAGTCGATATTTACGTAATTCACGCGCTTAATACGATTTATTGTAGGTAAATCAAAGTTTGTATATGAGATCAACACTCAATATTTGGCTTGTCGTCAAGGCTACTTAATAGACAATGCGAATTAAGTATGTACTTATTGTGTTTTTTTGAATGCCTGATTTCCTAGGAGTGTTTATGTGAACTAGATTAAAAGCCTGACTGCTATTTAGGGTTCCGGAGTCAACAAGGAATCCTTATAGTGTCGCCATGTCATGCCTGTCTGTTTGTCCGACTGCGGCTTAGCTCTGTCATACTTACTGCTAGAAAACTGTAATTCAGCATGGGTATATAAATCAATCACGCCAACAAACCAGAAAAATAAAATCTTGAAAAAAAATAGGGTCCTACTTAACCATTCCTACACCTAAAGTGGGGATGTATTTCTTTTCTCGTTAAACTTATAATGTGGGGTATCGTTTGATAGCTTGTTCAAAAATATTATGGGTACTGAACAACCAATTTTTAACTACTTAAATAATTCGTTTGTGAGGTATTAAGTTTCAAAGCCCTAATTTTTGTTCGATTCATGCGGTCCCCTGCCGGCCATGCATGCGGCATGGCTAACTACTGATGATGTGAAAAAAATCGTGGCAGTAGTACATATAATAAACTTAAAAGGAAAACGATCACCAGAGTAATAGTCAACCAACTTTAGATGTTCTTAGAAAGGCTAACTTTCGTACAAATTCGGCCGACGCAACCGCACCATTTAGTTGGCGTGCGCGTGTCGATGTAACTAAGACAGGCATGCAACTACGGAACCCTACACTGCGCGTGGCCCGTCTCGCACTTGACCGATTTTCTTAAATATATTATAGATATAGATTATGTCACTGCCACTCTGACTGAACTGAATCTAATTACACGTCATATAATATGTCAAAATCCACGAAGACAGAAATAGTTATAAATACATGAATTTACTGAAAATGAGAAGTTATGTAGGTAATGCTATTTCATGAACATAACAACTTTAAACATACTAAGACAAATAGTGGCAATAAGTAACACGTTCTTTAAGTACTAATAATTTTCTGTAAACTTTCCAAACTCAAAAGTTACTTAACTATCGTCATGGTCCTTTGGATAGATATTTCAATAAGCTTAGGCAAAAGTTTAAGAACGGGCTATTAATCTCGTGAAACTAACGGGCAGACATTCTATAACCGCACATGACATCTGTCTAGTGTAATTTGACGAACACGTGAGCGGACGGTGATTGCGGTCGGTATAGTGCATGGAGCTAGGAGATACTCTACTGTGGCCACACTACTGGGCCATGGTAGAATAAAACAAGGTACATATGAGTGTCACTGAAAATAGGATCTCCCCACTTCTGGACAAACACCAGCCACCCGAACAAGCTGATTTTACACCTACAGTTTCTCCACAACAGACTACCTCCATACATTAAACCAAATAATAGAAAAGTCCAACGAGTTCAACAAACCTCTTTACCTTGCTCTTGTAGACTATAGCAAAGCATTTCGACAACGTCAAACACTCCGCTATATTTTCCGCTATGCAAAATCAAAGTACATTGAACTTGTTGGATCAATCTACTAAAATAGCACTGCAAGTATTAAATTGCACGCACCCGGTCCCGTATTCAAAGATTTCAAAGTGAAAAAAGGCATTAAATAAGGCGACCCAATGTTCCCAAAATTGTTCACCAGTTGCCTCGAAGAAACGTTAAAAAATTTGGCGGTCTCATGGGAGACGATGGGCGTTGATGTGGGTGGTAGAAGGTTAACAAATTTGCGCTTTGCCGACGACATTGTCCTTTTCTCCCACACGGCACCCCACCCCAACAACAAATGCTACAAAATCTCAGCACAGCAAGCCTCGAGGTTGGACTCACAATGAACAGAGCGAAAACTTAGTTGATGACCAACGGAGCAAAACGTAAAGTAACGGTAGATGGGCAGGATATAAGTACAATTTAACCTGGGCCAGATAGCCTCCTTCAATAACAGGCAGTCCGTAGAAATAAATAGATGTATTGAGGACGCCTGGAAGAGCTTCTGGTTGCTATTGAAGGGTAATCTCCCTCTATGTCTGAAAAGCAAACTTGTTTACATGTGCATCCTGCCTGTCCTAACTTACGGTGCTCAAACCAGGTAATTGACTGAGGCTCAGAAGTCGAAACTCAAAGTTTGCCAGCGGGCGATGAAGCGCAGCATCCTAGGTGTTCGCAGAACTGATCGAATCAGAAACACAGAACTGCGCTCCAAAACACAAATGGTGGCACCCACACCGCCAAATTCAAGTGGGAATGAGCTGGACATGTCTGCCGTATGCATCCGGACGCAAGACGACCACCGGAGCAGAGGCACACCAAAACGGAGATGGCGGGACGATTTGGACGCGTTCTTTTTGGACTGGCGGGACCATGCCAGCAATAAGGCCGAGTGGAAGAAAAGAGGGGAGGCCTTTGCCCAGCAGTGGGACACCTAAACAGGCTAGGAAAAATAAATAAAATAAAAAAATAGTGGCAACAACAGTCAACAACAACAGTCCGCCACTTTTGAGATGCTGATGACGTAGCTAAGATACGCTGACGTCACGAGATGTCACTCTAATTACTTAGCTTGTTTTATTCGGGTTAGTATCATTTCGTCTAAAACGCAACTGGTACTAGCGGTAACCGGTCTAAAACGCTGCTAGTCTAAAACGCATCTCGTCTAAACTGCAACTGGTCTAAGTAGCTACCAGTCTACGTCGCTACTGGTCTAAGTAGCATCTAGCCTAGCAGACAATTCGCAACTGGTCTATAACGCATTTTGCCTAAAACACATCTGGTCTATTACGCATCTAATCTAAAACGCAACTGGTCTAATAAGACATCTAGCCTAAGACGCACTTCGTCTAAAGCTGATTTGGTCTAAAACGCTCCTAGTCTAAACTAGATGTCGATCGTCGGTAAGTAAGTTCAGCATTTTATTTCCTGTAATTTATTCTTAAAACTTGAAACAAATAATCTAATACGAATTGTGGCTTTAGGTGGTTCGCTGACCGACCACGACTACTTGAGAATAATCTTTTTCACTTCTCATGCTCAAAAAGTGCGTCATATTAGACTTAGCAAGCGGGGCTAAAGTAGTACATTTAGCCCCTAGGGAAAATATGTATGCATATTTATGATTTATAAAACATTTTAATTTGACCAATCACAACAGTTCAATATTACATCCACCAATCACAAATAATAAAAACCACTGTTTCACTGGTTAATTAGTTTATTTTCCTCTTTTTAGTCGAGAATACAGATTACTTCACCATGCTTGACATTTCTATCCTCACCAACTTTTTGAATACTTTCTTTTTAAAAACCGTCCGCAGACTTGCGTTCCGGCCATACTGCCACTCGTCGCGTTCACTCATAAACGTTATTGTTGATATATCGGCGTTCACAACCTGGTTTATTTTACAGATCGCTAACACAAACTCTTTAAAAAACATTAGTATTTGCTATCTACTTTCTTTGCTGGAGCAAAATTGTGACAAACTTCTTTTTACAAGAATCGAATAATTTTTCGACCTCATTCCGAAACTTATTCCTTCTGCAAGCGTTGGTGGTTGGAGGTGTATCTATGTTATCTCTTTGAGGGTTTAATTTAATTGAGGCACTGCATTTACCCCGATTTGCACAACGCCAAAGTGTTGCATTTGTAGACTTGTTAGTCTTATTTAAATTGTACCTATTACCGTTGTACAAAAGGGCAGGATGTCCTTTTTTTGTCTCTATAAATATTAGCTCCGGTCGTTTTGGTGGTGCACCAATACTTGGACCCGATGCAACGTCCATCATCATCATCATCATCATCAGCCTATATACGTCCCACTGCTGGGCACAGGCCTCCTCTCATGTATGAGAGGGAACGGGCAGTAGTCCCCACGCTGGCCCAGTGCGGATTGGGGACTTCATATTGATTGTGCAGCGTCCATAACAATCAGTAAACTTATTTTAGGGTGAAAATCCCAGGGCGATTTTTGCTCGGCGGAGTTGATAATTGCACAGAGGATTTCTTATATTTGAATTTTATATATTTTTTATATGAAAGCTAATATATTTCAGGCTTGATCATAAAAAAATATAAACTGCCGAAAATCTAATTATGGTGGCGTGTCCTGCACTTGTTTCTTGTACTAAAACGCCATAATCCAAAAAAAGTATCCATTTACTTAATTAAAGTGCCATTTATTCGGGTTCTATATTAGTCAAGGTATCCAACGATTTAATTTAGTTACATTCATATGTCAACTAAACCTCTCCTACAATAGGGTGACATAACAATCAGTAAACTTATTATAAAAATCGTATTTTGAAATATTTTACTCACCATCCACTACAATCAAAACCAATATTGTCCACGATTACTAACGAAGTTGACATTAATCAAACTCTATCCTAAGTGGCCAGTATGCAACCAGTATTTATAAGATACTAGCTTTTGCCCGCGACTTCGTCCGCGTAGAAGTTGAGAAAAATATTTCTATTAAATTATTTTAGGCTTAACCTTAATTATCCCTGTCCCAAACAAACTTCTACCATTTTGAGGGATGATTTTCGAGGTATAACTATCCTATATTCTTCCAAGAGTCTTAAATTTTCTTTACGCCTATGTTCATGTAATTCCGTTTTGGGTTTAGGCGTAAACGGCTTAAATTGCTAATGCTAAATTGAAATTTCAGTTTTTTTTAATATACACATGTTTGTAACTACTTAAACTGTTTGTTTTTCATAAAGTATTAAAGTAATTTTATATGTGTACTAAGCTACAATACCTACTGGTTTTTGCTTACACCCGTGGGGTTAGAATTTCACCACCCCCTTTCTTCCTGTGGGTGTCGTAAGAGTCGACTAAAGGACCAGGATTGAAGTGTGTTGTAGGCGATTTGCTAGCAACCTATCACTGCAATATCACATTTTGTCGATCTTTTATACCCACATTTATGCTAAAGTGGCGCTGGAACAAACGTTTCATATGCTCTGCCTACCCCTTTTGGTAGTTCCGTTTAGTAGTTTTAATTACGTTAGTCCGGGGTGCCTGTATAGTTTTGAAAGTAAAATTATCATATGCCAAAAGACGTAGAAGTTTCCATCTCCATCCCCAGTCCCCATTTAAAGGTGTGAGAGAATAAATTATATTTTTCCCCAAAATTAACTTCTTAAATTTATTAACAAAATGATCCGCAATTTGATCTAACATTATCTTCTTCTCGGTTTGTGAGCATCGTAGTTCTAACCTAACCTACTTTTCTGGTAGCTGTTCGGTTCTGTAAGGATCGCAGTTCTAACTTAACCTAACCTACTTTTCTGTGAGCGGTAGGATTATGTATTCTGAATTAATGGCTCACCAAATAGTATATATGTCTGACCGAAGAATTCCCTTTCTTCAAAAAGTACTTGTTGCCCAACCCCTTTTAACCTCCAACCTTCGAGGAAGAGTATTAAAAACGCAGTAATTTGTTTTCTAGTCCTTGACCGAAGTTACAGATCCCTTATTTTAAAATTGTCTTGTTCCCCGTATAAATTTCCAACTCCTTCCAACACCTTTAGGGGTGAATCTCGTTTAACACCCAGTATTTTTACCCCTGACGCAAAAACAGGGGTGTTATAACTGTTATAAGTTTAACGTGTCTGTCTGAGTATCTGTGCTGTGTATCTATCTGTGGTATCGTAGCTCCCTAACTTCTTAGCCATGTTTCATGAAAATCCGTTCAGCCGTTTTTGAGATATTGGAATTTAAATAAAAATGTCGGGGGTTTTTCAACTTTTGTAAGTATTCAAAGAAACAGTCTAAAATTGAAGTTACAAATCTCTTACTTTAAAAATGTCTTGCTCTCTATAGAAACTTCGAAGCCCCTTTTAACCCTCTTAGGGTAAGATACAACTTATACATATATACATCTCTTACTTTAATATTTTCTTGCTCTCCATACAAACTTTTCACCCCTTTTGAACGTGGATTTTTCCAAAATGCTTAAAGTGCTTTTTTGCATTCAAATAACTAATATGTCTACAACGTTTCAAATTTTAAACTGAAAGGAAAAGTTTCCTACTTAACCCCCCTAGGGGTAGAATTTTGTAAAACGCTGACAGTTCTTTTTTTGTATCCTAATAAGTAGGTTTTTTACAAAGTACCAAGTTTCCAGCTCAAGAAATAAAGTTCCCTTCATACAAATTCTGCACCCCTATTGAACCTCCTTAGGGGTGGAATTTTCTAAAACGCAGAAAGTACTTTTTTGTATTCAAATAAGTAATCTTTCTACAAAGTTTCTACAAGTCTCTAGTTCAAAAAATAATGTTTTCCCCATACAAACATTGCACCCCTGGTTAACCCGCTTAGGGGTGGGTTTTTTCAAAACCCTGAAATTACTTCTCTCGTATTGTTATAAGCAGTCCATACACAGAGTTTCAAGTCTCTCACTTAAAATAGGTAATAACAGGTTTGTACGGAACCCTCGGTGCGCGAGTCAGTCTCGCACTTTGACGGTTTTTTTGTATTCAAATAAGTAATCTGTCTATACAGTTTCAAGTCTCTAGCTCAAAAGGAAAAGTTCCCTTCATACAAACTTTGCACCCCTATTTAACCCCTCTAGGGGTGGAATTTTCTAAAACGCTGAAACTGCTTTTTTTGTATTCTAATAAGTAATCTGTCTACATAGTTTCAAGTTTCTAGTTCAAAAAATAATGTTTCCCCCATACAAACATTGCACCCCTAGTTTACCCGCTTAGGGGTGGGTTTTTTCAAAACCCTTAAATTACTTTTCTTGTATTGTAATAAGGAGTCTATACACAAAGTTTCAAGTCTCTCACTTAAAATAAGTAATAACAGGTTTGTACGGAACCCTCGGTGCGCGAGTCAGTCTCGCACTTTGACGGTTTTTTTGTATTCAAATAAGTAATCTGTCTATACAGTTTCAAGTCTCTAGCTCAAAAGGAAAAGTTCCCTTCATACAAACTTTGCACCCCTATTTAACCCCTCTAGGGGTGGAATTTTCTCAAACGCTGAAACTGCTTTTTTTGTATTCTAATAAGTAATCTTTCTACAAAGTTTCAAGTCTCTAGTTCAAAAAATAATGTTTCCCCCATACAAACATTGCACCCCTATTTAACCCACTTAGGGGTGGAATTTTCTAAAACGCTGAAAGCACTTTTTTTGTATCTTTATAAGTAATCTTTCTACAAAGTTTCAAGTCTTTCAATTAAAATTTTACTCCATCCTCATACAAACTTTCAACCCCCTTTTTACCCCCTTAAGGGTGGAATTTTCAAAAATCCGTTCTTAGTGGGTACTTTCGTTATATAACCTACCTGTTGTGAAAAAATCAGCTTTCTAGGTTCAACGGTTTGGGCTATGCGTTGATTTAAGTGAGTGAGTGAGTGAGTCAGTCAGGACTTTTACGTTTATATATTTAGATAAACGAAATAGTTTGATTAGTGTTCCTACTTCTCTATAGTGCACTACAAATATTGCCGAATTTACGTATCGCTAGGTTTAGCTACTACTTAGGTTAGTCGAGTTTTAGACTACTTCCTGCTTTCGAAAAAAGCAAATGTTTAGTCAAATGACTACTTAAACCAACTGCATTTTAGACGAGACACTATTGAAGCCAGTTGTGGCTTAGACCACTTACTACTTAGACCAGCTAAGGCTTAGACCACGTACACTTAGGCCAGCTGTGTTTTAGACCACTTACTGCTTAGACCAGTAGCGACATAGACTGGTAGCTACTTAGGCCAGTTGCAGTTTAGACGAGATGCGTTTTAGACTAGCAGCGTTTTAGACCGGTTACCGCTAGTACCAGTTGCGTTTTAGACGAAACGATACTAACCCTTTTATTCTACCATGCTGTGGCCGAAAACGCGAGCGGAAGGAGCGGTACTCGTAATTACCATATGTATGCATGTATATGTTTTAAACATGGCAATGAGTGGGAGGGGGACACAGTGAAGACAATGTGAGTTTCTGTCGCTCTTGTTTTACAGCTTATCTATCGAAAATTTGAAAACAGTCTAGTGACTTAAACATAGTTAAATTTTATTTGTATATAGTGATTACGTACTGTAGATTCTCCCCTTTTACTAGCTCCATGGTACAGTGTCGTTCAGTGTGTCGTAAAAATGTGCAATTGCATTCCTGGAAAATTAAACTCACGTAGTTATAAAATGGGATCGAAACACACGGTGGCTAGAATATTGATGACTCACACCCAAAATGGACATGAAAGGTGAAACAAAAGTTGTGGCAATCACAGGGCGACAGTTGATTGCATATTTTCGGTCGGATGCGAAACTCGGAAATTGCGTGTGCTATATTGGTAAATTGCGTTTACTTTATTATACGTATTCATGTTGGTTCTACAGGTGTGATTCCATTTAATGTACGGTCAGAAAAAAAAGAAATTCGCTAAGCTGTATATTATACACCGAGCTGGCAATCATGCGAAGTGTTTAATTTAGAATGAACACACAGCTTAGCACATATATCCGGACACACAAAAATGCAATAAAATGCAAAAATGTAAACATAATTGATTACTAACTCAAAAAACCGAAGTTGCTGAATGGTGAACTTAATTCCAAAAGCCATATTCTACCAAACAACCATAGAGCCAAATAGACACATTTAAAATTTTATTTTATTATTAATTACATTACTAATTTCAGTTTTTTTTAAAGGTCTAGATATAATACCACTGCTGGGCACATTTGTATGCTGCCTCGCATTGGGCATAGAAATTGGACTCATATGTGGCGTAGGCATCGACGTATTACTCCTCTTGTACTACAACTCTCGTCCTCCGCTCGACGTCAAATATAATGAAGTGAGTATAGCGTATTTTTAAGATATTCCTTCTTATTTACGCAACTTAACAATCCCCGGTTAACTAAAATGTGTTTTGAACCATTCCGACAAACTCCAATATTAAGGTGACGAATTTTACGGGGTTTTTATTTCCGCAGCACGTGCTTGATTATTGTACAGGGCAATACGCCACATAGTTCGCTTTAACAAGTAACGATTGAAAAATTTGAACATGCCCGCCAGATTTGAAATATAAAGTTTTACACCTATAGGTATCATTTGTTTTATTTGAGTTTTTAACCCATTCGAGGCCAGTGACTCGCACATGAGCCATGCTTCGAGCGAAATCCGCTACAAAACGGAAAAACGATGCTACGCGCTACGGCGTAGCACATGTAGCGATGCGTAGCTTCGACTGGGATAGTTAAAACTTGAAACTGTCAACGTTCAAATTGTACTCAACATTTCAGAGCGAAAGTCTACCGCCGCATTACTCTATACACCCCGTGGGTACCCTTCATTTTGCTGGCGCAGAGAGAGTGAGAGCCAAGTTGTCTGCGTTAAAAAAACTTAAAACAACAACACTAGAAGAGCTAACGATTATCCCGGGAGCTAATGATACAGTGTTGAACCACGGAGCTGGCAATGGCAGCTGCAATGGGGGTGTATCAAACATGGCTTGTACAGGAATTCCGAACCCGAGAACAAATGTACTTGTTATACACTGTGACTCGTTGTATAGATTAGACTACACATTTTTACAGGTTTGTGGCACATTTCTTATGATACCATGATTTGCATTTAACATTTAACCAGCGTCGACAACATGCTCTAATTTTTTAACTAGAATTTTATTACAATTACGTCTCTATCTCGTCACTTAGAAGATGATGCATATTTTTTCAGTGCAGAACGCTTTTTGCGTTTCCAATTGAATCCAAAAAACCTAACTTGAAAGTTATAAAAAATACATAATACAAACAAAATTAACATTTGTATACGTAGCCCCATATTCAAGTTACCTATCAAGTAAAACAAACGCACCGAGTTTATGTATAGTTGACGCCATAATTGAATATGCAGTCTACCGCAAGCCGCAACGTCAAATCGCATGCGATGTTGACGCGTGTACCGCAGCTTGGTTAAAATATTTGTACTATTAGTCTGGCATCCAATATACTAGTAAACTGTAGGTAGTTGATTCAATTGATTGACGGTTATTTATTGATAAGTGATGTTATTAAAGTGTATTTCGAACAGTGGCGATTGCAATGTATATTTTGGGTTTTGTTCAAATGACTATCGCAAGATTGCATTATACGACAATGTTCAATGAAACAAAACAGAACCTTATGACCAACTAAAAAAATATGGATTTTTGGGTTACTTACTTTCCTCTCATTTTCCGTCAATCCCTCAAATATATGGACTCGTGGCCGTATCCTAGGTTTTACCAGCAATTAACTCTCGCCAGCGTTGCCAATACCCTTCTAGAAGTACTAAAACAGACATCAAGAATACGATAATATTCAAAATATTTTTTATTTTAAAATGTGTTCACATATTCAATTTACTATAAATAAGATTTTGAATATTATTCTTTGTATCATGTTACCATCCAATCCTCCCATGAGTTTCATGTGCTTCCAAAGTGCGTTGGTTAACGTGTTGGAAAGAAAACTTGAAGTCAATTGTTTATTTTTACTTTACTTATATAATTTTAAATAAATTTAATTTATTACAAGGATTATTTAACTTGCCGTTCGTGTATTGTATGTAAGTAAGTTGTCCGTCATAATTTGCAATCCATATTTCAGGCACTTGCCGTTATCCGATTGCGGTGAAATTTTTAGTTAAGGTAGAAGTGTAGTTTGGATGACAATTCAATATTATTGTACCATCGAGCTGATCTGATAATGGAGACAGAAGGTGGCCATGTGAGTTCAGTACATAACCAACTTAACCCCGTTGTGAAGTGTATTTTTCTGTATCAACTTATCATATTGAGACGATTCTAACGAGCCCATCGTTAGAATCGTCTCAATATGATAAGTTGATACAGAAAAATACAGTCGGCAATAAAAGCTTGTATCAAAAATGTTATTTTTTGTTAGAAATGATTGTGCTTATGTTGCAGAGTCTAAAAATGTTGGTAGCGGAATGGACGCGCAATGGCCGCGTTGTGTGGTGCGACGCCCGACCGCTGGTGAAAGAGCAGCTTAACGCTGTTATATCTAACCCCGAGTTCTGTGATACCCACCAGTTACCAATGTACCTTTCAGGTAATTTCAATGAAATTTCAACTTTATTTACTATAGCGTAGACACTGACCTTTTGAGTACAGCACCTTGTAGTTAGTTTCTGGGCGGCTAATTAATCTAATATAAACCATTAAGGTGTCTGCTGTTATTTAAGGGAATTTGAAAAAAAAATTGGCCTAAAGTTATTCATAAAACATAAAAAGCGTGTTAATAAACATTGAACCTATAATAGTATTTTTCACAATCGTGTTATAATAGAGAGCTTTTTAGTCGAGTACCGTGTTTAGGCCACGAAGCTTGCTGAGTGGCCTAAGTAAGGTACGAGATTAAAAAGCTTGATTATGATTGTGAACAATACTTTTTCTACGAGTCAACTGAACAAATTAAACAAACTTGGTATCTATTGAAAACGAAGTGCAACCAACGGCTTTTTCATTTTTGTGCGTTGATGTCTATTTACCTTTTGACTTTCTCATGACGGCGTCCTATTGGTCAAATACATTATAGTTCAGTAAAGGCGCCCGTTGATTGGTCAATTTCATTTTAGTTGTCTCAACAGTTATGAAATGTTGAGTTGGGAGCTCCATAGTAAAAAGTATGTGATTTAAGTTTGGTGTACAAAGTCTTAATTCACAACATTAAGGTCGACGAGTATAAAAAGTATGTGGCGCATCACTACGAGCTGCCCACATCCCTACGATCGGCGCATCAATGTCAATGTGTTCTATTTAATTTCCCTTCGCGGCTGCAAGCTTGCTAATCTTATTCATTGTACATACATTTAAAAGGGGAATTATAAAACGATCGAATAAAATAAAACTTAGGGACTGATGATGACATACTGTTTTAATAACTTGAGCGGTATGAATTTGAGTAAGCGAAAAATTTACTAAACTAACGACGAGCTTACAAAAAGTGGGTTGTGATTAATCCATTTCAGGGATTAAAATTTTATCCGTGCGACTACATTACTAAGTGAGCGACTAGAAATACAGAGAAATGGGAACAGGGACTTAGTGGCAAAACCGACTCGGATCGCGGATAGGTTAGAAGAAGAAAACGGGAGCTTTGCTCGGAGAGAAATTTTGTCTAGCGATTAGTGTAATAAAATAGCGAGTGTTTTTTTATTTTTTAGTAGGTTCGAGTCCCGGGCAAGGCAAGCGAGTTTTCGAAAATCTTTGAATGCAGTTTTGTTTCTTTTTAAAAATAAAGGAGTGTCTCCTGTAAGTAAAATGAGCCAACTTAAAGATTTAAGGTAGTTTCCCTCCAAGGCCCAACTTATTTTCCACACTGTATATACATACTGTTTAACCTAAGAGTGAATATTTTTTATTTTAAACCGCTGATTCAGTTTTTATGTTTCGGTACGGTTAAATTGGATCTAAATTAATGGAATTATAAACCAATGAAAAAAATATAAATTGCGCAGTTGTATAAATGTAGACTTTTACTGAATCCCAATTGGCATCACGTACGCCGCCGCACTCGAAATAAAATAGCATTCGCTCTTTGCTCCTCACAGTATCGAAATGCTGAAGCATTCGCTTAATTAGTGCTGGAAATATCGTATTTTGCGGCTTGCTCCATCGCCGTGTCGGTGTTACCAAACTTATTACCGATGAATGCATGATGTTAAAAACTAACTAGCTGCTGCTCGCGAAGTATCTCCATACAAACTTCCACCTGCCATTTCACTCCCTTAGGGGGTGATTTCCGGGATAAAAACTATCTTATGTCCTTTCTCGGGACTCAAAATTACAAGTTGTTAAAGTTACCAGAGTAGGTGTTATGGAGCTAAAGTTTATTTTTATCAACTTAATCCATCGTGTTATGGAATGGTACCTAAAAATATACTTTTTTTTATCTTAGATTTATCTTGACTGACTTCTGAAAGGTCAGGGTTCAACTCACCACCTAATCCAAAAAGTTCATGAAAGCACTCGTATTTGCGCCTGCCATTTTACCTCCTAATTCAAAAGGGAGACTTTGTAGGATTAAGTCTCGTCATATGAGTAGGCAGCTAGACAGTAAGAAATTATCGATGCGCCCGAAGGTCTCTAAATGATAGAGTATCGAGTGCTTTCATAGATAACAACCGGGATTTACGGCTTAGAATTCCTTTCATAGCTTGAAAACGCATCGCCGCAGCCAGGCTGTGGGCGTTACATCGGAGTTTTCTTTAGGACGAGCGGATATTCTAGGTATTCATATGTAGATCGGAACTCGATCAAATGTACGAATTGCTATCCGTCGCCCCACTGCCCCTGGCGTTCAACCGCGGCCTTAAAGTTGTTCGCTGCCAAACAATGCTCTAACAGGTTAGTTTGAAACGGGGCAGACGCATCACAGAGTGTCAGCTCGCGTAGCATTGACGGACAGCGCTGGTAGTTTCCGTATTTCCATATTTGGCTATCACTAGCGTAAATCCGAGCGCATGCGTTCGACAGCATACAAAATCACTTATAGCTTCATATCCTAGCAGAACTGTACGTAAATTTTCACGTCACTGTGTACGTTTGCATTGGAACTCTCTGAAAATCTGGAATTGGAGTAGGTAAGTATATCAGTTTTTAGGATATGATAAAAGGTACTTACACAGGGCTTTATAGATGTTAACAGTCACCTACATAAATATCTAACAGAGTCAGGCACGTAGAAATATCACACAGATATATTATTTGTATTTGGAGAGCAGTTAGAATCATAATAAATTTTATAAACATATTTATCTAATTTACAATTGATAGGTACTCAATATAAAATAGCTGCTGATGCCACTTTTAAAATTCTATGTTCACCCCCTCTTTTCAATACGGAGACGTCGGTACAGTTTTCCGTAATTCAAGATAATCCTTCGCAAATGATGTTAATTTCTGAGCTACATTTAGACAGAATATTGTCGGCCCTCTAAAATGAAGCAATAACGTTGCAATTTCAGCATTAGCACGAACAATATTGGTGTTTACACGAATTTGACGGCTGTTTCATGGCCATTGGTTTCGTGCAACGTCAGCCACTTTCCGCACGGTGCGAAACGTTTTACACGCTACCAGCCGCCCCCATTCTGTAACTTGTTTCAAGCTCACCTCAACGCTCACCCACAAATATATCTTGACACCGTAATGCGTAGTAACTAAGCGTAGGTAGAGCTCTAGTTTCGTGACGGGCGACCGGCTGGATGAGACGCATTAACGCGTAGCGAATAACAGCCCAGGTTCTTAATAGCTATCTCTGGCTAGAACTTCTATCACTTTGTGACACTGACAAAAGATTGTCGATGATTTACTAGATCGCAATTCAATATATTTTATAGTTAATTATACTCTTAGCCTGGCACTGAAACATTTAAAATGTAAACATTTATTCATCGCCATGTAATTAAATAATTTATTTTAATTACTTATTTAATAAACATGGGTAAAATTATTACACTTTAGTAAAATAAATGTTGTTTTTAATTTTCATTTAAAATTGTTTTTAACCTAATTGACATTGGCAACCCTTATCTAGTATCTGCACCCCTAGCACAAGAGCGCGCGCGAGGTAGACTTCCCGACTCTTTCTAATTAGAATGCTTGGAACTAGGCGGGTAGTCTATCTCGCTCGCTGTGAGCAGATAATAATTAAATTGTGTATATAATTTGTTGCAGATGTTAGCTCATCAGGCGACCACCACTTAGGCGTTAGTGATACGCAACTTTAGTGCTTCGTCTAGCTTAGTGTCAAGTTAGATCATAAATTACAATGTTACAAGGAAGTGAGGACTGGTGCTGTTTTAACCAGTGATCTATCTTTTAGTTTTAAGGGAAAATGTCTTAAGCTTCAGAATGTACCCTTATGTATTAGTATTATTATTATGTACAAAACAATGTAACACCCGAGCCAATAGGCCATCGAAGAGTCGAGCCCCAACTATAATAATTTATAATATACGAATACATCTTTTAAGCATAGACGTACTACTTTTGGATCATTGTTGTAACTACTAATCGTGTCATAATGGATTACATATCTGTGTATGTATGTGTATTCTTTATTGAACATGGAACAGAGCACAACAATAACACAATGAATATAAGAACAAGTAACACATGTTCAAAAGCGAGCTTATCCCCATGAGGGATTTCTTCCAGCTAAACTTTTAGCAATTGATTGGAGAAGAGATATAGGCAAACCGATGTTTAATTACTTTATGGTATGACCGTTTAGGTTTTCATTTTATGGGGTGTAGGTACATGTCATGATTTGTCAGCCCCAATTTATCAGAAGCTGATTAATTGATATCGTCTGTAAGCATGTTGCGCTGCTGATCCAACTGTGAAACGAGTTGTACTGATAAATTACACATGTGATCGGATTGTTACATCTGTACGCGCTATACCCAATTATGACTACGACATGTTGTACTGACAAATTGGGGTAGAATCACATAACCTGTATACCCCATTATGAATAGCTGGAATTCAATTCAGTAGAATTCAATTGTGATCTCAATGTGTTACGCGCTCTCACTTCCCCACGCGCTGAGTTTACGGGTCAGAACGAGTGCGCGCGATTGATATCATACTAGCATGCAAAATCTCGACCCAAATCGATCTCTTGCTCTATTTGTTAGTGTGCACTACACCGTTCAATGCTTTCAAATTATTGTTTCCATTTGCATAGTAACCATTGTGCGGTGGCTGAGAATCACAGAGCGCTGTTACTATTTGTCCAATTAAAAGAGGCAGTATTGCTTTTGGGGTAGATAGCATATTTAGGTTAAATAGATCTTCATTTCTGTTCTCTTTTTTTTCATAATAACTATTTAGGTACAGTCAAGTGCAATAATATGTACCGATAACATCCTCTCATAAATAAGTACCAATACCTTTATGCGCCGACATAAGAGTTATGGGACATATTTATGAGCAAGTTATATGCACCCATATTTCTATGGGTCATATTTCTATATATTATTTTACAATTGACTGTACATTGGTTAACTCAGTCCTCGACGAAGCGAGGACTGAGATAAGCGGTTAACCTATACGTGGAATCGTGCTGTAAATAATGTATGTATTTCAAAGCGAACAATGACTAAGGGTATTGGAGTAAGTGGAAACCTTTTATTTATTAATTCTTATTTTAAAAATGCTGTCTTCATATGGACTTCCTATGGGATCCTTGATAGTCGAATTAGCCTACACAATACATGTACTGTGTTATAATTGTAAAAAGACTTGTATTCAAGTTTTTATCGTGTACAATCACCTGCCTACGCGGTATTCTGTTTAAGAACATTTTGCCTTGTTCCTTGCAACGAGCTAAACTCTGCCCCTTCCTACAAATAACGCAAGACGTTCAAGCAATTATCACCCCATTGTCCATATGACGGAACATCTAAAATCTAAATATTATGTAGTCAAAATGTTCAATTAAAATACGTTCTTGTTACACACGCATTGAGTCACATCACCGGACGTCGCTGGCGACACGTGTTGAGTGATGTCTGGCTCATTTTGCGTGCAACATGATTTGAACATGTAAATGTAAATAATTAGTATAGAAATATGTAATTATACACTTCAGAACTTACGACTGGGGGAGTTCTTTCACATTAACCCCTGGTTTTATTTAGATCCCTTTGACCTGAGGGGTAAATGCGTAAAGTTTCGAACGAGCGTTAGAACAAAATAATCTGTCATTTTCCCATACAAAAATTGACATTTAAGTACATCTACCTGACGCGCGTACAATGCGTTTTTTTTTTAATTTCAAAAATATACTAAGTTACTAAAATTCGACCTGACATTTGGTCCAATGCATCTTTATAAAACCGCCTAATTCTATCAACACAATCAATAATTACTCAGTATTATTAAACTGATACCAACCTAAATATTAAATTATAACGTTGCATTAATTTTACGTAATTGCCCAATTGCTAATATTTGTATATAATTTGTGAGGCGATTCAAGCGATTGTTTGGTTAGGTCTACATATTTTACAAAGCAAACTGTGATCCCACTGACAATTCCTTACTTATTGGAGTTATTGGAACGCCATTATGTATTGGTATGATTTAAAATGAAATTGTCAACGTGAAGAAATATATAACCTTATGACAACTGAAATGGGTATTTATTATTTATAAACTTGCCCTATGCGTTTCAAATAAATAGATATGAAATTTCTGTTATTACTTGAATATTTGTTTCATATCATATCATATCAAAGACGTCCACTGCTGGACATAGGCCTCCCTCTCCTTTGTTTCATATACAGGTACTGTACTGTAAATGTAGAGGAGATCGGAAAAGGCAATCTCTACTCAGGACCAGTCCAGTCGACGAATAAACTTGTGCGCAGACTCAAGCTTCTGACGGTTACCCTATTATCTTAAATAACAATTACAATATCATCTTTATTTTTACCAGGTAACTAATGCCACAATGAGCGCAACACACGAGCAACGCATTAATTAAACCAATTTTAAGAGTAATAAAGTAACTAAGTAGTACTTAATAGATTTCCAATTATTTCCCCAATCACAATTTACAAAAGCCGAACAGATGCATGTTTATTGCTGTGATACAAAGTAAACGTTTTGTAATAGTTAACTAGTCATTTACGTCATACCATGAACGAACTGAATATTAAATTGCTTGTGCTAGGAGCCACGGCTCATAATGGCACAAAACGTCCTCACTACGACTTTAACAAAGCGAAACCTTTATTCGAACAGTTCATGAAGGACTACAAACGACAGTACAAGAATGGAGTGGAGAAAGAAGTTCATTTCATTGCATTCAAAATGACCCTGGACACTATTAATAAGTTGAACGAAATGTCGATAGATGACAATTATTTTGGATTAAACAATAATTCGGATTATACAAAAAAATAAATGAAAAGTAAGTTAGGATTAAACAGATCTTAACTGATGCTATTTTAACGAGCTAACTACTTGTTGAGATTATAAGTATTCTTTTCGTTTCACTAGCAACGTTTGTGATGGATAAATAATAAAAATATTTATTTACATCAATGCGATTTTTTTCCCTACTATTAGTTTTTTTTGGTAGAGACGAAAGGAAGGGATATGATTATTGCAATTATTTGTGTTTACGCGAGTTCCAACGATTCGAAATTATGCTTAAAATATGCTACCTATAGTATGGTAAAAAAAATATCTGTTCGTTTTCCGTAGTAGGTACCGGTTTCGGATACAGTATTTTGAACCCTCCCGACGCATATGACCAATAACACAAAAGGCCAATTCGACATTTTTGGCGGATCGCGTGTTTAAACTCTATCAATTCGTGAATGACCATGTTAGTAAATTACCAAAAACGCTAAAGGCCAATTCGACATAACCTGAGGCAGGTTTCCGTTAGGGTTTACCATTGAATTGCCGACAAACATTTAATCGAATATTATTTCAAAGACAACGTTTCAAGTATTATCATTTCATCCTACTAGGTAATTTAAACCGAGGTATTTTAATGGGCAGTTGACTTATTTCGATTAAATTTATATCATGGCTTTTCATTTCGGGTTTTTTAAATTCATTTTTTTTTACATGTAATAATATTTATTCCGCATAAAATTATTTTGGATCTTTATCTGAACCCTAACGTTTTTTAACCTATTTTTGCCGTGCAGCGAGTCGACGCCACCCCGCTGCGCGGGGTGTCTATTTCTGGTCTGAGGGACACAAGTGAACCTAACCTAACCGACCTAAAATAGAGTTCGCTTATGAAAAGCCATTTTTGTCCGCCCTGATATTTTTTGAAATAAACGATTTACACCAATGATTCTTAGTTTTATTATACATACATATTATACATAATTGTTTGTCACACAATTAACTACCTAATTTGAATAATGTATAAATGTGCAGTAAGGACATATACAATTGTAAACTCACCTCAAACTCAAAATGATATTTATTCAAGTAGGCTCAGTAACAAGCACTTTGAAATCGTCAGGTAGATACATAATCTTAAGCTTTTTACTCAGAGTAAATTATAAAAGAAATTAAGTAGTAAAGTAATAGTGTGTAATGAGTAATTTGTACATTTTTATTAAAGTAATACGTCGAAGAAATGAATTGCAATGTTTTGTAGTTGTGCCAATGAAGATAATTTGAAACAAAAGAGCGATTAAGTAATATTCGTTGAATAGTATTTCTACGTAGTAAGATAAACTGAAATAAATAGTAGTTGAAAGAAAATAACGCCAAACAATATTACTAGTACTAAAGTTTCGATGAATCGTTGTCGATGAAACAATAGTCGATGAAAAGGTTGTTGACAAAACAAGGGTACACCTTCCGTTAGGTACGACGACGAGCGAAGCGAGGAGGAGTGTTAGGCGGTTACTGCGGCCCTACAGTGCGAGCCGAGCGAGCGAAGCGAGCGTGCCGCGGCAGCGGCCGGCGAAGCGCCAAAACCGAAAATGTGTTATTTTACTTCATATCAAATTGGTCATATGCGTCGGGAGGTTTTTGAACTTGCTAGCAACCATTATTATATATTTTACTAGCTGCCCGGCCCGGCTTCGCACGGATTACCCATTTTCCTGTAGGAATTAAGCATTTTCCCGCAGTAAAAATAGCCTACGTTCAGCAGAAGTAATGTCGGCTTCTAATGGTATAAGAATTTTTCAAGTCTGTCCAGTAGTTTCGGAGCCTATTCAATACAAACACAAACAAACAATCAAATCTTTCCTCTTTATAATGTTTGTATAGATTTGCACAAATCTTTAATTCTATTTCAGGAGTAGGTAGGTATTCTGATCATTTTTTTGTTGAACAGTAAGCTTTTCGCATTTTTTTAAAAGTGCTTAGCCAAAGATAATGCTCTATTAGTTCTATTCGTCACCGATGATATTTAAAAAAAATCAGTAAATCAATCAATCTTCCTAGCGTTGTTTCCGGATGGGCCCCTCAAAATCAGTGAAACAATATTCAGAGAGATACTTCTGACGATATTTTACAGCTGCGTTACAAAAACACCTATTTTTATTTTTAAATACCTACCTACTTATGTGTAGTATGTAAAAGGCAAATTATAACGTATCATAATTATTTTTACCATCGCATAACGTAGACCTAAGCAGGCTTGCCTATTTGCGGCATGTCATGGTGTCATGGATGCTACTTTTATGTAAGATTCCCGCCGAACGGGCCGGGCCGGGTCGCCTGGCGCCGCGTCGGAAGCGCGAGCACCCGGCGGTAGCCGACCGCGTTTTAATAGAATGCAGTAAGCAAAAGCTGGACGGAGCCGGTCAGACGCGACGACCGCCGACCGCAGCCGTCCACGTCCGCGAGAAGCCGAGCGGCCGCAAGTAAGTACATTCAAATATGAAGTTTAACGTCTATATTACACTCGGAGCATAAAATACTATAGATCGGACAAGCCGCCGGCGGCTGTGTCGCACATGTCAGCTCATTGAGCATAATCCGCCATACATTACCGTCCGTTGTCCACCGAGAAAGTTCCTTTTTTTGCTAAAATGCCGAGTTGTGCACTAATTACTTGCAAACATCGCACTGATTTGATCAATTTCCACACCAATGGATCACTTTTCAGAGGTAAATACTATAAATACTATTTATTTCAAATACAACCATGAATTCAAAAAGTTGCGACAGGCATATTTAATACAAATCGCGCGGCATGCCCGATCTCCTTATTACCCGACTGCGCGACGCAAAGGAGGGTAATGTGTTTATCAGCCTATATATGTATGTATGTATGTATGTATGTAAGTATGTTTGTTCCTATGTGGCACTCCAGAGACCAAACGCGTGAACCGATTTTGATAATTCTTACGTCAATCGAACCGTCTTACTCTTGCGTGTGTCACTAAAGACATGACAGAAATCAAAATTCAATATGGCGACAACCAGACGCCAAAATTGAAAAAAAAAAGAAAAAAAAGTGAACGAAATATGTCGAGTGGGGTATCACTGAATAGGTATTTAAAAATCAGTTCTAGGTTTCTTTTACAGTTTTTCATTTAGAGTGACCATTTATATTCTATAACGTTATAAAGTTATAGTAATTCTGTTCAGTATTAATACTGCTCTGCGCGACGCAAAGGAGGGCCAATATGTGACTAATTAAATCTGATTAGAATAGGCACCTAAGAAAAATTAAATAAGCTTCGTGAAGTTATATAAGAATTAAATAAGAAAAAGTAAACGCGGTAGGTAGGGGAGACCGAGGTAAGTTGACACAAAGGTAAGTTGACACAACGTCAAAATCTCAAAAACTATAAGCAGTAGAAATCTGGCATCAACGTAGTTCTAACCGCGCCTTCCCGTTGACTAACTCGTCAGTACACGCCGACCACCAGGCCACTAGGCGAATGGTTGTGGAGCCACAGCATCAGTGCTCAAAATTTCACGAAAAGTAGGTTTTTTATGTTTTTTTCTACGCTGTTATATTACTTGTGGCGCGCATTGATCATTTTTAAAGCATATGTAGTTAATTAGGTTTTATGCAGTCACTTTATTTTTTAAATAAATTAATGGCATGTAGCTAAAAATCACGATGATATATACAATACCGTTAATTTCGAGGCAGAGGTAAATTGAAACACCTTGTTTCAACCCACCTCCCTTGTTGCAACTTGCCTCGATTTAGTATTAATTTGTATTAGGTTTTTGCTGACTGCTGACTTATATGAAGGAATGAAGATGAATAGAGGCGAAATCAGTGTTCAGATAAGTATACAAATAGGCCACAGAGGGAGTTACCTTACCTTATAACGAAAATATCTTGGGAATTCAGCAGTGTTAAACTCAAATTATGCATGGCTAATAAAAAAGGCACGAAACACCTACTTAATGTTAAACAATGAAAGCACCTTACTCAATTAATGAAGAAAAAACTATTTTAGGTAGGCAGGTAAGTTACACAAGTAATTGATTATTAGATCTGTAAGAAGTTGTATTCAAGTTTACATAGTTATAGTGACTTTACAGTCTAAATGTCACTTCAGTACAATGGATAATATTATATACTGTATATAACGCATGTCTTTTATTGTAAATTATGGCATTTTAGTATTTAATAATAAGGATATCAGGTACTACTAAGATACTTATTATTGATAACCCACTTAAAATGTGCCTAACTAATTACAATAAAAAATAAATTATTTTATAAAACGATTATACCTACTTATGTATACAGAGTATTGATCTCAGGGAAACTTTTCTGCAATATCAAACATGTATATTTTTGTTCATTAAAACTGATTACTCACATAAATCAGCATTTATTGTTCTCATAATCATAGTCTCTCATTGTGTGTCAACTCACCTTGGTACCTGTTTCAACTCACCTAACTACTAGGAGGGTTGAAACAGCGTGACTCAAAACAAGAACTAATGTATGTAACTTATATAAATATAGCTAAGAACAAGCTAGTGAAATTTTGTGAAACTCATACCTACACTTATACGCATACGTCCATACACACTCGTGCGCGAGCACACCCACACACAACCCACCCCCTCACTCACTCACACACACACACACACACACACACACACACACACACACACACACACACACACACACACACACACACACACACACACACACACACACACACACACACACACACACACACACACACACACACACACACACACACACACACACACACACACACACACACATACACACACACACACGCACACACACACACACACACACACACACACACACACACACACACACACACACACACACACACACACACACACACACACACACCTACACACACACACACACATACACACAATAAATAACTACTTGTTGCTATGGAGGAGCGGGGCTTCCTAACACAGGTATTGTATACTTAACAGGAAGTCCCCACCTAGTATTATGTACACTGCTTAATAGTGAAATAAATATTTTTCATTTTTCATTTCATTTTCATTTTCATAAGCTACAAGGAACGACTTTAGACCGAGCTGTGGTTGATTTAAGTTCACGCATTTTTGCAAAAGGTTAAGCATATGTAGCTTTGAGCCGCGTTAGGTCGCTAAATGGATTAATTATCAGTAGTTTAGACCACCGCAAGCTACTGAATAATCCTCACGATATTAACTCCCTCAATGAAATGACAAGATTGCGAAATTTGCCGTCTTTTAATACTAACTAAAAAATGTTAAATAAAAATAAAAAATTTAGAAAATTAAAAAACCCGACTGCAAAAATAAATGAAAAGAAAAAAACAAGTTCAGTAGTCGAGAACATTGAATCAGTTTCATGATTAACATTTCGTATGTCAATTTAGACCTTGGAGTTTAAAAATAATGTCCAAATCGCTTGTGACGGATCCGGAACGAGGCATACGAATCGTTATGACACAGATAAAACAAACTATACATTCTTATACGAAACAGCAACTTCAACAGTCGGGACCCATTAAAAGTTCTAGGCTACGGCACTAATATTGACGACAATAATGGGTCCCGACTGTTGAAGTTGCTGTTTCGTATAAGAATGTATAGTTTGTTTTATCTGTGTCATAACGATTCGTATGCCTCGTTCCAGATCCGTCACAAGCGATTTGGACATTATTTTTAAACTCCAAGGTCTAAATTGACATACGAAATGTTAATCATGAAACTGATTCAATGTTCTCGACTACTGAACTTGTTTTTTTCTTTTCATTTATTTTTGCAGTCGGGTTTTTTAATTTTCTAAATTTTTTATTTTTTTCCTATATCTGTGATATTCCTCTATCTGTAATACAGCTCTAAATTCCTTTGGCAACTTGTACCTACTTATAAAGCGTTCAGGTGCGCTCTGGTCCGGCCCGGTCGGTGAGAATCGTACATAATATAGATTATTCTACTAATGAAGTTATTAATAATTATTATTGTTACATTTTTTATGTATGCTATAAAACCCTAGTGTTTTAAAAATGAAACATGAGCTGCATACTTATTAGCAAATCATGAATAACTGATAATAACTCATTGTTTACGCTTACATTGACAGTCCGTTAACAGGAGACTTGTTTATTTCCATAAAGTCTCCAGCCAGCGCGATATAAAACCCGTTGACCGCGGTGATCTAATTAGTTTCGTGGCATCGTCATGAACGCGCTCACTGCCTTCGTTCTGCTCGCACTCGCAGCCATGGCCGCCGCCGGTGCGGACCGTCCGCTGTACGACCTCAACCAAGCCGATTCTTTGTTCGAAACATTCATTAAAGATCACAATCGCGAGTACAAGGACGCTGCTGACAGGGACGAGCATTTCAATGCGTTTAAGGCGAATCTAGCAAAGATCAATGAACAAAACAGCAAGTCTACAAGTGCTACGTTTGGAATTAACAAATTCGCTGACTATACTCAAAAAGAACGCGAGATGATGAGGGGCTTCAAGAAAAACTAGTGTTGTACCTATTTAAAGTGGATACAAATTTGTGTTTTAAGTGTACGTATTTGATAATGATATTACATATGTAATCACGGAATTGTTAGTTTTACTTACATGTCTCATTCTCAGGAAAACGGTACCTTATTGTCTGTGGCAATAATATAGTAATACTTAATAACTATTATCAAACTCTATGATTGTACATAGTATTTGTGTATAATTAAAGTGAAAGAACTCGCACGACCTTTAAACCCTTGCTATTACCACTTCTCGCCGTTTCTTTCTGGGGTCGTATGGTGGTCATTGCAGGAAACTAGGGATCGAATGATTTTATGTAGTGTCAATCATGAAAACAACCATAAAAATAACTACCCACTCGCCAGTGGCTTGAAAAACAAAATGTTACTTTTTATTTTCGACCGAAGCTAACGACGCGAGGGGTAAATTGAAACGCGGGTTGGGGGACTCGAATTGGCAAGTTTGAGTAGCACGCGGAACCATTCGGGGGATTTGTCGGACCCTCGTAAAACGCTCCTCGGCAACGGAGCGAGTTCCGAGAGGTTATCTTATTTTGAAAATCCTCGTGGAATGATGACGCGGCATTTATGAGCACTCGAGGCCCGCCTTCGAACGCTTAAAATGCGTTATGGAAAATTTTTCTTGATGCGCGCACTCCATCCATTTGTCGGCTATGTCAATAAAGGCCCTTGTCTCGACGAAATTATATTGACGGAGCGGAACCGTAATCTTGTTCGGGTAAACATAAAGTTTACCGACAACTGACGCTAATAAATTCAAATTTCTTAATAAGGTTCCTCCAGCGCTTTCTGCAACATCTTATTACTTAATGTCAGCTAAATAAGACACTATTTTTGATATTCAATTTATCAGAATTAGTACACTAAAAAAATGCCATTTAGAGCCAGATGATATTATTATGTTGGACCTCATGCCCAACTAAAATAGCCTAGTAACAATTAAAATTTAGTTAAAGATTAAAATACACGAAAACCTTGCTAACTACTTACTCGTATAAAAGGATTATTTGTTCAATTGGCAATAGAACACTAGTATAAGGCCTCGTAAACTAGGTTACCAAAACAAGCGGTTTTAATAAATCCAATTGACGAAAAGCAAAAGATATCTTGGCCATAGAAGGTCTTTAATTGGATAAGTATGGCTTGGAAAAAGATCGAACAACAAAAGTAGCCGTAGTATGCCGTTTTTACGGCCAATTGCTTACAAACCAAAAGATCAAGCTGTTTTTGCACACGCAACAAAGATAAAATATATAGGTACCTACTTAACGAAGTCTAGAGGGGTTGGGATGGGATTTGACAGTGAACGACGAAAGAATCGGCGTCAGTTCTTGATACACCTGCGTCCTTATGTTTAGATCGATTGCCAGTACCATGCAATGGATTCTATCGTATACAATGGGTTCTAACAACCAACTTCTTTCTTTTTGTCATGGTTTTATTGGAACTGTTTTTAAAGAGCATCAATGTTTCTATATTATGGTAACTTATATTTAGAGCACAGAAAAAAGCAAAAATAAGTAACCGTACACAACCATACACAAATATCCCGTACTTTATTTACTTACACAAAATTATGACATCACAACTTTTTATATGCACTCTAACCTTTATAAAAAGGTAAAGTACCTATACAAAAATAGCTGTTTCGGTCGTGAAATACTGCGTTTAGGTATATTGCTATTACTCTTAATCTTTTCTGTAATCGCTTGGGAAACTTTTAATTTACTCTTGGGTGATATTAAAGCATATTTTTCGAATCGTTGAGTTAGTATGTTGCATATTGATGGTTAACTATCCATACAGTCAGCTATTGTACATTTTAACATGAGGAAACTACCAATGAAATGTCATATTATTATCGTAGAGTAATGCCATCATTACGCCACTGTCCACATCGATTACCATCGCACAATTACTTATGTGTATGACCAAACAGATATTGCAATTTATTCAACAACTAGCCTTGTGTGTAAGTTTTGTTTTGTAGTACAAGTGCTGTAATAATAAACATATTGTAGGATTTGTAGCGATTAGGCTAATTGTTAACTAGTTGCTGGTAAATCAATTTTAGTGATGAAGTTGCGGTTTTGTTCATTAAATAAACTTTCGACTTGTAGAATGCTAATAATATATCCATCATCAATGCTAATAATATATGCCTTCGAGATGATAGATCACTCGCTACTTCTCAATAAACTAGCACAGTACGGCATCACCGGTACATTCCACGAAACTATCAAATCGTTTCTAAAGGACAGGAAACAAAGCACTTATGTCCTGAGTTCAAGGTCAAATTTGGAGTCAACAGGAGACTGCTCCGTGCCTCAAGGATCTATAGCCGGAAATAACTTATTTTTGATTCTCGTTAATGATATCACAACAGCTTTCCCCGACCTAGACTACATAATGTTCGCTGACGATACCTGTATTGTTGTTCACGCCGATAATTTTAATAACCTGAGGGATAAACTTTGCCTTGTTATGAGCCATATTAAAAAATGGTTTTCCGTCAATGGGATGCTTTTAAATCTTGACAAGACAAATATAGTCCATTTTCAACTCCGTAATACGAATAAAAACCGGCTAAATATTGTACTAGATAATATCGAAATCCCACAAGTAGACACAGTAAAGTACCTCGGTTTCTGGATTGATACTGGCTTAACGTGGTCGCCGCATATTCAGTCGACTTGTGACAAATTAGCCTCAGCCTGTTACGCATTGTCACGAATTTCAATTACTCTTTCTGTCGAGAACCTTAAAATTGCTTACTACGGGTATTTCCACTCAATTCTAACGCAGGGTGTTGATCTCTGGGGGACTGCTGCTGATCGTGACAGACTGTTCCGAATGCAGAAACGAGCCCTGCGTATAATTGATGGAAAACCTGTTGACCATCCCGCCCAATCTTTATTTAAAAAACACAAAATTTTAACCTTACCGTGTATTTATATCCTGACTGCGTGCATATACGTTAGGACAAACATTCAAGCGTACAAAAAAAGTGGACAAACCCGCGAGCCCCCTGCGCGCAGGCGGCCCCGACTACTAGCTCCACAGTGTCGGCTTGCTAAATCAAGACGATCACTCAGAATCATGGGGCCAACTATTTATAATGCTGTACCTCATGACATTTTGGATTCAAAAAGTGATAATATTTTTAAAACAAAACTAAAAAAACTGCTTATTGAAAAAGCGTACTATAAAATTGATGATTTTATAAATGATCATTGATCCCACACCGCAAAATGGTTAATTAAAACTAAAAGGGGTTATTATAATGATACGAAATTGTATTGTTAGTGATCTAAGTTCATATATATTACTTTGTAATTAATAAAAATGTGTTGACGTGTAAAACATTTTTACCAATAAAGACTGTATTACTGTATTACATCAGGAGAGACAGTATTTAAATAGTACATCAAATATGCGCTGGCCACAATGCGAGTTTTCCCGTACGCGCAGCGTGTAGTAAAACTCGCATTATGGCCAGGTGTGCCGTAAAGCTAGTTACTTTACAATTTAAATAACTGAGACACAGGCGCAAACAAAATATATATTATTGTCTTGAAGACCTTCAAAATGCTGTTATCATTTACTGTTTATCAACAGTTATGGACATGTACAATGACCCATTGTTTTTTTATCAGCAATGAATGCAATGTGTAAGGTTATGCTGATTATTAACATGGAGTGTGCCTTCTTTCATTGTAAATCCTCGCATGACATTACTCACAAATTAAGTGAGTCTTGGGATTAGTTAAAAATACGGACTCCGTACCAAGACAAAGCACTAGCTGTGGATGATGATAATAGTGAAGATCTAAGTGGAAAAGACAAATGTGCAGTTACCGATATATTAATAGGCCTGACACATAACTAGACTCATTCAGACATAATTCTTGACAAATAGATCTATTTTAGTACCTACGTTGAAGAAGAAGAAGAAGAAGAAGCAAACTTTATTTAGAAACGCTTAGATAAACTTAAACTAGAACATAAATATATTTTAAAACATAATTACAAGCGTCTCTAAAAGGGTGTCCACTCAGCTTGTGTCGAGGTACCTCTAGGGGACCCCAACGCTGGTCTTCCGTGGAAACCCATGCGAGAGAGCGCGATTGCACACTAAATTATCATATATTATATATTTTACATTATTACCTTATATAAATTAAAAACAAGAGAACGTTGCTCCCGGTCCCAATAACTTCTTACTGTGTTTAGTTTTGTCCGAAACGGTTGAATCCAAATGATAAATATTTTTGATTCGAAAGTTTGTAGAGATGGTAGCTATGTTTCTTTTGCCATGTTTTTTTTTTTTATAGCTGGGTTTATTCATTTAAATTGCGCCCTTTTGCACCAAGCTTGGAATGCGAGTGGGGTGTACAATATTCGGGTATCCAAGGGAGGTAAATCAAAGGGCCCATTTTAATAGCTTTAAGTTACAATTAACTAGTTTTCCCAGATGTATATTTTGCCTAAATTTCACTGCTGTTTTAAAAACCCTAAACTTTCTTTTAACTTATCGTGTAAATCCGTTAGGTTAGGTTGGTGTAAGGTGTCAGGGAAAATCGGCTGTAAGAAAATAAAATGTTAACTGATTCAAATGAGTAACAGCTTATCAACTTATCATACAAGCACTTGTGTTATTATTTTGTATTTTTAAGTACCCTTTTAACAAGGAAAAACTAAACTTAGTCACATTTCCATCATAGTTGTGGTACGCAACGACAAGGCCAAACCTTGTATTGCACGACATCGATGAATACATTGCAATAATTGTTTGCCTCTTGCTCCTTTACGACTTATTCGAACGAGATAAAACAACCGAGGTTAGCGTCTGAATGGCAACAGGCGAATCCTCTTTGTTCAATGATGTCACTCATTTAATGATGAACTTATTGAAATGACTGCACTAAGTAGGTACCTACCTATATACAATAAAATAAGCAATATGTTGCTAATATAATAAAATAAATAAAAAAATAGCTGAACATTGCCAGAACGGGGTCACTTCAAAATCAGAATTTCAGAGACATTAAAAGTATACCTATCACATTCTGTCAAATATTGCATAACGGAATACCGGCCTAGTTTTCGCCTAGTACAAGGCATCTTTTTTTAGCATGTTAATTAACTTTTACAACATGATTTTGCTACGTCCACAGTTCATATGTCCAAAAGTTCGACAATAATCCTAGGATTGCAGTAGTTTTAGGACTGTGAACCAATGTTTTGCAAAACAGCTAACAGCGTGTAGACAAACAAAAGTTTTTGCTTGTTAGGGGCGTTCTGTCCAACTATATTATTAGCAACTTCGACACACCTCACCGCTCGACTCTCAGTATAACTTGATCCCTAAGCTGGTAATAACTTCACGTAATTGGAGATCAAACTTAAATACGTACGTCTGGTGTAAGTTATCGGTAAACTTAGTGAATACCAACTCTATTAGTTCTGTTTTGTCTGTATGGTATGTATTTATATTTCAATTGAGGATGCTAACGTTTCCTTCATTTTGTCCTTATGCCATTATTCATTATTAAAAATAATACAAACATAAGTAATCATAAATAAGAAACCAATAATGAAAACACCCCCATAAGTATGTTATCATAATTATAACCCTCGCGTTTTTAATCTTTTTTAGGGTTCCATAGGCAATAAGGAACCCTTACAGTTTCGCCATGTCCGTCTGTCCGTCTGCTCGTTTGCGGCTTAGCTCAGTAACCCTTGCTAGTAGAAAACTGTAATTTGGCATGGATACATAAATCAATCACGTTGAAAAAACAGTAGAATAAAACCCAGAAAATTATTTATTTTAGGGTACCCACGCTACGTGTAAGGGAGGGATGCTATCCTAATTTTTTTTATAGTATAGTAGGTAAAAATGGCTAGTAAGCCGGCTAAATGGCTACTACCGGGGATGTCAAAAAAATGGCAGTAGTACATTATAATGAATTTAATAGGATAACTACCACGTCTAAGTAGGCATAATTACTAATTAATTAGTTACCGAGTAATAGTCGACCAACTGAGAATGTACCATCGAACTAGGTAACTGAATCATGACCCACCATAGAACCTTGCCACAATTAACGATCATATGACGTTAATATGTCAGTTAATTGTAACAAGGTTCCTTGGTGGGTCAGGATTCAATTTTGTCGATAGTACTTAGAAAGGCCAACTTTCGTACCAATTCAGTCGACGCCCGCAATATTTAGTTCAAGCGCGCGTGTCGATGTAACTAAGACAGGCAACTACGGAACCCTACACTGCGCCTGGCCCGACACGCACCTGGCCGATTTTTGAAAATTCCGCTGTTCGATTGCGTTACGTTTCGTACGTACGTTAGGTTGATCTCGAAAATGACGGTTGAGCTGTCCCAATGGGCGTTCAATTACCCCTCTGACCCCGTGGTCAGCCTTATTAAAAATTAAAATTAAAATTAAAAAGCCTTTATTTGATCCAACAGTTTTAGTACAAGTGATACTACATCATGCGTCATGCATTATTTTCTACTTACTGTACAGTTACTTATCAGTTATATTTCCATTCAAAAATTTTATACCTATTTCATATAATTTAGAGTAATATAATTCAATTTAACCTAGATTAATTAATTAAAATTATTTTAATTTAATACAATTTAATTGGGATATACTTGTACAATTGTAATACGTTATTTAAATATAAATATGTCTTGTGTGTACTTAGTAGTTATTTTATAATATATTACATTACCTTTGATCATAAATTCATTCACATCACTTTAGTATAGAGTACAACAAAACAAAATAAGTTAATTCATTGCAATACAATATGACAAAATGTAGTAATATTTTAAAGATGTTATGAATTTGACTATTACCAACAGTGACTAGAGAATACTAATTATTTACTTATAAGTCTATCCCAATTCAATTAAGGGACCCCCTTTCGGGTAAAGGCCTCCTCCAACTGCAGCCACGTCTCTCTGTCCTGTGCGGCGCGCACCCAGTCGGCGCCGGTGACGGCGCGGATGTCGTCCGCCCAGCGCTTGAGCGGGCGGCCGGCGCGCCGCTTGCCGCCGCCCGGCCCGCGCCACTCAGTCACTCTCCGAGTCCATCTCGAATCGCCGTAGCCCGCAATATGTCCGGCCCACCTCCATTTCAATCTTCTGACATGCTCTAAAGCGTCTTTTATTTTTGTTTTCTTTCTGATATTATCATTTCTTTCTCTGTCTCTCGTTTTGATGCCTAGTAAGCTGCGTTCCATCGCTCTCTGACAGATTGAAATTTTTTTAGCGTTGCTTTCCGTTATTGACCATGTTTGGCATGCATAAGTAAGTGTCGGTAAAATACATGAGTCCATAAGTTTTCTCTTAAGTGGGATCGGCATTTTTGATTTAAATATGTGTTTTAGTGACCAATAGCGTTTCCAGCTCAACGCGATACGTCTGTCTATTTCTTCTTTGTCTGTCTGGTCAAAACAAGTTTTCCCAAATATATATAATTTTTTACGTATTCAATTACGTCATTATTAATTTTGATCGTATTTGTCGAGGCGTTTGTCATAATTTTTGTTTTATCTAAATTTATTTCCAGTCCTATTGCTTTACTCCTGCGGTAGAGAGAGTTCAGCATGGTCTCTAATTCAATTGCGCTGTTTGCGAATATAACTATGTCATCCGCAAATCTCAAGTGACTTAGCCATCTTTTATTTATTCTTATGCCGTTTTGTTCCCACCCAATGTCGTGGAGTATAAGTTCTAGGACAGCGATGAAGATTTTAGGCGACATTGGATCTCCTTGACGTACTCCTCTTTGTATATTAAAGTACGGGCCTTTTTTGTCTAACTTTACTCTGCTTTTGCAATTATTATAAATATCCATTATAATTTCTACGTAAACATCCTCAATATTATGGTGTTTTAGTGCTTTGACAATTGAATTATGAGAAATAGAGTCAAACGCCTTTTGGTAATCGACAAAAGCCATGTATAGCGGCGTATTGAACTCTTTATATTTCTCTATTACTTGGCATAATACTTGAATATGGTCAATTGTCGAGTACCCAGGTCTAAATCCCGCCTGTTCAACAGGCTGTAGAGCATCAATTTTTGGTCCGATCCTTGACAATATGCATTGTGAAAAAAGTTTGTAGAGGCTGGAAAGCAGGCTAATTGGTCTATAATTTGATACGTCCGATGGATCACCTTTTTTGTATAATAGTGTGATTTCCGACTCGGACCATTGCACTGGAACTGTTCTCTCTTTCATAATCTCGTTAAAAATCTGTGCAATTAATTTTGAAATAATGTCTTTACCTGTTTTTAAAGCTTCATTTATAATACGGTCTGACCCAGGACTTTTGTTGTTGTTCAGTCTATTTATTATCATAATAACTTCTGATGCTGTGAACTCGGGCCAATTATTATCTGCAGTCGTCGCTAATTTAGTTTTCATGGCATTATATCCGTTTGTAGATTCTTGTGTTTCTTTGTATTTGTATAGCGTCTTATAAAAGTCCGTTGCCATTAACACGATTTCTCCTCTTTTTTCTGTTGACTTTTGAGAATTTTTAAGTTAAGGGATCCATGTTTGTTTACCGGCTAGGGTTTTTTGGCATCTTTTTATACCTCCTGTTAATTCAATGCATTTTTTATATTTATTTAACTTGTAATTGTTATATTCGTCCTTTACGAGTCTCTTCGTTGATTTGTAGAGTTCTTTTAGGTGCTGTTTTTCCGTTTTATTACCCGACTGCGCGACGCAAAGGAGGGTAATGTGTTTATTTTTATTATCTTTTTGTTGGAGAACATGTCTCTCTTTGATTAAAGATATGGTGGAGTTAGTCAATCTAAAAGGCGTTTTTTTTTTTTGCGCTTCTTGATTCTGTAAGACTATCAACAATAGCTCTTTCCAATGCGTTGTAGAGGTGTTGTGTAGAGATGACATTTTCCGTATATTGAGTTAGTTTTTTATCCAGGTACTTGCGATAACTTGTTTGTTCTCTCTCGGTTTGTAGAGTCGATTTTGAGGGTTGAAACTTTTTTCTGCTCTGCTTCAGTGTTTTAATTTCTATTGTACCTCTCACAAAGCGGTGGTCTGTTGGAAAAGTTATTTTTCGTAAGATCTCGATATTTTTAAAGAGAGTTCTTTGGTTTGAAAGTATAAAATCTATTTCATTTCTCGTGTGTCCGTCCGGTGACATCCATGTCCAACGTTGATTGATATTTTTCTTGTAGAGAGTGTTTATGATAGACAGTTCTTCTTCTAGAGCAAATAATTTTAATCTCTCTCCTCTTTTATTACAGGTGCCTGAGCCGAAGGGCCCTATGATAGAGCCTATCGCGTCGGACGTTACTCCAATCTTTGCGTTGAAGTCTCCAAGTATTATTTGGTTGTTCCTAGACCTTTCTCTAGCTTTCCCGATGTCCAAGTAAAAACGCTCTACTTCTTCGTCCGTCGCTTTTTCAGTCGGCGCATATACTTGTATAATAGAAATATGTGTATTGTTAATTTCCATGTTCAATAGAGCGACGCGATCTGAAAAATGTGTAAATTCTATAATATTTGATTTGTATTTCATGTTGACTAAAAATCCAATTCCTCTTTGACCTTTTGTTTCGCCATAGTAATAAAATATGCACCAATCTAGTTCTTCGATGCCATAACCAACCTTTTTACCCGACTGCGCGACGCACGCACGCACGCGCCTATATATGTATGTATGTATGTATGTATGTATGTATGTTTGTTCCTATGTGGCACTCCAGAGACCAAACGCGTGAACCGATTTTGATAATTCTTACGTCAATCGAACCATCTTACTCTTGCGTGTGTCACTAAAGACATGACAGAAATCAATATTCAATATGGCGACAACCAGACGCCAAAATTGAAAAAAAAAAGAAAAAAAAGTGAACGAAATATGTCGAGTGGGGTATCACTGAATAGGTATTTAAAAATCAGTTCTAGGTTTCTTTTACAGTTTTTCATTTAGAGTGACCATTTATATTCTATAACGTTATAAAGTTATAGTAATTCTGTTCAGTATTAATACTGCTCTGCGCGACGCAAAGGAGGGCCAATATGTGACTAATTAAATCTGATTAGAATAGGCACCTAAGAAAAATTAAATAAGCTTCGTGAAGTTATATAAGAATTAAATAAGAAAAAGTAAACGCGGTAGGTAGGGGAGACCGAGGTAAGTTGACACAAAGGTAAGTTGACACAACGTCAAAATCTCAAAAACTATAAGCAGTAGAAATCTGGCATCAACGTAGTTCTAACCGCGCCTTCCCGTTGACTAACTCGTCAGTACACGCCGACCACCAGGCCACTAGGCGAATGGTTGTGGAGCCACAGCATCAGTGCTCAAAATTTCACGAAAAGTAGGTTTTTTATGTTTTTTTCTACGCTGTTATATTACTTGTGGCGCGCATTGATCATTTTTAAAGCATATGTAGTTAATTAGGTTTTATGCAGTCACTTTATTTTTTAAATAAATTAATGGCATGTAGCTAAAAATCACGATGATATATACAATACCGTTAATTTCGAGGCAGAGGTAAATTGAAACACCTTGTTTCAACCCACCTCCCTTGTTGCAACTTGCCTCGATTTAGTATTAATTTGTATTAGGTTTTTGCTGACTGCTGACTTATATGAAGGAATGAAGATGAATAGAGGCAAAATCAGTGTTCAGATAAGTATACAAATAGGCCACAGAGGGAGTTACCTTACCTTATAACGAAAATATCTTGGGAATTCAGCAGTGTTAAACTCAAATTATGCATGGCTAATAAAAAAGGCACGAAACACCTACTTAATGTTAAACAATGAAAGCACCTTACTCAATTAATGAAGAAAAAACTATTTTAGGTAGGCAGGTAAGTTACACAAGTAATTGATTATTAGATCTGTAAGAAGTTGTATTCAAGTTTACATAGTTATAGTGACTTTACAGTCTAAATGTCACTTCAGTACAATGGATAATATTATATACTGTATATAACGCATGTCTTTTATTGTAAATTATGGCATTTTAGTATTTAATAATAAGGATATCAGGTACTACTAAGATACTTATTATTGATAACCCACTTAAAATGTGCCTAACTAATTACAATAAAAAAAAAATTATTTTATAAAACGATTATACCTACTTATGTATACAGAGTATTGATCTCAGGGAAACTTTTCTGCAATATCAAACATGTATATTTTTGTTCATTAAAACTGATTACTCACATAAATCAGCATTTATTGTTCTCATAATCATAGTCTCTCATTGTGTGTCAACTCACCTTGGTACCTGTTTCAACTCACCTAACTACTAGGAGGGTTGAAACAGCGTGACTCAAAACAAGAACTAATGTATGTAACTTATATAAATATAGCTAAGAACAAGCTAGTGAAATTTTGTGAAACTCATACCTACACTTATACGCATACGTCCATACACACTCGTGCGCGAGCACACCCACACACAACCCACCCCCTCACTCACTCACACACACACACACACACACACACACACACACACACACACACACACACACACACACACACACACACACACACACACACACACACACACACACACACACACACACACACACACACACACACACACACACACACACACACACACACACACACACACACACACACACACACACATACACACACACACACAAACACACACAAACACACACACACACACATACACACAATAAATAACTACTTGTTGCTATGGAGGAGCGGGGCTTCCTAACACAGGTATTGTATACTTAACAGGAAGTCCCCACCTAGTATTATGTACACTGCTTAATAGTGAAATAAATATTTTTCATTTTTCATTTCATTTTCATTTTCATAAGCTACAAGGAACGACTTTAGACCGAGCTGTGGTTGATTTAAGTTCACGCATTTTTGCAAAAGGTTAAGCATATGTAGCTTTGAGCCGCGTTAGGTCGCTAAATGGATTAATTATCAGTAGTTTAGACCACCGCAAGCTACTGAATAATCCTCACGATATTAACTCCCTCAATGAAATGACAAGATTGCGAAATTTGCCGTCTTTTAATACTAACTAAAAAATGTTAAATAAAAATAAAAAATTTAGAAAATTAAAAAACCCGACTGCAAAAATAAATGAAAAGAAAAAAACAAGTTCAGTAGTCGAGAACATTGAATCAGTTTCATGATTAACATTTCGTATGTCAATTTAGACCTTGGAGTTTAAAAATAATGTCCAAATCGCTTGTGACGGATCCGGAACGAGGCATACGAATCGTTATGACACAGATAAAACAAACTATACATTCTTATACGAAACAGCAACTTCAACAGTCGGGACCCATTAAAAGTTCTAGGCTACGGCACTAATATTGACGACAATAATGGGTCCCGACTGTTGAAGTTGCTGTTTCGTATAAGAATGTATAGTTTGTTTTATCTGTGTCATAACGATTCGTATGCCTCGTTCCAGATCCGTCACAAGCGATTTGGACATTATTTTTAAACTCCAAGGTCTAAATTGACATACGAAATGTTAATCATGAAACTGATTCAATGTTCTCGACTACTGAACTTGTTTTTTTCTTTTCATTTATTTTTGCAGTCGGGTTTTTTAATTTTCTAAATTTTTTATTTTTTTCCTATATCTGTGATATTCCTCTATCTGTAATACAGCTCTAAATTCCTTTGGCAACTTGTACCTACTTATAAAGCGTTCAGGTGCGCTCTGGTCCGGCCCGGTCGGTGAGAATCGTACATAATATAGATTATTCTACTAATGAAGTTATTAATAATTATTATTGTTACATTTTTTATGTATGCTATAAAACCCTAGTGTTTTAAAAATGAAACATGAGCTGCATACTTATTAGCAAATCATGAATAACTGATAATAACTCATTGTTTACGCTTACATTGACAGTCCGTTAACAGGAGACTTGTTTATTTCCATAAAGTCTCCAGCCAGCGCGATATAAAACCCGTTGACCGCGGTGATCTAATTAGTTTCGTGGCATCGTCATGAACGCGCTCACTGCCTTCGTTCTGCTCGCACTCGCAGCCATGGCCGCCGCCGGTGCGGACCGTCCGCTGTACGACCTCAACCAAGCCGATTCTTTGTTCGAAACATTCATTAAAGATCACAATCGCGAGTACAAGGACGCTGCTGACAGGGACGAGCATTTCAATGCGTTTAAGGCGAATCTAGCAAAGATCAATGAACAAAACAGCAAGTCTACAAGTGCTACGTTTGGAATTAACAAATTCGCTGACTATACTCAAAAAGAACGCGAGATGATGAGGGGCTTCAAGAAAAACTAGTGTTGTACCTATTTAAAGTGGATACAAATTTGTGTTTTAAGTGTACGTATTTGATAATGATATTACATATGTAATCACGGAATTGTTAGTTTTACTTACATGTCTCATTCTCAGGAAAACGGTACCTTATTGTCTGTGGCAATAATATAGTAATACTTAATAACTATTATCAAACTCTATGATTGTACATAGTATTTGTGTATAATTAAAGTGAAAGAACTCGCACGACCTTTAAACCCTTGCTATTACCACTTCTCGCCGTTTCTTTCTGGGGTCGTATGGTGGTCATTGCAGGAAACTAGGGATCGAATGATTTTATGTAGTGTCAATCATGAAAACAACCATAAAAATAACTACCCACTCGCCAGTGGCTTGAAAAACAAAATGTTACTTTTTATTTTCGACCGAAGCTAACGACGCGAGGGGTAAATTGAAACGCGGGTTGGGGGACTCGAATTGGCAAGTTTGAGTAGCACGCGGAACCATTCGGGGGATTTGTCGGACCCTCGTAAAACGCTCCTCGGCAACGGAGCGAGTTCCGAGAGGTTATCTTATTTTGAAAATCCTCGTGGAATGATGACGCGGCATTTATGAGCACTCGAGGCCCGCCTTCGAACGCTTAAAATGCGTTATGGAAAATTTTTCTTGATGCGCGCACTCCATCCATTTGTCGGCTATGTCAATAAAGGCCCTTGTCTCGACGAAATTATATTGACGGAGCGGAACCGTAATCTTGTTCGGGTAAACATAAAGTTTACCGACAACTGACGCTAATAAATTCAAATTTCTTAATAAGGTTCCTCCAGCGCTTTCTGCAACATCTTATTACTTAATGTCAGCTAAATAAGACACTATTTTTGATATTCAATTTATCAGAATTAGTACACTAAAAAAATGCCATTTAGAGCCAGATGATATTATTATGTTGGACCTCATGCCCAACTAAAATAGCCTAGTAACAATTAAAATTTAGTTAAAGATTAAAATACACGAAAACCTTGCTAACTACTTACTCGTATAAAAGGATTATTTGTTCAATTGGCAATAGAACACTAGTATAAGGCCTCGTAAACTAGGTTACCAAAACAAGCGGTTTTAATAAATCCAATTGACGAAAAGCAAAAGATATCTTGGCCATAGAAGGTCTTTAATTGGATAAGTATGGCTTGGAAAAAGATCGAACAACAAAAGTAGCCGTAGTATGCCGTTTTTACGGCCAATTGCTTACAAACCAAAAGATCAAGCTGTTTTTGCACACGCAACAAAGATAAAATATATAGGTACCTACTTAACGAAGTCTAGAGGGGTTGGGATGGGATTTGACAGTGAACGACGAAAGAATCGGCGTCAGTTCTTGATACACCTGCGTCCTTATGTTTAGATCGATTGCCAGTACCATGCAATGGATTCTATCGTATACAATGGGTTCTAACAACCAACTTCTTTCTTTTTGTCATGGTTTTATTGGAACTGTTTTTAAAGAGCATCAATGTTTCTATATTATGGTAACTTATATTTAGAGCACAGAAAAAAGCAAAAATAAGTAACCGTACACAACCATACACAAATATCCCGTACTTTATTTACTTACACAAAATTATGACATCACAACTTTTTATATGCACTCTAACCTTTATAAAAAGGTAAAGTACCTATACAAAAATAGCTGTTTCGGTCGTGAAATACTGCGTTTAGGTATATTGCTATTACTCTTAATCTTTTCTGTAATCGCTTGGGAAACTTTTAATTTACTCTTGGGTGATATTAAAGCATATTTTTCGAATCGTTGAGTTAGTATGTTGCATATTGATGGTTAACTATCCATACAGTCAGCTATTGTACATTTTAACATGAGGAAACTACCAATGAAATGTCATATTATTATCGTAGAGTAATGCCATCATTACGCCACTGTCCACATCGATTACCATCGCACAATTACTTATGTGTATGACCAAACAGATATTGCAATTTATTCAACAACTAGCCTTGTGTGTAAGTTTTGTTTTGTAGTACAAGTGCTGTAATAATAAACATATTGTAGGATTTGTAGCGATTAGGCTAATTGTTAACTAGTTGCTGGTAAATCAATTTTAGTGATGAAGTTGCGGTTTTGTTCATTAAATAAACTTTCGACTTGTAGAATGCTAATAATATATCCATCATCAATGCTAATAATATATGCCTTCGAGATGATAGATCACTCGCTACTTCTCAATAAACTAGCACAGTACGGCATCACCGGTACATTCCACGAAACTATCAAATCGTTTCTAAAGGACAGGAAACAAAGCACTTATGTCCTGAGTTCAAGGTCAAATTTGGAGTCAACAGGAGACTGCTCCGTGCCTCAAGGATCTATAGCCGGAAATAACTTATTTTTGATTCTCGTTAATGATATCACAACAGCTTTCCCCGACCTAGACTACATAATGTTCGCTGACGATACCTGTATTGTTGTTCACGCCGATAATTTTAATAACCTGAGGGATAAACTTTGCCTTGTTATGAGCCATATTAAAAAATGGTTTTCCGTCAATGGGATGCTTTTAAATCTTGACAAGACAAATATAGTCCATTTTCAACTCCGTAATACGAATAAAAACCGGCTAAATATTGTACTAGATAATATCGAAATCCCACAAGTAGACACAGTAAAGTACCTCGGTTTCTGGATTGATACTGGCTTAACGTGGTCGCCGCATATTCAGTCGACTTGTGACAAATTAGCCTCAGCCTGTTACGCATTGTCACGAATTTCAATTACTCTTTCTGTCGAGAACCTTAAAATTGCTTACTACGGGTATTTCCACTCAATTCTAACGCAGGGTGTTGATCTCTGGGGGACTGCTGCTGATCGTGACAGACTGTTCCGAATGCAGAAACGAGCCCTGCGTATAATTGATGGAAAACCTGTTGACCATCCCGCCCAATCTTTATTTAAAAAACACAAAATTTTAACCTTACCGTGTATTTATATCCTGACTGCGTGCATATACGTTAGGACAAACATTCAAGCGTACAAAAAAAGTGGACAAACCCGCGAGCCCCCTGCGCGCAGGCGGCCCCGACTACTAGCTCCACAGTGTCGGCTTGCTAAATCAAGACGATCACTCAGAATCATGGGGCCAACTATTTATAATGCTGTACCTCATGACATTTTGGATTCAAAAAGTGATAATATTTTTAAAACAAAACTAAAAAAACTGCTTATTGAAAAAGCGTACTATAAAATTGATGATTTTATAAATGATCATTGATCCCACACCGCAAAATGGTTAATTAAAACTAAAAGGGGTTATTATAATGATACGAAATTGTATTGTTAGTGATCTAAGTTCATATATATTACTTTGTAATTAATAAAAATGTGTTGACGTGTAAAACATTTTTACCAATAAAGACTGTATTACTGTATTACATCAGGAGAGACAGTATTTAAATAGTACATCAAATATGCGCTGGCCACAATGCGAGTTTTCCCGTACGCGCAGCGTGTAGTAAAACTCGCATTATGGCCAGGTGTGCCGTAAAGCTAGTTACTTTACAATTTAAATAACTGAGACACAGGCGCAAACAAAATATATATTATTGTCTTGAAGACCTTCAAAATGCTGTTATCATTTACTGTTTATCAACAGTTATGGACATGTACAATGACCCATTGTTTTTTTATCAGCAATGAATGCAATGTGTAAGGTTATGCTGATTATTAACATGGAGTGTGCCTTCTTTCATTGTAAATCCTCGCATGACATTACTCACAAATTAAGTGAGTCTTGGGATTAGTTAAAAATACGGACTCCGTACCAAGACAAAGCACTAGCTGTGGATGATGATAATAGTGAAGATCTAAGTGGAAAAGACAAATGTGCAGTTACCGATATATTAATAGGCCTGACACATAACTAGACTCATTCAGACATAATTCTTGACAAATAGATCTATTTTAGTACCTACGTTGAAGAAGAAGAAGAAGAAGAAGCAAACTTTATTTAGAAACGCTTAGATAAACTTAAACTAGAACATAAATATATTTTAAAACATAATTACAAGCGTCTCTAAAAGGGTGTCCACTCAGCTTGTGTCGAGGTACCTCTAGGGGACCCCAACGCTGGTCTTCCGTGGAAACCCATGCGAGAGAGCGCGATTGCACACTAAATTATCATATATTATATATTTTACATTATTACCTTATATAAATTAAAAACAAGAGAACGTTGCTCCCGGTCCCAATAACTTCTTACTGTGTTTAGTTTTGTCCGAAACGGTTGAATCCAAATGATAAATATTTTTGATTCGAAAGTTTGTAGAGATGGTAGCTATGTTTCTTTTGCCATGTTTTTTTTTTTTATAGCTGGGTTTATTCATTTAAATTGCGCCCTTTTGCACCAAGCTTGGAATGCGAGTGGGGTGTACAATATTCGGGTATCCAAGGGAGGTAAATCAAAGGGCCCATTTTAATAGCTTTAAGTTACAATTAACTAGTTTTCCCAGATGTATATTTTGCCTAAATTTCACTGCTGTTTTAAAAACCCTAAACTTTCTTTTAACTTATCGTGTAAATCCGTTAGGTTAGGTTGGTGTAAGGTGTCAGGGAAAATCGGCTGTAAGAAAATAAAATGTTAACTGATTCAAATGAGTAACAGCTTATCAACTTATCATACAAGCACTTGTGTTATTATTTTGTATTTTTAAGTACCCTTTTAACAAGGAAAAACTAAACTTAGTCACATTTCCATCATAGTTGTGGTACGCAACGACAAGGCCAAACCTTGTATTGCACGACATCGATGAATACATTGCAATAATTGTTTGCCTCTTGCTCCTTTACGACTTATTCGAACGAGATAAAACAACCGAGGTTAGCGTCTGAATGGCAACAGGCGAATCCTCTTTGTTCAATGATGTCACTCATTTAATGATGAACTTATTGAAATGACTGCACTAAGTAGGTACCTACCTATATACAATAAAATAAGCAATATGTTGCTAATATAATAAAATAAATAAAAAAATAGCTGAACATTGCCAGAACGGGGTCACTTCAAAATCAGAATTTCAGAGACATTAAAAGTATACCTATCACATTCTGTCAAATATTGCATAACGGAATACCGGCCTAGTTTTCGCCTAGTACAAGGCATCTTTTTTTAGCATGTTAATTAACTTTTACAACATGATTTTGCTACGTCCACAGTTCATATGTCCAAAAGTTCGACAATAATCCTAGGATTGCAGTAGTTTTAGGACTGTGAACCAATGTTTTGCAAAACAGCTAACAGCGTGTAGACAAACAAAAGTTTTTGCTTGTTAGGGGCGTTCTGTCCAACTATATTATTAGCAACTTCGACACACCTCACCGCTCGACTCTCAGTATAACTTGATCCCTAAGCTGGTAATAACTTCACGTAATTGGAGATCAAACTTAAATACGTACGTCTGGTGTAAGTTATCGGTAAACTTAGTGAATACCAACTCTATTAGTTCTGTTTTGTCTGTATGGTATGTATTTATATTTCAATTGAGGATGCTAACGTTTCCTTCATTTTGTCCTTATGCCATTATTCATTATTAAAAATAATACAAACATAAGTAATCATAAATAAGAAACCAATAATGAAAACACCCCCATAAGTATGTTATCATAATTATAACCCTCGCGTTTTTAATCTTTTTTAGGGTTCCATAGGCAATAAGGAACCCTTACAGTTTCGCCATGTCCGTCTGTCCGTCTGCTCGTTTGCGGCTTAGCTCAGTAACCCTTGCTAGTAGAAAACTGTAATTTGGCATGGATACATAAATCAATCACGTTGAAAAAACAGTAGAATAAAACCCAGAAAATTATTTATTTTAGGGTACCCACGCTACGTGTAAGGGAGGGATGCTATCCTAATTTTTTTTATAGTATAGTAGGTAAAAATGGCTAGTAAGCCGGCTAAATGGCTACTACCGGGGATGTCAAAAAAATGGCAGTAGTACATTATAATGAATTTAATAGGATAACTACCACGTCTAAGTAGGCATAATTACTAATTAATTAGTTACCGAGTAATAGTCGACCAACTGAGAATGTACCATCGAACTAGGTAACTGAATCATGACCCACCATAGAACCTTGCCACAATTAACGATCATATGACGTTAATATGTCAGTTAATTGTAACAAGGTTCCTTGGTGGGTCAGGATTCAATTTTGTCGATAGTACTTAGAAAGGCCAACTTTCGTACCAATTCAGTCGACGCCCGCAATATTTAGTTCAAGCGCGCGTGTCGATGTAACTAAGACAGGCAACTACGGAACCCTACACTGCGCCTGGCCCGACACGCACCTGGCCGATTTTTGAAAATTCCGCTGTTCGATTGCGTTACGTTTCGTACGTACGTTAGGTTGATCTCGAAAATGACGGTTGAGCTGTCCCAATGGGCGTTCAATTACCCCTCTGACCCCGTGGTCAGCCTTATTAAAAATTAAAATTAAAATTAAAAAGCCTTTATTTGATCCAACAGTTTTAGTACAAGTGATACTACATCATGCGTCATGCATTATTTTCTACTTACTGTACAGTTACTTATCAGTTATATTTCCATTCAAAAATTTTATACCTATTTCATATAATTTAGAGTAATATAATTCAATTTAACCTAGATTAATTAATTAAAATTATTTTAATTTAATACAATTTAATTGGGATATACTTGTACAATTGTAATACGTTATTTAAATATAAATATGTCTTGTGTGTACTTAGTAGTTATTTTATAATATATTACATTACCTTTGATCATAAATTCATTCACATCACTTTAGTATAGAGTACAACAAAACAAAATAAGTTAATTCATTGCAATACAATATGACAAAATGTAGTAATATTTTAAAGATGTTATGAATTTGACTATTACCAACAGTGACTAGAGAATACTAATTATTTACTTATAAGTCTATCCCAATTCAATTAAGGGACCCCCTTTCGGGTAAAGGCCTCCTCCAACTGCAGCCACGTCTCTCTGTCCTGTGCGGCGCGCACCCAGTCGGCGCCGGTGACGGCGCGGATGTCGTCCGCCCAGCGCTTGAGCGGGCGGCCGGCGCGCCGCTTGCCGCCGCCCGGCCCGCGCCACTCAGTCACTCTCCGAGTCCATCTCGAATCGCCGTAGCCCGCAATATGTCCGGCCCACCTCCATTTCAATCTTCTGACATGCTCTAAAGCGTCTTTTATTTTTGTTTTCTTTCTGATATTATCATTTCTTTCTCTGTCTCTCGTTTTGATGCCTAGTAAGCTGCGTTCCATCGCTCTCTGACAGATTGAAATTTTTTTAGCGTTGCTTTCCGTTATTGACCATGTTTGGCATGCATAAGTAAGTGTCGGTAAAATACATGAGTCCATAAGTTTTCTCTTAAGTGGGATCGGCATTTTTGATTTAAATATGTGTTTTAGTGACCAATAGCGTTTCCAGCTCAACGCGATACGTCTGTCTATTTCTTCTTTGTCTGTCTGGTCAAAACAAGTTTTCCCAAATATATATAATTTTTTACGTATTCAATTACGTCATTATTAATTTTGATCGTATTTGTCGAGGCGTTTGTCATAATTTTTGTTTTATCTAAATTTATTTCCAGTCCTATTGCTTTACTCCTGCGGTAGAGAGAGTTCAGCATGGTCTCTAATTCAATTGCGCTGTTTGCGAATATAACTATGTCATCCGCAAATCTCAAGTGACTTAGCCATCTTTTATTTATTCTTATGCCGTTTTGTTCCCACCCAATGTCGTGGAGTATAAGTTCTAGGACAGCGATGAAGATTTTAGGCGACATTGGATCTCCTTGACGTACTCCTCTTTGTATATTAAAGTACGGGCCTTTTTTGTCTAACTTTACTCTGCTTTTGCAATTATTATAAATATCCATTATAATTTCTACGTAAACATCCTCAATATTATGGTGTTTTAGTGCTTTGACAATTGAATTATGAGAAATAGAGTCAAACGCCTTTTGGTAATCGACAAAAGCCATGTATAGCGGCGTATTGAACTCTTTATATTTCTCTATTACTTGGCATAATACTTGAATATGGTCAATTGTCGAGTACCCAGGTCTAAATCCCGCCTGTTCAACAGGCTGTAGAGCATCAATTTTTGGTCCGATCCTTGACAATATGCATTGTGAAAAAAGTTTGTAGAGGCTGGAAAGCAGGCTAATTGGTCTATAATTTGATACGTCCGATGGATCACCTTTTTTGTATAATAGTGTGATTTCCGACTCGGACCATTGCACTGGAACTGTTCTCTCTTTCATAATCTCGTTAAAAATCTGTGCAATTAATTTTGAAATAATGTCTTTACCTGTTTTTAAAGCTTCATTTATAATACGGTCTGACCCAGGACTTTTGTTGTTGTTCAGTCTATTTATTATCATAATAACTTCTGATGCTGTGAACTCGGGCCAATTATTATCTGCAGTCGTCGCTAATTTAGTTTTCATGGCATTATATCCGTTTGTAGATTCTTGTGTTTCTTTGTATTTGTATAGCGTCTTATAAAAGTCCGTTGCCATTAACACGATTTCTCCTCTTTTTTCTGTTGACTTTTGAGAATTTTTAAGTTAAGGGATCCATGTTTGTTTACCGGCTAGGGTTTTTTGGCATCTTTTTATACCTCCTGTTAATTCAATGCATTTTTTATATTTATTTAACTTGTAATTGTTATATTCGTCCTTTACGAGTCTCTTCGTTGATTTGTAGAGTTCTTTTAGGTGCTGTTTTTCCGTTTTATTACCCGACTGCGCGACGCAAAGGAGGGTAATGTGTTTATTTTTATTATCTTTTTGTTGGAGAACATGTCTCTCTTTGATTAAAGATATGGTGGAGTTAGTCAATCTAAAAGGCGTTTTTTTTTTTTGCGCTTCTTGATTCTGTAAGACTATCAACAATAGCTCTTTCCAATGCGTTGTAGAGGTGTTGTGTAGAGATGACATTTTCCGTATATTGAGTTAGTTTTTTATCCAGGTACTTGCGATAACTTGTTTGTTCTCTCTCGGTTTGTAGAGTCGATTTTGAGGGTTGAAACTTTTTTCTGCTCTGCTTCAGTGTTTTAATTTCTATTGTACCTCTCACAAAGCGGTGGTCTGTTGGAAAAGTTATTTTTCGTAAGATCTCGATATTTTTAAAGAGAGTTCTTTGGTTTGAAAGTATAAAATCTATTTCATTTCTCGTGTGTCCGTCCGGTGACATCCATGTCCAACGTTGATTGATATTTTTCTTGTAGAGAGTGTTTATGATAGACAGTTCTTCTTCTAGAGCAAATAATTTTAATCTCTCTCCTCTTTTATTACAGGTGCCTGAGCCGAAGGGCCCTATGATAGAGCCTATCGCGTCGGACGTTACTCCAATCTTTGCGTTGAAGTCTCCAAGTATTATTTGGTTGTTCCTAGACCTTTCTCTAGCTTTCCCGATGTCCAAGTAAAAACGCTCTACTTCTTCGTCCGTCGCTTTTTCAGTCGGCGCATATACTTGTATAATAGAAATATGTGTATTGTTAATTTCCATGTTCAATAGAGCGACGCGATCTGAAAAATGTGTAAATTCTATAATATTTGATTTGTATTTCATGTTGACTAAAAATCCAATTCCTCTTTGACCTTTTGTTTCGCCATAGTAATAAAATATGCACCAATCTAGTTCTTCGATGCCATAACCAACCTTTTTACCCGACTGCGCGACGCACGCACGCACGCGCCTATATATGTATGTATGTATGTATGTATGTATGTATGTTTGTTCCTATGTGGCACTCCAGAGACCAAACGCGTGAACCGATTTTGATAATTCTTACGTCAATCGAACCATCTTACTCTTGCGTGTGTCACTAAAGACATGACAGAAATCAATATTCAATATGGCGACAACCAGACGCCAAAATTGAAAAAAAAAAGAAAAAAAAGTGAACGAAATATGTCGAGTGGGGTATCACTGAATAGGTATTTAAAAATCAGTTCTAGGTTTCTTTTACAGTTTTTCATTTAGAGTGACCATTTATATTCTATAACGTTATAAAGTTATAGTAATTCTGTTCAGTATTAATACTGCTCTGCGCGACGCAAAGGAGGGCCAATATGTGACTAATTAAATCTGATTAGAATAGGCACCTAAGAAAAATTAAATAAGCTTCGTGAAGTTATATAAGAATTAAATAAGAAAAAGTAAACGCGGTAGGTAGGGGAGACCGAGGTAAGTTGACACAAAGGTAAGTTGACACAACGTCAAAATCTCAAAAACTATAAGCAGTAGAAATCTGGCATCAACGTAGTTCTAACCGCGCCTTCCCGTTGACTAACTCGTCAGTACACGCCGACCACCAGGCCACTAGGCGAATGGTTGTGGAGCCACAGCATCAGTGCTCAAAATTTCACGAAAAGTAGGTTTTTTATGTTTTTTTCTACGCTGTTATATTACTTGTGGCGCGCATTGATCATTTTTAAAGCATATGTAGTTAATTAGGTTTTATGCAGTCACTTTATTTTTTAAATAAATTAATGGCATGTAGCTAAAAATCACGATGATATATACAATACCGTTAATTTCGAGGCAGAGGTAAATTGAAACACCTTGTTTCAACCCACCTCCCTTGTTGCAACTTGCCTCGATTTAGTATTAATTTGTATTAGGTTTTTGCTGACTGCTGACTTATATGAAGGAATGAAGATGAATAGAGGCAAAATCAGTGTTCAGATAAGTATACAAATAGGCCACAGAGGGAGTTACCTTACCTTATAACGAAAATATCTTGGGAATTCAGCAGTGTTAAACTCAAATTATGCATGGCTAATAAAAAAGGCACGAAACACCTACTTAATGTTAAACAATGAAAGCACCTTACTCAATTAATGAAGAAAAAACTATTTTAGGTAGGCAGGTAAGTTACACAAGTAATTGATTATTAGATCTGTAAGAAGTTGTATTCAAGTTTACATAGTTATAGTGACTTTACAGTCTAAATGTCACTTCAGTACAATGGATAATATTATATACTGTATATAACGCATGTCTTTTATTGTAAATTATGGCATTTTAGTATTTAATAATAAGGATATCAGGTACTACTAAGATACTTATTATTGATAACCCACTTAAAATGTGCCTAACTAATTACAATAAAAAAAAAATTATTTTATAAAACGATTATACCTACTTATGTATACAGAGTATTGATCTCAGGGAAACTTTTCTGCAATATCAAACATGTATATTTTTGTTCATTAAAACTGATTACTCACATAAATCAGCATTTATTGTTCTCATAATCATAGTCTCTCATTGTGTGTCAACTCACCTTGGTACCTGTTTCAACTCACCTAACTACTAGGAGGGTTGAAACAGCGTGACTCAAAACAAGAACTAATGTATGTAACTTATATAAATATAGCTAAGAACAAGCTAGTGAAATTTTGTGAAACTCATACCTACACTTATACGCATACGTCCATACACACTCGTGCGCGAGCACACCCACACACAACCCACCCCCTCACTCACTCACACACACACACACACACACACACACACACACACACACACACACACACACACACACACACACACACACACACACACACACACACACACACACACACACACACACACACACACACACACACACACACACACACACACACACACACACACACACACACACACACACACATACACACACACACACAAACACACACAAACACACACACACACACATACACACAATAAATAACTACTTGTTGCTATGGAGGAGCGGGGCTTCCTAACACAGGTATTGTATACTTAACAGGAAGTCCCCACCTAGTATTATGTACACTGCTTAATAGTGAAATAAATATTTTTCATTTTTCATTTCATTTTCATTTTCATAAGCTACAAGGAACGACTTTAGACCGAGCTGTGGTTGATTTAAGTTCACGCATTTTTGCAAAAGGTTAAGCATATGTAGCTTTGAGCCGCGTTAGGTCGCTAAATGGATTAATTATCAGTAGTTTAGACCACCGCAAGCTACTGAATAATCCTCACGATATTAACTCCCTCAATGAAATGACAAGATTGCGAAATTTGCCGTCTTTTAATACTAACTAAAAAGTGTTAAATAAAAATAAAAAAATTAGAAAATTAAAAAACCCGACTGCAAAAATAAATGAAAAGAAAAAAACAAGTTCAGTAGTCGAGAACATTGAATCAGTTTCATGATTAACATTTCGTATGTCAATTTAGACCTTGGAGTTTAAAAATAATGTCCAAATCGCTTGTGACGGATCCGGAACGAGGCATACGAATCGTTATGACACAGATAAAACAAACTATACATTCTTATACGAAACAGCAACTTCAACAGTCGGGACCCATTAAAAGTCTAGGCTACGGCACTAATATTGACGACAATAATGGGTCCCGACTGTTGAAGTTGCTGTTTCGTATAAGAATGTATAGTTTGTTTTATCTGTGTCATAACGATTCGTATGCCTCGTTCCAGATCCGTCACAAGCGATTTGGACATTATTTTTAAACTCCAAGGTCTAAATTGACATACGAAATGTTAATCATGAAACTGATTCAATGTTCTCGACTACTGAACTTGTTTTTTTCTTTTCATTTATTTTTGCAGTCGGGTTTTTTAATTTTCTAATTTTTTTATTTTTTTGTTTGTTCGTCTGATCGGTTTGTTTGATCGGTATTCTTGCTAGTGGAGGGGGTCTCGTGGCGTCATGCGTCGCGATCACTGTTTCTAGTTATGTAAGATGTTATATTATTTTGATGGGATTTGTGCTTCTTGTTTGTACTATGTTTTCTATTTTGGTTCCAGGAGGCCGCTGCTTCCGGACCGTTTTGTGATATTTGGGGTGGAGACAATGATAAATGTCGCTTGTTAGAGTTTCCATCCTTGATATTCTTCTTTACAATTAATTTATCATATTTTATAAATGCTGTATTTCCATTTTCAATCTCTTTTTGCTGTTGTTGTTTGAGACTTTCCCTTATTTTCAGAATATTTATTGGGAATTCTTCTTTGATGTACATATTTGTGTTTGTTAGATTATTCTTATTTTGCAGAACTTTAATTTTCTTCCCCAATGTAGTAAAGGCCACTGAGATCGGCCTAGGGCGGTCTCCTTTTCTACCCATCCTTCTTAGTGACTGTATCTCGAACTCTTGGATTTCCACTTTTAATTGTGTTCTAATGATGCCAATAATATTTTCCTGGAGCTCGAAGTACGATTTTTCGGTTTCATCGACTCCAAAAATAACTACATTTCTTTGGACGCTGTTCTTCTCCAGAAAATAGAGTCTTTTTTCTTGGTCTTCCACTTTTGATCTTATATCTCCCAAGTCCTGGCTAAATTGCTCCAATCTTTTGTCGATATGAGTATTAATATTTGTGGTTATTTTTTCTTCAACTTGATGGAATCGCGAGTCAATTAGGTCGAATCTTTTGTCGAAGTCAGCTCTCATTTCTAATAGCATTTTTTGTAAAGCTTCCATGTTGTCTATCGTTTTTTGTTATAGTTCCCTCTAGCGGTGAATGACTTGTACTAACAAGCTTAACTTTTAGGTTGAAGATGTTGGGAGGTCGATAGTAAGTAATCTCGGTTGTTTGGATGCTACGTAGTTCGCGTGAACCAAGATAGATGGCGTTGCTCTCAAAATTTAGTGGTAGGTAGATAATAAACAATGTCCGTGGTTATAATTGTCACATAATAACCTTAATCTTTTTTAAAAAGTCTCACAAATATCACTGGACTTGGTATTTTTATGCACTTTGTCACATTTAAGTCTAGTTCATAGTACAATATAGACACTGTTTGCACTTAAGTTCACAAAATAGTTGTCAACGGTTCGTTTGTCTTGAATCACTATTTTACTGTTTTTACGCACAAATTATTGTCTTTTAGGTAAGAACCACACAGTATGTTGGAAAACACTTTGTCCTTTTAATTTTTCCGTGTATCGATGAACTTTTAAGCACTTATTTATATTTTAATCTCTGTTTTTACACGGACTCGACGTTAGCCGTGGCACACTAGCGCCCCCTCCTGGTGGTCAGCCTTATCACACGTTAATTGACAAGATAGAGCGTCCGTCCTTGGCTGTCACCGTTCGATAGAACGAGACGGACGCTCTATCTTATCACTTATGGCGTGATACGGCCGACCATGATACGGGGCCAGGTCAACAGCTTATTAGCTGTTGACCTGGCCTGCCAATAGACAGTTAAAAATGTATGTACAGTTTTGCAGATTGCTGGAGACTTCGCCACTTTTCTCAGTTGTATAGAAGTATTAAGATTATCCATACAAATGTAGTTTGGCTCTCGTTTTAAAGGCACTTGTCCCACCAAGAGCGAGGAAGCGATTAGCTATCGGCGATTTTCTCGTCCAAGAAATGAACAAAAGATAATCGCTCCCGCCGTGTAAATAAATATTTATAGGTCATCCCTGCCTGTTCACACTGCCGGTTAGTAACCCCTCTCTCTTCACTAGTTGATCGCAGCGATAAAAGCTATCAACCATAAAACTCGCCCAGCGGTACTCGGCGATGAACGCTTGGCGACAACTGAGCGAGTGGTGCGAGTAATCGCCCGTCGCACTCGAACACTCGCTTATAGCCGAGCGACTAAACTATCGAAACTACACACTCTCTTCTCGCCGCTCGCCCATCATCGTTTCTGATTCTAATTCTACTCGTTTAACGCTCGTCGCCGGCGGTGGGACAAGTGCCAAAACGGCACAGGTACTATTGACAAAATTGAATCCTGACCCTCCATGGAACCTTGTTTCAATTAACTGACATTAACGTCATTTGATCGTACGTATGTTCGTTAATTGTAACAAGGTTCTATGGTGGGTCATGATTCGGTTAGTTCGATAGTAACAACATGACATTATATTTTTTATACTTAAGGGCCGATTTTTCAATCTCTAGATAAAGTTATCCGTCAGTTAAAATTATCACCATCTTCTTCTTAAGTCATATGAAAGAAAAGCACAGAGCTAACATTTATCTGACAGATAGTTTTTAGATAGTTACCTGGGAATTGAAAAATCGGCCTTTAATAGTTTCCGCCGTACGTCAAAAACTACTTTTTGTTTTACAAATTATGGTCATCATCATCATATCAGCCGAAAGACGTCCACTGCTGACACACTGGACATATGCCTCCCCCAAAGAGTGCCAAAGTGACCGGTCCCGCACCCGCAACCTTTACCAGGTCATCAGTCTACCTAGTGGGGGCCTACCCACGCCGCGCCTTCCGGTACGTGGTCGCCACTCGAGAACCTTTCCGCCCCAACTATAGTATAGCGATTTGGAGCGATTCGGTTACTTTGGTTCTGCTGCGGATAGTCTGATTACAAATTATATTAGAAATATAATAGAGAACAAATAAGCGATTGCGATTAAAGACTTTGTAGGAAAAACATTATACTCGAGCGAATAGAATGTTTTTTAAAATAGAGCTATTTTGTTCTTATTTTAATTTTTAGTAACAGAAACTTGTTTCCGACCTCGAAATGGCGGATATTAAAGTTTCATGTCATACCCACTTGAGTGCCCGCGATTCAAAAAAGGTGCTGGTGCCTAAGATTTACCGCGCGCTAGCGGCGCCGTGTCATGTTTTGTTAATAAATCAATTGCTTGAATTTCACTGAACTTTTTGACCTAATTCTTTGATTGAGTTTCAATTGGGACTTCTGCCAGAATTTATTTAAAAAAATATATAACGTGTATTTTTTATGTTTATTTAAAACTTTAGTTTACGTTTCGATTGGTACTAAATAAAGTATGTGGCCACGGGGAAATATTCCACATAAAACCTTTTTCATTTGCAATTTCTAAAAAGTCAGTTTCGCAATTCAACAACAAAACAACTTTACTTTTTGTAAAATTGTTCCATAGACTGCGGTTTTAATTTTTTAAATGGTGCGACATTAATCATCTACCTAAGTCAACAGAAAAGCGCTCTTCGCACGTTCCACATAGATATCATTTAAAAACCGTTTGAACTCCACCTCGCAACTAGTGTTGCGAGAGCACTTTGCGATTTGGCAAATTGCAACCGTAGTTGCACAGGGCACTTGAGTGGATATTAGCATGTGTTTTTAAAATGAACTACTTACGTTTGTATAGAGAGTTCTGCGTCATGGCGAGCCTTTATATAGACTACCTATTTTCAACAAAAAAAATCATATCGAAATTTGCACTCGAATAAAATGAATTTGGTACCTAGTTAAACCATTTCTGTGAATTCAGATATGTGATAACTCAGACGCCAATTGCTATCACATAAAAACATGTTTTGCAGCTGTTAAAGATAACATTTATCATATAATTCTATATGTGTTTATTGAACTGTTGATGGTTGGCAAAATAACTCCCTCACCCACGGTTTAGGATTTCAAATGTCATCATTTTTAAGTACATCCGTAGACAAGTGCTATTTTTTAGGCAAATTTACCAGAGTCGATTTGAAAAGCATCTCATTCACCACTTCCTCGTAAATCGGCTTAGTGACTTAATATTCTATATCTACGTATTTTCCCCACCGAATCAGATAAAATAGACTGATTATAGAATTGAAATGGAATGATATAGAATTATCCTTTATATGAATATAAAGGATAATTCACAGTAGGTACATGTGTATAAATAAATTGTTTGTGTTAGTGACATATTTCCCTCGTTCGTAAAATTATTGCTATTATGTTTCCTATTGTGATACTGACAGTCACCATTTGCATGGACGTGGAACGGCTAACACGTGCAAATGTACACTTTTCCCTCTTCCACAAGTTTCGATTTTTGTGCTTATTATTAATTATTAATAATAATCGACCAACATCTCAAGAGATTCTCGCTAGATTGCTGGATCAAGGGTCAGATCAAGAAGGCGGTACTCTTGGACACTGCGCGAATAATAGGTTGCTCTCTCTGCCGCCCTTACCGCCCGTAGCTTAGGCCGCGCTTCGGTTCGCTAGGTTAGGCTTTTATAATGATTATGTTTTGTAAGAATAGTTTTATATTTTACTTTTTGAATAACTATTGTAAAAAACTAGCCTAACACCAAATATAAATAAAGAGCATAATAATAATAACTATTTATTTAGGGCCACTTTTATTTGAGGTATTTTTACTAATGGACCTTCCATTAGTAAAATACTTTAAATAACTAACATACAATACAGTTATAAAATTAAAACACTCATAATTATTTAGGCGACGAAACAGTCCCCACTATTTCGGCGCATAAATAGTTGCGTCGACAAGTCCGGTGTAGAACGTTATTGTAGAAGGATTTGTATAATACGTCAATTTTGCGGACTATAAAAAGGCCATTTTAAGCATTATTTAAAACAATTTATAAAAATAAGAATGTCAAAAAAGCATAAGATATCGACACAATAAATAGTGAAAATTTTCAAAAAATCATTAACCTTCTATCAAAAACCTCGATGGATAAAGTCGAAAAGGTTTGCATCGAAAAAATAATAATAGGGGATGCAGACACTAAATAAAATAATCAATAATGCTTTAAGGGGTTTATGTTCTGTCTCTTTTCAGCATAACGCACCTTTATATCAAACGATTGTCATTTTACTATGACGCTCGAGAATCGTGACGCCACGATCCGCTAGCATTTTCTCTGTCTAAAAAGCAACATAAAAACGGTTGTAGCTTCGTAATTTTTTAAGATATTTGAATAGGATTTACGTCATTAGGTATATTTTTTGGCTTCTTTCTTTTAAAGTAATAATAAATTTTGAGTCTACACCCCTATTGTTGCGGATGACCGACAAGACGGAAATAAAAACGTTTGTTAACAGCGGAAGCTGAGGTGAGGTTACTACAGTAAACTACGTCTTCAAAATCGCGAACTCACTTTTTTGTCACTTGGCAAAATGTTCAATTGGAGAAATTAACTCTTAATTCTCGCTTAAGCGATAAAAGGTAGCGGACAGACAGACAGAGTTACTTTCACATTTATAACTATTATTTTGGATACTGGTTGTATCCCTTTGTGCTAACTACCTACATGATTTTCATTAAAGGGGGGCATTGGAAATTATCGCGTGCTTTGAAACGCCGTTCTGACTAGATTAAGAAACAATAAGGTTTGATTTTCAGATATATGATTCTTGACTATAATATGATTTAATCGATATTTCCTGGATAAAAAAAATCTTCTCTTTCTTAATAAATCTTCTTTCTTTGGTCTTTATTTTCCCTTTTTTACGCAGCCTACTCAAAAAATACCTTCATTATTTGACGACACAATCAATTTTGTATTTATCTCATCTAAAATCTCACTTAATGAAATATAAATATAAATTCACTAAATTGGGTATTTATCGTAATCAGTCCAAAAAAGCCATTCCCGAACTCTTTTTCTCGTGCGCGGAAGGCATAAGCGTGTCTCTGTCAAGGGGGCGTGGTCGACTCAAATCAAGGCACCCCCTTAACCTTGGAAGTTGGTATAGGAGTATAACGGACGGAATCGCGCGCATACGCTAGTAAACTACATTTGAGTTAAGAACTTATCTACAAATCTTTCCAACCTTCAATTTAAGCTTTATTTATGATTTAAGTAAAAATTTCATTTTGTATTGACAAACAAGTAACAACGCAAAAGCAGCACCAAATATTGCGTTAATAAAATATCATGTACATTAAAACGGGCATGATTCTTGCATAGATAGGTACTAAAACAGAGCTTTATATATGCTAACCAGCCCAAAAATTGTGAGGTGCATTTTAAGGGCGATTAATTCTGCTATTTTATTATATTGTATTTTTCTGTGCCTTTTAACGCATTAGGTGATGTGCACGACGCACCTCGTGGCACCTCTTTGGAATCATTTTACCTTTTTATAACTTTTTGTATCAGTTTTGTATTTTGTTTTAGAATCTGTCAGTGACTACTCAAGACTAGTCTGTTCTTTAGATTGCTGGAGTAAAGTCATCTGTACCATGCACCAGTGCCTATTCTTTCCATAGTTCCACCAGTAACAGGTGATATGACTGATTTCGAAATAAAAAGTGTAGTGTACTTGCTTTTAAAAAAAAACACAGGTCTCTCTTACTTAATAGTTGACCCAGATCCTGAATAAGTGATAAAAGGTGTTCACAATTTTTCAAACATTTTTAATTTTCCATTTTGTGACGGCCCACCAGGGACCGGAAAACCCTTTCATTTGATTAAGCCTTTCGATAGGGTAACCCTATCAAATGATTATCCAAACGATATGGTTTCCCTATCAATATGTTAGCCTATCGTTATGGATACCGTTTTGAACAGGGTAACCGTTTCCAAAGTGGTTACCAAGTTGAATTTTTACCTATTATATTTATTTATTTATTTTTTGTTATATTTAAGTAATTATATAGGGCATTTCGTGATGATTCGTTTGCGCGTGAATTACCTAATCTAAGATGTAAGAATAAGCTTTATATGAAGCGTGCAGAGATTAAAATTGCCTGATTGTTTTCTAAAAACCCTCGATAGGGTAACCTTATCATAGGGTTTTAATGTTGGTAAGCGCTTACCTGAATTAACTCTATCAATTTGGTTACACTATCGTTTCGGGAAGTCGATCGATATGCTTACCGAGTTGATAGGGTTTTGAAAAACAATTCTATCAAATACCCGATCCAAAACCCTTTAATGGTAACCGGTTCCGGTCCCTGCGGCCCACACAATAACTACGCATAATGGAATAAAAAATTGGGAACGGTTTTTTCCTTGTCATAACCAACATACGTGAAATATCGACGATAGGAACTCCTGTAAAAGTTAAATATAATTACGAGAAGAATTAAAAGGTACACTTTTTATTGAATTCCTTATTATTATAATGTTCATTAAATAAACCTATTTCAACTGATTATATCGCGTAGTATTGTGTATTGTATACATGCCGATATTCAAATCCTATTATTTAATGATTCACATGCGCGAAACTGAAGACAATAATTAAATTATAATGTTCTTATTTTTCCTTATTGTGTTTATTTCGGTTTCAGCAGTAAATGTCCAGTTATGTAGGCTCTAGTTATTGTAACATTAGTCGTGGACACTAAAACAGGAATGTCCTAACTAACACCGATGTATGTGAGGTGCATGTAGCGACTGTGAATTGTGGGAGCCTGCAGGCAAACTCAACAACTCGTCTCGAAGTAAACTTTGACGGGTACTCACGTTGACTTCTGATTAAGTAGTTCCAAAGTGGGCTAAGATCGTATATTAGACGTAGGTTAAAATATTACATGGTTCATATTAGGCAGACAAGTTCTTGACGAACTGGGGAGTAGGGTTACTACAGGGGCCCAACTTCGGAGACAAGTTTTATACTCCCTCTTGCGCAAATCCATTACCGAGTCTGCGTGAGCAGGAATAATTGAAAATCAGCTAGGTATTATAGGATTAGTATCATATTTATTTGAATTTTTAACTGAAAAATATAATCCTTAAGACGCTGTCAACACCAAAATGCCCTTGAGGATTTGGGATAGCGCGCACACTGACTATTTCTATTGCAGTAAACGAGAGCGAGTATAAAATAAAGACATACATAGAACCGTTTAATAATGATTTTAAAACCAATCTTTGCAATTATTCTCTGTCGAGTTTATTTCGTGCAAATATGTATCGTGTCCGTTCACGGTCTTTGAAATATGGCGAATATTAACACTTTTGTTTGATGTGCTAAAACCAGGGACCGGAAAACCCTGTTATTTGATTAAGCCTTTCGATAGGGTAACCCTATCAAATGATTACTCAAACGATATGGTTTCCCTATCAATTGTGTTAGCCTATCGTTATGGATACCGTTTTGACCCAGGGTAACCGTTTCCTAAGTGGTTACCAAGTCGAATAGGGTGAATATTTACCGGTTACCATTAAATAGTCTTACCTTTTCACGTCTTGATTTGATGGTTGGTTCAGCAGCAGCTCTCTCTTCGTTGATTATTCACGTACATACCGTCAGCGTTACCTATACAGTATACTCGTATCAGTAGTGTAGCTGCGTTTAAAAGTGTAACGATTTTATAATGGAAACGTATGACACATCTCTCAACAGATTCTAGTGAAATTTTGTGAGCGAGTTCGATATTTAACTATAGATCAAAAATGCTTTCGTATGTGTGGCTGTCCGGCTGTTTCCTCTATAGGTCTCATCTCTTAGTGGTAGCCGTATAAGTCCAATTTCAAAGATGAACTGCAAATCGATGTACAATTTAGCTATTTGGCACACGCATACTAGAGGTGACAACAAAATTTTTGACCCGCAGTTCCTTAAAAAAAATCCTTGGGGGGAAGGAGTGCTGAGACATTTTATTTTTTGTGGGAAAAATCTTTTTCTTATCAGAAACCATAACCTATAGTGTGTAGTGTCATATGAAAGTGCTTCTGAGGCGTTTCTAAAAATAAAGATTATTTTTGTAATAATTAAAAAAAATCCTGAATGGATTGATGTGGTATATATTTAGAATCGCCTCAAAAAGCCCTTTCATGTGACACTACACACGATAGGTTTCTGATAAAAAATGTGATATGTAAAAAAGTTTTTTTGTTCAGAAACCTATCGTGTGTAGTGGTGTCATATGAAAGGGCTTTTTGAGGCGATTCTTAGTATATACCTACCACATAATTACTTTTCAGCCATTTTTTTTTTATATCAGCCATATTGTCTGGATAAGCCCAAACTTGGTATTACGAAAATTATTTTTGTAAAAATTATAAAAAAAATCCTGCAATGTAATGATGTGGTATATTTTTAGAATCGCCTCAAAAAGCCCTTTCATGTGATACTACACACAATAGGTTTCCGAAAAAAAAATTTTTTTTTCATACAAAAAATGAAATGTCTCAGCACTCCCCTCCTAAGGGACATGGCTTATTCTATCTCAAGTTTCTACAGATTCGCTTTAAATTTCGTGAGCGAGTTTATATATAGTGTATATTTAACTATAGAGCAAAAATGCTTCGTATGTCCGGCTGTCCGTCTGTTCCCTCTATAGTTCGCATCTCTCAAGTGTCAACAGATTCTCGTGAAATTTTGTGAGCGAGTTCGATATATAACTTTAGGGCAAAAATGCTTTCGTATGACTGGCTGTCCGTCTGTTCCCTGTCTCTATAGGTCGCAGTCGCATCTCTCAAGTCTGCACATAATTTTTGTGAGCGAGTTCGATATTTAAGTAACTATAGGGCATTTCGTGATGATTCGTTCACGCGTGAATTACCTAATAATAGACTCTTAAGGCGCAAGAATAAGCTTTATATGAAACGTGCAGAGATTAAAATTGCTTGATTGTTTTCGAAAAACACTTGATAGAGTAACCTTATGAAGGGGTTTTAATGTTGGTAAGCGCTTACCTGAATTAACTCTATCAATTTGGTTATACTATCGCTTCGGTAAGTCGATCGATATGCTTACCGAATTGATAGGGTTTTGAAAAACAATTCTATCAAATACCCGATCCAAAACCCTTTAATGGTAACCGGTTCCGGTCCCTGGCTAAAACAAATTGTTTTTCTTAAAAACCTGCTTAAATAACATCAATTTCAACAAAATTAGGTATTGTTAGCCTCTTTAGGTCCTTCAGAGTGTGTCTGGTGGATGAAGCGCGGTTTGGGCGAGGAGATGTGGAGTCAATTTTTGTGCAGCGAACTCACATTCGGTGTCATAAGAGGAAATAAAGTACCTACGATGAATTCTTTAATAACAACTGAATCCTCGAAAAATTCTAAATTATTATTGAGCCTGCTGAATTGAAATGCGACTTGCCGAGGAGAACAGCCTTTCATTTTCCATAAAAGTATTTTCCTCTGTAAAATTTCCAGGACCATAAAAAAATTATCGAAATTACGTTTGTTTTATAAAAATCCAGAAGATGATTATGGAAAACGTTTTATTTATAGCAAATGAAATTATGGATTTCAATAGTACCTAACCCAATTAAAATATCAACCTATCGCAGCTACTCCATAGTTTAGTTTGTACCTATGTGTATGTTACTTATAAGCATATTTTTACATCTATATTGCTTATAGATGTAAAAATATGCTTACGTTTACGTTTATATAATACGTTTATAACTTTTTAAATAGGTAAGGCAAAATAAAAGTGCAATAGGTACTACAAAAACATAACCCTCCTCTCCTTCGGGCAGTCGGGTAAAAATGATCGAAGCATTTTTTTGTTGCTCTACATAGGCCGTCTTATTTTACACGCATACTTACCTACTAAATACTATGTTACGTTGCAATTCGCAGCGACTCTACATAATTATGTATAATATGTAAATCCTTATTTGAAAAACCGGGAAACTTATACCTTCATCGTCTTCAGTCTTAACTGTTTTAAGAAAAGTACAGTCGGCAATAAAAGCTTGTCCCGAATAATTGAATTTAAGAACCCCCGTCCCCGTACATCTCCTCATTTGTAGAATATCATGAATAGGATACCGGCAAAGCTACATTCTCATTTTTAAAGAATAGTGTTTCGTCATGTTATAATACAATGGAACGAAATCCAGTAAAATATTTTACTAACGAATATGCCTGTTCATTTGTTCGGGTACGTATATTAACCCGTTTTATTTCGTTTGGTAATAAAACCATAATAAATGTACTTAAGGGTGCAAACTTTGCAAAATTATAGAAAACGGGGTTTAAAAGTCGGCATCAAGTAATAAATATTTTAAGTAAGCTTCTTACCGAGCAGTATTTTGTTTTCTGGCCGAATCACCCAAACTTTTCCGTTTTTATTTAATACTAGTTAATAATACATTCAAATTTCATGCATAACGACTGAGGAACGAAGTGTTGGAAAATTCGATTACTTGTCTATATTTAAAAGAATTGAGTCTTTAGACCTTGCATTTGAATTCCGTAGAATTCAGCTTTAGTTTCTAAAGAAAAATTTACCAAAAATAACTTCGTGCTTGTTGGTATCACCGTACTGTTCACCGGTCTAACAAATTTTCAACAGTCACTATTAGTGTCAACTATTAGTGTGCATTTAACTAGGTTCCTACCCTAAAATAGTTATTTCTTTATACAAGGGTGCAAAGTTGTTGTTTACCCGCGAGTGTGGAATGTGTGGAATGGAAAAAAGTTGAGTGCAAAAAGTTATTTTGACGTCGAAAGACAGATACCTACATAGATAAATTAGGGCCCTGTGTGTATGTCCAATACCAGGAATGGAACACCGGCTCTCCTACTGGATAGTCCTGTCGTCTTATTTTACATCATTTTGTCCGTTGGATGAAGTGACCTTTGACTTCAATTTCTGAATCCAAACATTCGTGTAAGCGGCTTGTTCAGAATAATAGTGTATGTTACGCTCCGACACTTCTATAATAGAAACGGGTATGTGCAACAGAACAAATCATCTATTTCCGTGCCCCTCGGGCCTGATACAATATTAACCGCGGCTGTTACATAAATTTAGTTCCATTTTACTAGTTTTATATGATGAATGCAAAGTGTTTGTGAGTGGAAAAAATACTAATACCTACCTACAAAGGAAAATATCCTTTGCTATTAATAAATTTGACTATCTATCAGCCAAACACCGTATTTTGTGCTCGAGATAATTAGTAAGGTATTTTTAAATCACATATTTGATTATTGTGTATTAATACAAAGTAATCAAAGTGAATGAAATAAAAATTATATTCATTAAAGAATGAATATAATTTTTGGTAAACGTCCAATTTCCTCTCTAAAAATGTACAAAAGAAAAGCCAAAAATATTTGAAATGAGTATTCTTTCATTTCAAATATTTTTGGCTGTGGGAATTCTTACCCATTTCCTAGGAACTCCTTCGCTATCTACTGTGTAAATTATTTCGTATGCTATTATTACCGTTGTTGCTCCATTACGATGTGAAGTCAAAGTTAAGTTCTTTATTGCATTTCAAATGAAGGAAACATTTTAGACAGGTTAAACACTGCAGTGTTCAAATATGTTGTATAAAATGCAATGTACGAAGACATTGCCCAGTACTAACATTGAAGATATTTTCATCAAACATTTTTTTTGTTCCTATCTTAGTTACTAGGTTTTTGTTCCACTGACCAAGCAAAGATGCAGCTCTGACTATAACTTCTCCCGTGACTTATAGGCGAAGTGATGAACTAATTTGACCTCATTGACTTGTGTGGGCGGACCCGATAAACATCATAAACGTTTTCAAATTGGAACTAAGCAATAAAATTTCGCAAAGTCACGAAAATTACTTTACTGATGTGGTGGAACGAATTCAATTTCAGTTCTTTGGAAAAAACTACTAATGTTTACAGACGTCGAGTTCATCAGTCGATTGCGTCGTTTTCTTCGAGTCATCATATCTAAATGTCATTTTATGTCTAGGAAAATTACAGTGGAGTTGTCCTACCGTAATCTCGAAAAGTTACGTAATTAACCCTGGTCTAAAACGCTGCGTGAAGCGAGCAGGAGTACCCGTAGTAGCGTTGTCTCCCGACGCGCGGGCAATAATGAAGACGTCTCCGATGAGCGCCGTTTAATTAACTTTAAAATGAGGCTGTGGCTCTCTAACTCCTCAAGTCAGAGTTTTGCGTCCAAGAAATAATAATGAGCCAGCCAGTAGACGGCGGAGTGGACGGGATTTTTTTCTTTGTGCAAGAACAAAATCAATTTTGCGTTAACGTGACTTTTAAAAGGAAATTATTTACCGATAAATAGCAGTTATTCTTGCATTGAACATCGATCCTCGCATTCATTGATTGTAAGGGGATAAATGCAAGATGGTTATTGTATTCGTTATTATTAATGTTTATTTAAGTTAAGCAAGGGGAAACATAATGATTAGACAATATCTGTTTTGACTTCGACCAATTACATGTGCTTTTTTTAATGCTTTCATGAGAAGCTTTGTGTTTTTCAATATGAAACAATTGATTCCAGTTTTCACTTTATTTTCATAAAATACAGTAGATTATTTATTATGTTACGTGACACACTGTTTTAGATAGCTACGTACCTATACTTATACTCGTTGAAGTATTTTGGCTGAGTATTAATATAAAACGTAAGTTTTTCTTATATCACATTCTTTCTCGACACCCTACTGCTCTCTAATCATAAAAGCAAATAAGAACGCTTGTCTGAACTAAACTACAGAGCTACATCAAAGATAATAAAATATTTTATTTTCACTTTTTATCCAGTTACATTCTTTTTCTGGAGAGCTGTTAGACGGGTAGGTACTTAACTTACAGAAAATTTTAATAATGGGAGAGCGCTACATTAATGTGATATCTCTGACTCGGGTATAATGTTATATTTGCAAAGCAAGGATCACTTTGCTAAGATGAAATTTCATGTAGTTAGTCAGAAACAAGAAAATAACCTTTTTAGGGTTCCGTAGTCGACTAGGAACCCTTATAGTTTCGCTTTGTCTGTCCGTCCTCCGTCCGCGGATAATCTCAGTAACCGTTAGCACTAGAAAGCTGAAATTTGGTACTAATATGTATATCAATCACGCCGACAAAGTGGTAAAATAAAATGTGTTTTTTTTTATTAGGGTACCTCCCCTATACTCGAGCATGTGAGGAGTGTTTTTTTTTTCATTTCAACCCTGACGTGTGATATATTGTTGGATAGGTATTTAAAAATGATTAGGGGTGTGCTAAAATCATTTTTTGACAATGTTAATATTTTCGGAGATAATCGCTCCGGAAGTAAAACAAAAATGTGTGTCCACCCCCCCCTCTAGCTTTTGAACCATAACTTTTAGAAATATGAAAAAAATCTTAAAAGTAGAACTTTATAAAAACTTTCTAGGAAAATTATTTTGAACTTGACAGGTTATATAGTTTTTGAAAAAAAAATACAAAATAATTTCTGAACTAAGTTTGTAATTTAACCGTATAAGCAGATGTTTATTGTAGCTGTAATTTCTGCAAAATCACAATGAAATGACGTGCTTTCAAATAAAGTAAAAACGGTGAAAATCGGTTCTTGCAATAAAGAATTATCCCATAAAAATCATCTTCCATACTTTAAGCTCGGGCGCAATAGTTTACTTAATTTGCCGATAGATGTCGCTGTACGCGAAACGCTCACATTCTACATGGCGCTGTTAAGATGTTTCCTGATTTAATGGGGTCGGAGCAGGTGCGCCCATACATTAGGTTGAATATTTGTCGTGCTCGAATTGTCTTGTATTGCTTGTAGGTTTTTAGGGTTCTGTACTTATTATGTCAACTCAATGTAACAAATAGCTCATTTCTTCCACGCTTGAGTGGGGACACTTACTGTGACGGACGGAAAACTACGGAACCCTACCCTGAGCGTGGCCCGACACGCTCTTGGCCGGTTTTTTAATATAAAACGAGGTAATGCACCGAGAAAGCGAGAGAGAAATTAATTTGTAAAATACGTTTGAACGGACTTTCCAGGACTATTTTATTCATACTCGTGTCAAGTAGGTATTTGTGTTAGTTATGAAAAGGTGTGGTTCGTCTCCCTGTTTGATTATTCAAACTGTCGTTATTTAAAACACAGAAAAAGGAAATAAAAAACTTTTAAGTATTGTTAATTGCGAGAACCATTCTCAACAAAACATTGTTTTAACCCCCGACGCAAAGGGAGGGGTGTTATAAGTTTAGCGTGTCTGTGTATCTGTGTACCTGTGTATCTGTCTGTGGTATAGTAGCTCCCAAACGGATGGACCGAGTTGTATGCGATTTTTTTTGTGTCATAGAAAATTTTATCCCGAGTGTTCTTAGCCATGTTTCATGAAAATCTGTTCTGCCGTTTTTGAGATATTGGACTTTGAAATGAAAATGTCGGGGGCTTTTCAGCTTTTCTGTGTCGTTAAAACAATTGTAATAATATATAATTTCTTGGAATTTCGGCAACAGTTATTACAACATTCTAACGAATAATATTTTTATTTTTTTGAGTAGGTATGTATCATATTGCGGAAATTTTCAGTTGTGGTTTATGTAATGTATTCTGAAAATATATAATGGTAACGTGTGTATTATTCAGTAGGTATAGCTAGGCAATTTCGTTCGTGACACTCCCATGGTCCGCGCGGCGGGCAGGGGACGTTGACGTGTTACTCGCCGCTACACACGATATGATTTACGTAACGAATATGTCTTTGGATATCACTAACGTTCGCTCACTTCCACGATCCTGCCAATCAACGGTTTACCTTGTGTAATAATTGCAGGCGACATGAATATAAACACGTTGTCAGATAACATGTCGCGTGTACGCATCTGTGCCGATTATCTTTGTCTGCTTGCAGAACTCAACTTGAAGCAAACAGTGTCTAAGCCTACGCGCGGGGATTCTTGTCTGGATCACATTCATGTCACCTCCAGATTGCAGGCTACATCGATCGTTTGCAAGTCTGATGTAACGGATCATGACTTGATTGTGACAGGAATAAGCACTAAAATAACAAAACATATCCAAAACAAGAGATACGTGAAAAAAATTAACCACATCGCTGTGGAAGAAGACCTCAGCAAAACTGATTGGAGTAAAGTTACATCCTCAAACACAGTGTCGGAAGCTGTCAATACCTTTAACAGCTTGTTCTTTGATAGCATTTCCAGGCACACCACTTGTGTTCCTGTTAGTCGGTCCAGATTTGGCATTAAGCCCTGGATGACTCCCGGACTTATTCGGTGCTCGAGACATAGAGATAATTTACACCTAAAATGTCGCCAAAATCCAAACGATCAAACCTTGAAGCAGATTTACACCCGCTACAAAAAATTTCACATCAACACCTTCTGCGAAAGTTAAAGTATAGCTACGAGTCAGCCGAGCTGGAAAAAAATAAAAGTAATCCACAAAAACTCTGGAACGCCATTAGGAACATTACATACACGAAGAAAAACGTGCACAGACCGATCGAACTAACCCAAACGAAGAGCACTGTAAATGAATCACTCGATTACTGTAACCAATTCCTTACTGGCAAACGATATATTAAAAACCGTAAACAAATCTCAAAAAGACCTATCACAAGAAATGACCTCGAAAACATCCCCCACACAATCTTTTTTCTTAAATGCAACCAACGAATCTCAAATAGAATCCTTAATAAACAGTTTAAAACCAGATAGCTCTCCTGTACTTGATGGAATTACAAATGGCTTACTAAAGGCAGTAAAAAAACATATTATTACACCCCTCACGCATGTTTATAACCTATCCGAGGGAAAATTCCCAGATGAATGGAAAGAAGCGGCAGTTATCCCAATTCACAAGGCATGTCATTAACTCAACCCCAGTAATTATAGACCAATTTCTTGGCTTGGGGCACTCTCAAAAATACTGGAAAAACTGGTTTCTAAGCGATTAGTTAGTTTCCTGGAAAATAACGCCATAATCTCGAAACACCAGTACGGTTTCCGTGCAAAGAGGTCTACCGAAGACGCATGTGCATATGTCTAAACTGATCTCAGGTTACGTAGATAATAACGAAGCGTGCCTCAGTGTCTACAAAGACCTGGCTAAGGCATTTGATACCGTCTCCATCCCCATCTTACTTAAAAAGCTGGAACTCGTAGGTGTAAGAGGACTTGCATTGGACTGGTTTAGTAGCTACTAGACAGGTCGAACACAACGAGTAAAGATTGACCAGGAATTAAGCAACCCTATGGATATCGTTTTTGGAGTCCCACAGGGAAGCGTTTTGGGCCCAATATTATTTAATGTCTATATCAATGACATTGCTTCTGACAAAGTACCCAACGCTGACTTAATTTGCTATGCTGCGATTCTCTTTCACGGGGGAACCTGGATCAAGGTTGTTAAGTCCGCGGAGCAAGATATGGGCATAGTGGCCGACTGGCTAAAAAGTTACATACTTACGCTCAATGTCTTGAAAACAAAATTTCTCTGTTTTCATAAAACAAAAGCTTCTGCTCCAACTACCCCACCTACCATCAGAGTTCACACCTGTAACCAAAATGGACTACTAGTTGCGTCTTGTTCCTGCCAGTCAATTGAGAGAGCTCGTACCATTAAATATCTTGGTGTCGTAATTGACGAAAAACTGGATTTCAAGGAACATTTATTAACTACAGCCAAACGCGCGCGCAAACTTACGGGGTGGGACATGTAAAACCTTTATACTTTTGCTGGAAAAGGCACAACGAGCTGTCCTCAAGGTTATCCTTCGAAAACCCATTAGATATCCAACCCCGCGAGTGTACCACGATATGAAGTTTCTTACTGTTCGTGGAATGTTTGTTCAGCGTGTAGTGTCTAGTGTACATGGTTTGTAGTACAAGAAAATTAATAAAATCAGGGGAAATAATTCCTGTAGTTTTGTAAATTAGTACAGTTATACCTTGTCGTGTCCAGATGAACATACTAAAAGTCCTCGAGGGTGGGGGCTGTGCTGAGGGTGTAGGGGGTTGAAGGTAACTTTTTTCAGATTTTCGTACATATCTCGAATATCTGTACGAAAAGCGTTATAATAACTTCAGACAAAAGTTTTTACATAAAATTTCCTACAAAATTGGTCATTAAGATTTTTACTCTACGATCAATACTTTGGGAGCTACAGGATGTTAAAGTAAACAAAGAGATAAAAAATTGTTGATATAAGAAAACGTCGTTATTTCGTAGTTGTTCATCATAACTCTTATAATTACTCGAGATAAAATTTTGTCCATAAGATTTACTACAAAATTGGTTATATTTATTTTCACTCTACGATCGATACTTTAGGAGCTACAGGATGTTCAAGTTAAAAAAATAGTCGATTTAAGAAAACGTCGTTTTTTCCTAGTTGTTCATCATAATTCATTTTGCGTTTAGGATAAGCAAGCTCAGTTACCTGCTTATCAAACTGTAGTGTGTGCTGCGCCACACACGCACACTCTCACAGTATAGCCATAGTATATAAGCTCATGTACAACCATATTTAGACATAATATATCTTAATCGCATACTAATCAGTTGTATCATTACGCGCATCCTCACATGGCGACCTGCCAGTGCGGCCTTGTGCCGTGCTGGCGGCGCGCTGCGCCAGCCAGTTAAAAGAAAATAGAAAGAAGAATAATAGAATAGTGAATTTGTGACGTGGAAAAACTTTTAATATCAGTGAACACGGAAAAAACACTAACAATTTATGAACCAGTGAAAATGCGTGTGGGTGTTAGATACCTACGAACAGTTATAAAATCGACATTTACATAGACATTCAGCGCTTGCGAAGCATAATCCCCTACCAATAACGATAGACTTACCTACTCATTTTTATGTGCAAAAAAGGACATTGAAAAGATAACTAATATAAATAATAAACTTGCTGGACTACTGAAATTCGCTGCCTTAGTTCCCGAGTGATGAAGAAGTAGCTGCAGGGAGTTGACGGAGTCAAGGTTAGCAGTCAGGGTCACTCCTCAGGAGGTCCGGCGCAGACGTATAAGTGGAAAAAAAATGGGACAGTGTATAAGTAGTATATAATTAAGGTTTTATTTTTCGTGTCGATTATTTTATGATTATTATTTAGTATTGATTTTCATTACGTAATAAATAAAAATTAAAGCATAGCTAATGCAATACTAGAAAACAAAAAAAAGTGTTTTACAAGATATGATGATATGATATGATTGATATGTATTAAGGAAAAGTTAACAGTTAGTTCTCATGAAGCATCATAACATAATAACAACACTCTCATAATGGTTAAAAGGACGACATTGCACTCATGTTTTCCTAAATAATTTAAGATTTTGTTTAACTGCATCTGTCATGTTTTTAATGCATTTTCTTTTTCGATTCATTCTCCCAATTTATAGGAAATATCAAAGGTATTGTGGTTAACTTGTGGACATTATATTAATTAAATTTAGGTACAGTTCAAAATACGCTACGGCGCGAGGCACGTGTCACTATAAAAGGAATGGAATGCGCAGTCTGTTATTACATCTCGGATTACAATGTCAACTTGAAGCATTGTGCACTATTGTAAATGATTTCGATTTCGTAATTGTCCAGATTTTTAAAAGATATTTATAATACAGATGAAGCTTTTCACCGCCTTTTAACCATACCATAAGTTTATATAATTTGATGACATATAATAATGGAAATAGTGAAATATATTACAGATAATATAACTAGTGAATTGTATGTGAATTATAAAAAAACTATGGAAAAATAGTTGGATAGACACTTATTTTAGGATGGGCCCACTCCACTTAAGATCGTAACTTTTTAATGACTTAATTTTAACTATAGGTGGGTGGTGAGGTAGGTAGTTATTTTTTAATGTTAGGTGAATTATTTTAAGGAATTGTACTTGATTTGACATAAACATGACCATGATTATTCAGGAAATACTTGAGAAAAGGAATCGTACTAAGTTTTGGGGAGTAAACAAATCGATATGATTAACCAATAAAGAGTGGCGTAAATTAGAAGAAAACTGATAGTTTGTTTTGAAAAGTTCTATAGGTATCGAGTATAGGGATGTTTTGGTTAGACTAAAGTTGGATTTTAATGGTTTGTAGGTTCTTCAAGATGTTTGCAATGGGGTGCGTATGGAACAGTTTTGACAGGAGTAATATGAGGTGTAAAATGATACAGTTATTTCGAATAAGTAGACAAAAAGGAGATGGTATTAGTTCGATTCTTGGGAAAGTGCTTTAAGCATAGTGAATGGGAAAACTAAGCAAATAAGTTTTTCACGGAGCTATTAGCCTGATCACCTAATAGCTGCTGAAATGCTTGTATGTTTATGTTTTCATTTTGAACGAGTTATCTGAAAGGCATTCCGAATGTAATTTTATTGAGATGATGGGAAAAGATATTATGACAAACATGCCTTTCGTTAACAGCTGTCGCCCGAGAGGCACCGTTGAGCGAATAGGTATATAGGTGTTGCAGGGTTCACCAGGATACAAGGCAGGCAGGGAATCCTTGGAACCTGATCATGATTCGGTCGAGTATCAATCGTGAAGGTCCTTGGACACATGGTATGTTTCAATGAAAGGTGTTAAAAGAACTGCCTGAAAGGTATAATAAATGGTATATGTGTGCGCTTATAAATAAATAATTTCCTTGTATCCTGAGCAAATAAATAATTAGTATAATGTAAGGTCGGCCGACCACAGATATGCGTTGTGTACCCTGACTACAAGTGATGCATATAAGGTGCACACTTCAAATAAAAATGTATAAGTAATAATATTGATAATATAATGACGTCATATATATATGAATATTGAAACTATAAAAATCTTGATTGTGACAACTGAGCTCTAAAGGAAAAATGTGAAAACACTTTTAAGAAAATGATTCAAGGACAAAGAAAATAAAAATATAAACACGTACGTAATGAGATTGATCTTATTTATAGATTGATTCATGGCCAATTTTTATTTGCTAATAGATATAAGATTTAGGCATTAGGTTTGATTACGTATTGAAACATTTTTTTTTGATAATAAGATACACATACTTGTATTTGTTTCGTCATATTGTTAATTAAGCGTTTACCTAAATAGGTGATATTTTTTATGATACATAGGATATAAATAATAAGATATGGTTATTACATAATTTGAATGTGCACTAAAACTTCTTTATACTTATTGGTTAACTTTGAAATTTTTGTTTATGTTTATTAAAGCTTTGGTCCTGTTTACAATCTGTACAGGAACATAATTATATATATATATATATTTTAAACTTGACTACCAAAATTTTTTTTGTTACTTTTAGCTTTTTTTTCTGAAAATTAATTGTTATAACGAACATACATTTATATACGTATATTTTATCAAAAATTATTATTAAAATATAGATTGATTAATTTTTTTTTTCTTCAAGGGGGGTGGTGTAGTGTGTGCTGCGCCACACACGCACACTCTCACAGTATAGCCATAGTATATAAGCTCATTTACAACCATATTTAGACAGAATATATCTTAATCGCATACTAATCAGTTGTATCATTACGCGCATCCTCACAAAACATACAATTCCCATGTCGATCCATTGAGAATTTCTAAACAAAACAAACAAATAAAGCTGCAAGACCACTGATTTCTCACTGACATAGTTGTTTCTTCGGGAAAGAGTGCAACTATGACCTGGTAATGTATGAAACAAGTGTAGGGTCTCTCCGTGTAACCCCAAGATTTGCCTCGGGGAAAAAGTTGGAGTACAGCCTGGCTTAACGGTCGGACCTAGGTCAGGGGTGCTCGACCAAATTTTATAGGTAACCGCATGCAGTTTTTGATGACCAAAAAATAAATAAATAAAAAGTTTTTGAACTTCAGTAAAATCAGGGGAAATAATTCGTGTAGCTTTGTAAATTGGTACAGTTATACCTTGTCGTGTCCAGATAAACGAAAGTCCTCGAGAGTGGGGGCTGTGCTGAGGGTGTGGGGGGGGGGATTGAAGGTACCTTTTTAGATTTTGTAGGCTTCATCATCAGTTAGGTGCCCATGTGAAGCTGAATGATGCCCAGTTCGGATTCCGGGCTGGTTTATCCACTGAATCAGCAATCTACTGTCTCAAGCGCACTGTCCAGTACTATGCTAATAATGAAAGAACTCCTGTGTATGCTTGTTTCTTAGATCTTTTTAAGGCCTTCGACCTAGTATCGTACGATAGCTTGTGGTCAAAATTATCGAAGGAAACAAGCATGCCGGGGGAGCTTGTGTCAATATTTAAATATTGGTACAAGAACCAGACTAATGTTGTGAGGTGGGCTGGTCATATGTCGGATGTGTACAGATTGAGGTGTGGAGTGAGACAGGGTGGATTGACATCTCCGAAGCTCTTCAACCTGTATATGGACGGGCTGATCCATGAGCTCAGTAACACCCCTATAGGTTGTTCCGTTGGTGGAAAGGTTGTTAACAACATCAGCTACGCGGATGATATGGTGGTATTGAGTCCATGCATCAGTGCGTTGAGGAAGTTGCTGGCTATATGTGATTTTGTACCTACCTGTTAATTTTGTATACTAGTGGTTATACCTCTAAACTTGATGGTTTTTTATCTCTTTGTTTACTTTAACACCCTGTAGCTCCCAAAGTATTGATCGTAGAGTAAAAATAAATATGACCAGTTTTGTAGGAAATTTTATGCAGAAACTTTTATCTTAAGTTACTATAACGCTATTCGTACAGATATTCGAGATAGGTACGAAAATCTGAAAGAAAGTACTGAGATGTGGTTCGTAGGATTTAAATAATACGACGAGTCTCGGATAAAGAATGAACACTTTATTGGGAATTACATGGGTTTATATAGGCCTGATTTAATGCATCAAGAATTACTGTTAATTGGATTTAGACATAGTATCAGGTTTCGAGGTCCTATGAAATAGGATCTAACAATAGGATAGTTATTCATTAGAAAAAGCTAGTGCACGTGCGTGAAACACCTGCATGACTCAAGGTTATTAATACAATGTTGCGCACTACACCTCACGCCTCTCCTTTTTTTTTTGAGACAAAAATTTGGTAACATATTTTTGGCTTAAAATTATCTGTTACAATGTTTTACATAAGTACTTAACTTATCTTATTTCTATACATTACTATGCGTGATACAATATGGTTCTTATATTATTCTACTGGTTTTACACTGTTCACTGTGTGATACATATATGGATGTTCGCTCGTTGTCTTTTGCTTAGGTTGCGAATACATTGTTTAGCTATTGTGGTTTAAATATGATATTTCTTAATCTAGGTCGAGGTCTTATTGTTTTTTACATATAATATTTCTTAGTGTCCGGGTGGTAATGTTCCCTATTTGTATTTGGATGTATTTAATGTCAGTGGGTTCGGGTTACGTTCTTGGATCTGTATACTAGGTGGTCTTCCTATTGCAGTTCGTGGAATTTTTAAGTCACTCGGTCGTCTCGGTGTAAGTTATGTTTAGATCAGTTTTGTTATGTGAGTTAGTTTAAACTATGTTTGAGTATTATTGTAGTTATTTGTTATTTATACAAATTTAGACTTTCTAAGTGAGTTAAACAATTTTATATACTTAAGTGCCGTGTTAGTGTGCGTTTCCGGTTTTTATGTGCTAAACTTTTGTGTATTTCAATTAAAAGATTCACGCCTTTATTCCCAGAAGGGGTAGGCAGTGTTCATGATTCATGAAACTATGAGAGTTGGACAATAACGTTGTGTATTATAATTTGTTGCAGTTTGTTGCAAGTGGTAAGTTTTCAATTTATGTTTTATGGTTAATAGCAAAAGTGTTTAGTTCTGATTGTATACAGTATTAAATTTTACCGTGTTAGTGTTTAAACTTGAACTTTAAAAGTTGATCTTGAGTTTCGGTTTATGGTTTCGAGTATAAGAAGTTTGATTCCCTCTGTTTTCCGTTTTTTTATATGAAATCTCCTATCCTGCAGTAAATAGTTATTTTTAAATCTATATTTTTTTTTAATATTATATGATTACTTCTACATGATTATAATATTACATTAGTATTTCCTTATAGGTTGTAAAAAGAAATGTATAAAACAAAATATATATTTCTTAATGCTACTAAATAATAGTAAGTTTTTTTTAATCCTTTTTTACGGTATGATATTTTTATATACTTTTATTTTGACCTACTTTATTTTTCTTTATTATTATTTTAGGGCTTTTTATGTTATATTTTTCTTGGTTAATGTTTCTTAATTTAATTTTTTACGTCAATACTTTTCTTTGGTTACGTTATTTTTATCATTTTGTTTTATTTGAATTAATTTTTATTTTATTTTATCTTTGTTGGAGTGATCTTTCTCACTTGTGGTTTTTTTTTAGTTATTTGTTTTTTAATAGTTTGTCGATTTGTTTGTAGTTTTAGTTTGTTGTTTATTTCTAGTTTATTGATTTATAGTTTTTTGATTTGTAGTTTGTTGATTTGTAGTTTATTGATTTACCTATAGTTTTTTGATTTGTAGTTTTTTGATTTGTAGTTTTTTGATTTATAGTTTTTTAATTTGTAGTTTTTGATTTGTAGTTTTTTGATTTATAGTTTTTTAATTTGTAGTTTTGTTTTTTTCGTTTTGTAGTTTTGTAGTTTTGTAGGGATACGCATTTACGTGGTTGGCCAACCTTACATATATAATTATTTGCTTAAAGGTACAAGATATATTATTTAATTTATTAAGCGCGCATCACATATCAATGTATGTGTAAACAGGCAGTTCTTTTAACACTACGTGTCTAAGGGGCTTCACGATTGATAACTCGATCGAATCATGATCAGCATCCAAAGATTTCCTCCCTGCCTTGTACCTGGCGCATCCCTTATATCACCTATAAGCTTTTTGTCGTGCCATGGTTCATGGCGCACGTATGCGTTTACGCGACTGCACGAGGAGTCTCTCGGACGCTTGATGCTGACAAAAAGCATATTTGTGATACAATGTTGTTCTAAATTTTTGTTCTTTTTTTTATCTTTGCTTGTTTTTTGCTCTTTTATTCGATAATTTTATTGAATTTTTTGTAGGTATTTAATTTTTGCCTGGTAGTTTATTTTCTCTTTTTTTTAAAGTTATTTAGTGAACTGAAATATAATGACTTTCATAGGTTTTCCTTCATTTTAAATTTTATCTTGTTATTTTATTATTTTGGATATTTTTTTCTTTTAAATTAATACTAGTAGATTGAATATAATGTTAAATATTAGCTTACTCTTCTATTTAAAATATTATCTAATTATAAATTGAACATTATCATAATAGTAGCTTATTTGTATATATAAAAATAATTTAGTGAATTGAAATATAATGAAAGTAGTAGCTTATTCGTCTATATGAATTATTATTAATCTAGTGTCACTGTTCATTACTTATAAAGAATATATTTTCCGTTTATTTAGAATTATTATATAATTAATTTAACATATTAATTTCTTTTCTTTATTATTTTATTTTACTATCTTGTATATATTCCTTTTGAAACCATCTTTACTTTACACTTTATCGCATTGCTTTCTACTCATTGTGCATATTGCATCATGGTCTCGGTACTGTATATCTTATTAAATAATAGGTCGTCGCGTATATTAACTGCCGTCGGAGTCTTTTGCTCCCAATAATAATAAGGCTATGCGTCTTTTGCGCACCCTTTTCAATATGGCATAATAGTTAGCACCTTCCGTATTTTGAGTCACTTTAGTGCTCTTTAAATAAAAATATACCTTTGTACCGTACCAGAATGTTTTAATCTTTGTTTGCTTGCAGAGTAGGTGAAATATAAGTTATAAACAATTTTACTATCGCTAAGTTATCAGGTGGCCAGTCCAATAACTAGCTAATGTATAATTGCTTATACTAAAAAAAATACTGTAATATTGCGGAATTTAAATTAACTTGGGCTTATTAAATTTTAGTGACACTAATTTTACACATTATAAATCTAAAATTCATGAATTTAATTTCTCTTAGTTATCTACTTTTCTACAATATGTTAAGTAAAGAAATAAATATAATATAATGATTTAAAAAAAAATATACGATACGCTTTTGACGTCTTCATTGTGCCGTCTTGTATCTCGTCCTCGAAGCTGGCTGGCTGGCTGGTAGTTGCAGTGTGCTCCTTCGGGACGGCTGCTGCGTTGGTTACTGATGCGGGCCGGGAAAACCCTGGACTCCCTCGAACATGGGCCGGGATAACCCTGGACACCTCTTGTATTTTCTTTCTGTTGCGCGGCGTGGCTCGTGGATTAACTGGACCGTTGCTGCTGCTGTGTGCCACGAAGAGTTGGTCGATGTGCTGCGTTAATTTGTTGGCTAGCCTTGAATACGGCTAGGGTAGGTTCTCGTCGAGCAGCAAGTTGTGTGGACCGCGGCGCGGTTTTATTTTATAGTCGCAAGGCAGGTCGCGGCGGAGCGACCTGCCCTGGCAGGAACACTAATGAAAATGTCCTGCCAGGCCTGGCAAAGTCGCCATGAGATGTGGTTCGTAGGAGTAAATAATACGACGAGTCTCGGATAAAGAATGAACACTTTATTGGGAATTACATGGGTTTATATAGGCCTGATTTAATGCATCAAGAATTACTGTTAATTGGATTTAGACATAGTATCAGGTTTCGAGGTCCTATGAAATAGGATCTAACAATAGGATAGTTATTCATTAGAAAAAGCTAGTGCACGTGCGTGAAACACCTGCATGACTCAAGGTTATTAATACAATGTTGCGCACTACACCTCAGTACCTTCAATCCCCCCCTACACCCTCAGCACAGCCCCCACCCTCGAGGTTAGTATGTTTATCTGGACACCACAAGGTGTAATTGTACTAATTTACAAAAATACAGGAATTATTTCCCCTGATTTTACTAAAGTCCAAAAACTTTTTATTTATTTATTTTTTGGTCATCAAAAACTGCATGCGGTTTCCTATGACATTTGGTCGAGCACCCCTGACCTAGGTCCGACCGTTTAGCCAGGCTGTACTCCAACTTTTTCCCCGATCCAAATCTTGAAATGGCAATTTTTTTTGGGGTCACACGGAGAGACCCTACACTTGTTTCATACATTACCAGGTCATAGTTGCACTCTTTCCCGAAGAAACAACTATCTCAGTGAGAAATCAGTGGTCTTGCAGCTTAATTTGTTGGTTTTGTTTAGAAATTCTCAATGGGTCGACATGGGAATTGTATGTTTGATAAGCAGGTTGTGACGTCATGGAAAACGCCACAGGCCGCCGCCGCGACAGACCGGCGCCGGCCCGGGGGGAGACGAGCGGGGAGAGCGGCACACCACGACGCGCCCCACCACATCGCCGCCCGACCGCCGGCACGCTACACCGCGCCCCGCCGCACCGCCACCCGCCAGCCAGTATATAAGCGCTGCGCGACCGTCAGACCGCAGGAGTTTAGCTAGCGGCTCGCCGTGTGCTCAACTCTCTCCCCTCGCCCTCCTCTCCTCCCCGCCACTGGCCGCTTGGATACCGAGTAGTCTGCCGTGGCTCCCGACTTCTGGCGGCTTGGTTCCCGAGTTTCGTCGAAGTCTTCCGCTCCCCTCACCCCTTACTGGCGGCTTGGTTTCCGAGTGTCGCCGGAGGAGTGAGTTGGTAGGATCCGCGTTATTCCCGGCCGCTTGGCTCCCGAGTAGACAGCCGGGATAACGAACCTGCTCCCGTGATACTCCTGGCCGCCTGGTTACCGGGTAGATTGCCGTTGTATCCCGCTCCCGCCGTTCCCGCCTCTTACCGCCCCGCATCGTATCAGTTCGGCAACCGTGCCCCGTACCGTTAGTACATAGAGCCCCCGGGTAGAGCATAAGTGTTACTTATTTAATAAAAGGGCGACAAGACCCAGTGTTAACCATTAATTCAATCGCTGTTCTCATTCCCACCCCTGCTCCTGCTAGGCTCCTTGACGACTGAGTTGACTAGGAAACCCTCGATAGCCCTTCAGGCTGAGGGATATGTGTGTCGGGCTAAACCCGCACATCACATTTGGCGCCCAACGTAATAACTCATACAGGAGTCTCTTAGTTCTTTAGGAGACAGGAGACAGGGAAAATCTAATTTGTTTCTCTACCGAATAAAAGTGTTACGATTTAAACTCCGAATTACCGTTACCGACGTGTAGTTTACAAAACAAGACGCGACGCATCCCGCCCGCCCGTTAAACAACCCCGCGTCGCACCGAAAACCGATAGGTCCCTGCCGACAGATGCAGACGGCTTGGATATACCAGCTGCTCAAGCCAGACCTCACGAAAGAAGCAGAAAGCAGAGGCATAAATACAGAGGGCCTAACAGTGGACCAGGTCCGTAAACTACTCGTAGAGTCCATCAAAACCGCCGAGGAATTCAAGACACCAGAAAAACCCACATCCAGAGCCATGGAAGACGACCAGGATAGAGGTAGGACGGACAGGCTCAATAAGGCGATCCGAGAGTGGAACCTATCCTACAGGACGACGGATAACCCCGTAGAGTTCGTCGAAAGGCTAGAGGAACTGATCGCAGCCAGCGGCGTAGACGAGGAGGACGTGCTGCTCGCGCTACCCCGCATCCTACAAGGGAAAGCCTTATCTCTTCAAACTTTACTATTTTCCGAATAACTATGAGGAGGACCTAATAGTTAAAATAGTGGCTAGGAAACAAAAGTTTAGAGAGAGCTTCACAGACTATGTAACAGATCTACAAACGCTTATGAGGAGGTACGGGAACCTCAGCGACAAAGAAAAGATACACCGAATACATGAAAATATGCAGAAGGAATATAAATTATACATCAAGAAAAACGACTATAAGGACCTTAACGGATTACTAAGACTAGCCGCTGAGTACGAGGGGATTGCCGCCCCGTCAGAGAACAATATAGCCCGGGACCGGCCGTACTATATACCGCAGACCTCAGGCACATATCCGACACAGCAACAGAGTGAACCCCAAGGATATTGGGGACACCAACAAGCAACCTCAAGGCACGCGGATACGAGCAAGAATAACTTTCAGCCCCGAGAGCCGGAGACTAGAAAGCTCAAAGTTGACAACGGACCGACGGGAAAAATACATCCGAGGTACGACAGGGATACCTGCTGTTGGTCATGCGGCAAACCCGGCCATAACGCAAGAGAATGCAGGTCGCAGCGGCAAATCTTTTGCAGCGGGTGCGGGAAGCGAGGAGTCTTGAGCAGGAATTGTTGCGTGAGCGGGAGCAGGGGGAAAAGGGAGTCTCTAGGAGCCGCCGGAGACCAAGGTAGGGAGGATAACCGGTTATACGAGACCGTCACAATATCAGGGAAAGAATGGGTCTGTCTGATAGACACAGGGTCCACGAACACGTACATAAACAAAGATGTATATAACTCGTGCAGAGCCCAAGGGGCTATGGAAAAACGAGTCGAGAGAGGCGTCGTATTAGCCGACGGCACCCGAACGACCGTCGACACAACCGTACTGGTGGACATGCACGTTAGAGGCGCCACCATAAAACACTGGGTAAGGGTTCTCCCAGCGGCGGCGACAACAATTATCGGAATGGATGTACTCAGGAGAGCCGGGATGGCCATAACGTGGGCCGGGGACACCGACACACGTAGAGCAGAACAAGACACCCAGGAACAGGGAAAACAGACGTTATCCGAGGAAAAGGAGGAGGAAAAGGCGAGCGAAGGGATACCGAGCGACCCAGGTGACGTCACGAGCAAGCAACCGACTGGCGAACAAGAAATAACACCCGACCAACAACAGGCACTCCACGCCATGCTAGAACGGCAGTTTCAGCTATGTGAACAGAGCCCAAAAGGAAACACGTGGGTCGAACACAGGATCAAGTTGAAACATAATGAACCGATAAAACAGAAGTACTATCCGCGTAATCCGAAACAGCAAGAAATAATCGACATTCATGTGAGAGACATGTTGGAACAGGGAGTGATTGAAAAATCGAATAGCCCCTACAGCTCGCCGGTAGTGCTTGTCAAGAAGGAAAACGGCCAATATAGGTTCTGCATTGATTTCAGAAAAGTAAACGAGGCATCAGAGAAAGATGCATATCCCCTCCCACAGATAGACGACACATTAGACAAGTTAAAACAAGCAAAATTCTTCTCGAAGCTCGACTTGAAGAACGGGTATTGGAATGTACCGTTAGAAAAATCAAGAAGACCCGTCACAGCGTTCACAGTCCCAGGAAGGGGACTCTACCATTTCAAGGTCATGCCCTTCGGATTACACTCGAGCGGAGCGACCTTCCAGAGGCTACTAGACAGGGTGATAGGACCGGAATTAGAACCACACGCGTATGTGTACCTTGACGACATCGTAGTGTGTAGCCCGACCTTTGAAGACCACTTAGACCACCTAGAGGTAATATTCCAGCGAATAAGGCAAGCGGGACTACGAATAAACACGGCTAAGTGCGAATTCGCGAAGCCAGAGATAGAATACCTAGGTCACACGGTTACCAGAGAGGGGGTAAAAATGAATGAAGCAAAAATTAAGGCTATAAACAACTTAGAATCACCGAAAAATATTAAAGCGCTACGAAGGTTAATAGGGATGACCTCCTGGTACAGGTACAGTTGACTAGGAAACCCTCGATAGCCCTTCAGGCTGAGGGATATGTGTGTCGGGCTAAACCCGCACATCACAAGGTAACTGAGCTTGCTTATCCTAAACGCAAAATGAATTATGATGAACAACTACGAAAAAATGACGTTTTCTTAAATCGACTATTTTTTTAACTTAAACATCCTGTAGCTCCTAAAGTATCGATCGTAGAGTGAAAATAAATATGACCAATTTTGTAGTAAATCTTATGGACAAACTTTTATCTCGAGTAATTATAAGAGTTAT